>VXBP01001153.1:0-21558 GCA_013400115.1 Rhinopomastus cyanomelas | reverse complement strand
CAACAAGATGACTATGAGCCAGCAATGTGCTCTTGTGGCCAAGAAGGCCAACAGCATCCTGGGGTGGATCAGAAGGGGGGTGGTTAGCAGATCGAGAGAGGTTCTTCTCCCCCTCTACTCTGCCCTGGTGAGACCACACCTGGAGTATTGTGTCCAGTTCTGGGCTCCTCAGTACAAGAGGGATGTGGAGCTGCTGGAGAGAGTTCAGCGTAGGGCAACAAAGATGATAAGAGAGGTGGAACACCTCCCTTATGAGGAGAGGTTGAGGGAGCTGGGTCTCTTTAGCTTGGAGAAGAGGAGACTGAGGGGTGACCTCATTAATGTCTACAAATATTTGAGGGGTGGGTGTCAGGAGGATGGCACTGGGCTGTTCTCGGTGTCATGTAGTGATAGGACATGGGGCAATGGTTGTAAGCTGGAACACAGAAGGTTCCACATCAACCTGAGAAGGAACTTCTTCCCAGTGAGGGTGACAGAGGGTGACAGACCACTGGAACAGGTTGCCCAGGGGGGTTGTGGAGTCTTCTTCACCGGAGATGTTCAAGACCTGCCTGGATGTGTTCCTGTGTGACTTGGTCTAGGTGGTCCTGCTGTTGCAGGGGGATTGGACTAGATGATCTTTTGAGGTCCCTTCCAATCCCTAAAGATACTGTGATTCTATGAAAAGGTGCTCTGCTGCCGGTCTGAACCGAGTGGAACAGAAAAAGTCCATGAAAAGGGAAAGAACAATAACTTCACCAAATTACCTGATTACATTCTGTAGATCACCATATTCCTCAAGAAAAAAGCACAGAACACCCAAGTTAAAAGACAAACAAAAGGGACACTACCTAAATTTAAATGGAGAACAAGTTTGGCTTTCTTCAGTTCCAAGGTGACGTAGTCTCCTTGCTGTCCTTCCCCATGGAAGATGACCCCTTCACTTTCAGAGGTCTTGAACTTCAGAGAGATGACGTCTTTCAGCGTTTTCATTTTCTTGTTCCTGAATCTGTACGGGAGCACCACGTGGCCATCGAAATTGATAACATCTGCCCCTAAAGGAAAAAGTAAAGAACATGTGTTCTGTGGCTACTGGGAAAACAGAGATTCCAGCTAGATTGTACCCGAGCAGAATAAACCCTGTGCAAGCGCGACGTGCACTCTACATACATTTTCTCTTGTCTGTAACACTATAAAGTTAATGCTATAAAAAGCAGAATCATTAGGGATTGGAAGGGACCTCAAAAGATCATCTCGTCCAATCCCCCTGCCACAGCAGGATCGCCATGCGCTGTAGTTATGCCTTTAGTTTGGTCTTGGAAAAGATCGTGAGTCCCTCCAGGTGTTTTGGCACATGGGGCTGGAGCTCCTGAGCTGGGGAAAAAGGAGCCTAAGGGGTGACCTCATGAGTGTTGATCACTGTAGTAAGGAATCTCCTTCGCTGGAGACCTTTCAAACCCGCCTAGCCATGCTCCTGTGCGACTGGATCTAAGGGATCCTGCTGTGCCGGGAGGATGGGACTGGGTGATCTGAGGTCCCTTCCAGTCCCTCATGTTCTGTGACTCTGTAAAACACAGTTGCGGCCACGCACGCTCTCCCAATTACAATTATAACTGAAAAGTAAAGATCAATCATCACTCACTCGACACCTCTCTGCATCCAGTCGAGGTCTCCACGAGGGCTCTAAGCAGCGCACCATGAGCCCAAGGGAATTGCTTCGCAGTTAGGAAAGAGTCTTCCAACCGGGTGCAAACCACAGGCATGAACCTTGTTTGGACGAGTTTTACACGGAAATCGTGGGTAAGCCGCAACTTTGATTGACTTGAGCCTGTTATTTAGACTTAACTTTGTTCCACATTTGGTTTCATTCAGAAGCAAGCTGAGAAATGCAAACGCTGCAATTAAAGCCACTCCGACATTCCCACGAATGTCACAGCACGGCCCTGCAAACGGTCATGTTTTCTTGTTTTCATGACTACTCCTTGCTCAGAGAATGAGCCCGAATTTCCCACAGTGCTCTGGAGGTCAGATCCACAGCAAAAAGAGCTGCGGGCTTTCTTCTGTTCAACAGATGCGCTCCCACTGAGCACCGAGCCCTGCCTCGTGTTCAGGACGTGCTTCGCAAGCATTCACCCTCATTACTGGCTCCCCACACTCACGCCAGGCCTTTCAGATCCTGAATCAAACGAAGGATGGTCTGTCGCTGCACAGTCTTCAGCCACATCTGCTTTCTGCAGCGACTATGCAGCTGTAAACATTCCCACCCGGGTTTGGCTCCTCTGACAGCAAGTTAAGGAAATCCTTCACGCCTGCCACAAACCAGAGACACAAACAAACTTCCCCTGCGCAGGTAACACAAACGCACCAACACACTCTGTACAACACACCTGACAAGCTGCACAGATCCTTCACCTGAATTTCAGTGGCCTGCCTGGCCATGGTCATGTGTGACTGGATCTAGGGGATCCTGCTGTGCTGGATCTGGATGAACTCTAATGTTCTGTGCTTGTTCTGTGAATTTACAGAATCACTCTGGTTGGAAAAGACCCCTGGGATCATTGAGACCACCCATCTGCCCCACCTTACAAGTCCATCCCTAAACCACATCCCTCACACCTCATCCAGACGATCTTTAAATATATCCAGAGATGGCGACTCAACCATCTCCCTGGGCAGCCCATCCCAGTGCCCAACCACCCTTTTCGTGAAAATATTTTTCCTAATATCAAGTCTGACCCTCCCCTGTTGGAGCTTGAAGCCCTTCTCTCTGCTTCTGTTGCTATTGAGCTGTGAGAAGAGCCCAGCACCAACATCTCTGCAGGGTCCTTTCAGAGAGCTGTGGAGAGCAATGCAGGCTCCCCTCAGCCTCCTCTTCCTCAAACTGAACAGCCATCTGTCCATCTCTCCCCATCAGATGGATTCTCCAGGCCCTTCCCCAGCTGGATTGCCCCGCTCTGCACTTGATGTCTCAGCCCCTCTGCACAGCCCCTCGATGTCTCCCTTGTCCTGAGGTGCCCCCAGCTGGACCCAGGCCTCAAGGTGCAGCCTCCCCAGAGCTGAATTCCACACTTTAAATACCACTGACTTTGGAAAGAACAGTAACAGTGGATCAAGCAGGACTTTTCAACGCCAAACAGTCCTGGCAGCACACACAGGGGTTGGCAAGGTAATTCAATCACCTGAACACCGAGTAATTACGTTTAAAAATTATCAGATGCAGACTGCGGTAACGACTCGAGATCCTTCTGTGATGACACTCAGCTACTTAATATCATTATAATCACCTCGACGCAGAAGGGTACTCAGACATGAAACCAGATAATTCCTGTAACTGCTGCATAAATAGAGACTTGTTCGTGTCCTCAGCCGCTCAGCTGCCAGCATCACTAGAAAAGAGACGAGAGCCACCACATACAGTCTGTTCACCCGCATTTCAGGCCCTGCGATGGGCTGCCCTGGGTGAGGGTTGAGGCCCCATCCCTGGAGGTGCTTAGAAGTTGCTCAGATGCGGTGTTGGGGGGTCTGGTTTAGGGGTGACCTTGCAGAGCAGGGCTGGTGGTTGGACTGGATGATCCCAGGGGTCTCTTCCAACCTGAATGATTCTGTGATCCCTGACTGTTCTCAGACACTACTACTGAAATGGGGGAAAAGCTTTTCAAAACTGTATGGATGGAGCAAGGGACACTGCTTTTGGCTGGCCTTAGCCCAGCACATCTGAAAAGCCACACTACCAGTTTTCTCGGTTTAAATGCATCGCTGCATCCTTAGACTCCTTAGCGTCACCACTTTGGGTCATCCTCTAAAAAAGGTGGAAGCATTAAAAACAATCAAAGGAAATTATGCTGCAGTGCCCAGCACAGAGCCACAGAGATGATGGAGGGAGGGGAGCATCTCCCTGCTGAGGAAAGGCTGAGGGGGCTGGGGCTCTTCAGCTTGGAAAACAGGAGCCTGAGGGGTGACCCCATAGATGTTGATCAATATGTGAAGAGTGGGTGTCAGGAGGATGGAGCCGGGCTCTCCTCAGGGGCATCTAATGATAGGACAAGGGGCAGTGGGTGTGAGCCGGAACAAAGGAGGTTCCACATCAATGTGAGAAGGACCTTCTTCCCAGTGAGGGTGACAGAGCCCTGGCAGGGGCTGCCCAGGGGGGTTGTGGAGTTGAGCTGAACGTTATTAATGTTTTTATGTTTCTTCTAGCTATGGATTGGTATCACCACTGCTGCAGGAGTGATTCAAGAAATCTGACTGCACTGAAGCCAGTAAGGTGCCCAGGTGGCCAGGAAGGCCAACGGCATCCTGGCTTGGATCAGTGAGACTGTGGCCAGCAGAGCTGGGGATGGCATTCTCCTTCTGTACTGGGGAGATCTCCCCTCGAGTACTGGGGGCAGCTATAGGTCCTTCACTTCAAGAGATGGAGGGGCTGGAGTGGGTCCAGTGGAGCAACAAGGCTGGGGAAGGGGCTGAAGGGAAGGACTGATGGGGAGAGGCTGAGGGTGTTCAGCCTGGAGGAGGCTCAGGGGGGACCTTCTCCTTCTCTCCAGCCCCCTGATGGGAGGTTGCAGTCAGGTGGGGGTTGGGCTCTTTGCCCAGGCAGCCAGTGTCAGAATAGAGGGCAGGGCCTGGAGCTGCATGAAGGGAGAGTTAGGTTGGATGTCAAGAAGCCCTTCCTCACGGAAAGAGTCTCGACTGGCCTGCCCAGGGCAGTGGAGGTGTTGAAGGGCAGCCTGGCTGTGGCCCTTGGTGCCCTGGTCTGGCTGCTGGGGTGGTGCTAGGTGCTGGGCTAGGCTGGCTGAGCTCAGGGGGCTTCTCCAGCCCAAATAATTAAGTGATTCTGTAAAAAATTTCACTAGAAAAGCAGAAGAGGTACAAAGGCAGAGCCATGAAACACATGGAGCAGTTTTAATTCTGTGAAACCCTCCTATTATCCAGACCAAATGCGGCAGGGTGTGGTCGGGCCACAAATGTTTAATTAAAATTACAAGCAAGCTGGAGTGGATGGATGTGAAGGGACCAAAGACTCTCTAGCTCATCCAGCACACAACTGACTTTCTGCCAAAAATGCCTCCTGTGACATAAAATCCTTCATTACGAATTCCAGTCGCTGTCTCTATGTGGCGGAAATTAATGGGAATTTTGTCTTACTAAGAAATGCAGAACGAGCCTCTTAATTAACATCTAATTCAGAGCTCCTGAATAGCAGCATAAAAGAACACGAGGAAGAGGATTAGATACACAGATGCAGGAAAACAGAGGCAAATACAAGTTAGACTTGTATTCCAGACTTAACCTACTGTGTCATGAAATCGCAGAGCGTCTGGAACGACAGCCAGCGCAATATGAGAACATCATGAGCTGTGTGAGAGAGCCAGAGACAAAGCAGAAGAACCTCAAAGTGCCCTGTGTGTTTCCATATTTCTTTCAAACCTTTCTTGTCAGGGGCACTGTGATGCTCTTTCAACAGCACGGGCTGCACAGTCACAGTGAGAGTCGGACTTGGGTCCTTATCATGGAACCACAGACCATTAGGGGTTGGAAGAGACCTCAAAAGCTCATCCAGCCCAATCCCCCCACCACAGCAGGATCCCCTAGATCCAGTCACACAGGAACATGCCCAGGAGGGTTTGAAATGTCTCCACAGAAGGCGACTCCACAGCCCCCCTGGGCAGCCTCTGCCATGGCTCTGGCACCCTCACTGGGAAGGTCCCTCTTGTATTCACCTCACATGACTGGGCAAAAACATTTTCTTTCAGTCTGTCCAAACACTATTTCAGAGAGGTGCTTTTCCAAGGATCAGTGGGATTTGAGTTGGTCAAAGTACTTCCACTTCAGCTCAAACTCGGGATTCAGCACAGAACCTGGCTGCTCGCACACCTCGATATGGGACTAGCAGCCACCCCATCCACCTGTTACCATTAATACGCTGAAACTACCTGGGACACTTAGTTCAAGTCTCTCCCTGGTGAAGCAGCCACGGGGGTATGCAGCTGCCTGGCCTGATAAGGCTTTGCTCCCTACAGCAGTGGGTAATAAAAGGAAGAGTTACTCCCGAGTACTGAAGGTCTGCGTCGTGACAGGAGATCAACTGTCCAAATCCCGTACTTTAGCCTTGGGAAACACAGTGTGAAGCGATGTACTGGCTGCACACTGTGCCTGCAGCTACCCTGCGACACAGACATCCAGCTCGGGGGTCGGAACTCGGGTGGAACACTGCAAAACTGAATGTGTTCAGCAGAACTGCCCAACAGCTCCGAGATGGGCTGAAGTCTCACATCTCACCACTTGCAGCACTGTCGGGTGTCGGTCTGTTCTGAACACATCAGCCCCTGGTACAGTTTCGCTGGGAGACAATGCCCAACTGTGCTGCAAGCACCAAGACATTCTGCATGAGACTGGTGCAAGGGTTTCCTGACCAGACAAGAAAAGGCCTGTGGCGTGAAGCCACAAGTTTGCAAAGGGAGAACTTCCAAGAGGCCTCTTCTGCCTCTGCTATTTCCAACACCTACACCAAATCACTGGGAACATTCAGCTGAGCACAAGGCATGGGACTGCGGCACTACCACCTAGCTCAGATTTCCTGTCGGGTGCTCAGTGCCTGCTGATTTACCTCCGAAGTCAGCGCCGCATCCAACTAATACTTGTGATGAATTGCATGGACTCACAGAATCGCCCTGGCTGGGAAGGAACTCCAGGAGCATCAAGCCCAGCCCTCAGCCCAACAGCCCCCTAACGCCTGCACCAGGGCCTCACGTGCTCCAGCTACTCGGTTCTTAAACCCCTCCAGGGATGGGGACTCCAGCACCTCCCTGGGCAGCCTCTTCCAGTGCCCAACCACTCCCCAGGCAACAACTTCTTCCTCAGATCCAATCTAAACCTCTCCTTATGAATCTTGGGGCCATTTACCCATATTCTATCATCTACCATTATTAATCTGGGAGAAGAGACCAGCACCAGCCTCGCTACAACCTCCTCTGAGGTAGCCGTAGAGAGCAAGGTCTCCTCTCAGCCTCCTCAATAATCTCCACAGGGCCTGTTGCCCAGCTCTCTCGCCAGTCTCGTTGCCCTTCTCTGGCCCCACTCCAGTCCCTCAATGTCCTGATACTGTGGTGCCCAAAACTGGACCCAGTACTCAAGATGTAGTCTCACAGGTGCAGGGCACAGGGGCACCATCACCTCCCTACTCCTGCTGGTCACCCCATTCCTGATCCAGGCCAGCTGATGATGACAAACTTCCCCCACTGAAGTTGCAATAGGGAATCTTACTCATGAATTTCCACAAGGCCTTTCATATGTGACTGGGACAAACAAGGTGCCTGCAACGTATTGTCCATCCTGAGCCTGACCATCCCAAGAATTACACCAAGTTGTAAGTGTCTTTACCATCACACTGCAACTTGGTCTAGGGGATCCCGCTGTGGCAGGGGCACTGGACTGGGTGGGCTTTCAAGGTCCCTTCCAATCCCTAACGTTCTGGAATTCTGTGATCTAACGTTCCAGTCAGTTGGACCTCCAGAACAGACTAAAAAGAAAGGCGATGTGTCCTCTCGGAATCTGGAGGGTTTCGTTTCCACATCTAAACTCCCCCAGATTTATAGCAACTGTAACATAACGCTGTCAAATCCTAGCTCCTTCTTGTCTAGATGGAGTTCAGATCGTAGAATCACAGACTGGCCAGAGGTTGGAAGGGACCTTCAAGATCACCCAGCTCCAGCCCCCTGCACAGGCAGGGACACCTTCACTAGAGCAGGTCGCTCAGGGCCCCAGCCAACCTGGCCTTCAGCACTGCCAGTGATGGGGCAGCCACCACTGTCTTGGACAGCCTGTTCCAGCATCTCAGCACCCTCACAGCAAAGAATTGGTTCTCATGGCCAACCTCGATCTCCCCTCTTCAAGGCTGGAACCCTTTCCCCTTGTCCTCTCGCTCCCAACCCTGTCAGAAGCCCTCCCCCAGTGTCCTTGCAGCTCCCTTCAGAGATCGGAAAGCTGCTAAGAATTCTCATCATCAGATGTACATCTGCATCAGAAAGACTCAGCTGCACAGTTTCGATGCAAAAAAAAATCAACAGAGACCCGTAAAAACCTGCTATGAACAAAGGGATCGTTGAGTGCTTCCTCCTCAGCATCTCAGCACCCAGAAGGCCTCTTGCAGTTACACTGCACCACGTAGCTGGAGCCTGTGGCAGAGGATCACTACTGCCAGTTCCGTGGGCTATTAGCTGCCACAGGATGGAGATTAAGGGACCTGCTCGTATGGCACCAGTCCTGCCGGAGCTTGTTACGAGCACCACGAGTCAGCAGTGAAGCGCACTCCACTGCGCTTGGCAGAGCGTCCAGATGCCACGTCCTTGCTGCCTGTCTCAAACGCTCATAAACGGGGCCGTGATGGAAGAGCTATGTCCTGCACCTTTGCTCGCTGTCTCCACAGCAGCCTGAATACAAATCTGCCATCAGGCTGGAGTTAATTGTTTCAGCGGGTATTTGCCTTTGGTCGTACTGCTCTCTCGGCTCCAGCTGGCTGCCTGATGCATGGTGTCACCGCCAGCGTAAAGAGCTCTCTTTCCCCTTTAGAGTCTGCGAAATATAGAATTTTAAAATAAAAGCTATTGACTAACAAGTGCTTTTATGTTACAGAGCCATCTACTTGTTGTTCTCCAATCCTGTTCCTCTGATGCGACTCCTCCATTAATAGTCATTAAGTCAGCTTTGTCCTATGGAGAACAGAAACCTTCCCATAAATTCCCTGTCACAATTTATTCACAGTTCAAAATACCAAGTTCATTGTGAATCTTGTTGTAAAGTGAGGCCCTAATTGCTTTTTGATGACTCCTACAACCTTTTCTTTAAGAAGGCAACCGCACAAATCAAAGGCAACCCAGATTTCAAACTCAGAGCAACACAAAACTAATCACAGAAGTCCAGAACAGCAGGGACTGGAAGGCATCTGGAGAGATCAGCCAGTCCCATCCCCCTGACACAGCAGGATCCCCTAGATCCAGTTGCACAGGAACAGTCCAGGCGGGTTTGAAATGTCTCCAGAGAAGACTTCACAACCCCCTTGGGCAACCCCTGCCAGGGCTCTGACAGCCTCACTGGGAAGAAGGTCCTTCTCACATTGATGTGGAACCTCCTCTGTTCCACCTCACACCCACTGCCCCATGTCCCATCATTAGTTCTGTATTTTCTGAGTAAGAATAAACTTCACAACAAACTGCAGTTCCCTCAGAGAAGAGATACCTTGTCTTTTGACAATCGTGCCTAATGCTGGTGTGTGCCCTCCACACAGCGACACCGACACTCCAGCGAGTCAGGTTTGATTTCAGAACTAAGTTGTTGTGGGTGCTGGCAATTTCTCAGTGGTTTAATACACAATTTTAAAACATGGCTTGAATTCATTGCATGGCAATAGAAAAGATCGGATCAAAACTCTATCCTGCATAGCTCTTGTTGGTGCTACATGTGAAGGGTGGAGCCAGGCTCTGCTCAGGGGCATCTAATGATAGGACAAGGGGCAATGGGTGTGAGCTGGAGCAGAGGAGGTTCCACATCAGTGTGAGAAGGACCTTCTTCCCAGAGAGGGTGCCAGAGCCCTGGCAGGGGTTGCCCAGGGGGGTTGTGAAGTCTCCTCCTCTGGAGACATTTCAAACTCTCCTGGCCATGTTCCTGTGTGACTGCATTTAGAGGATCTTGCTGTGGCAGGGGGATGGGACTGGGTGATCTTTCGAGGTCCCTTCTAATCCCTAAAGTTCTGTGATTCTGTGACACAAGCAAGTACAGAGCCTTTCGACTACTCACCCAAGCAATTAGTACTGAGATCACAGGACTACTTTTGCTAGTTGGATGGCAAAGAACGCCCACGCGCCTGAAGTCAGTGAAGCCAGAGGTGAGACTTCCAGATGCGTCCCCCTCACCTTATTGCAACACCTGGCTCTGAAAGCAGACAGCTCCATTGAACTCCAACACCACAAAGCCAGGAATCCAGACAAAATTCATACTTAGAACACAAGACACAAAAGCTCCTGCAGGTCAGCACTTCAAGCACTGCCTGGACTGAACCCAAGGAATATTTAAGCGCCACCCTCGCTTTTCTTCCAACATAATCAGTTCTGCTCTCCACTTCAGAGGCGTTCGTGCCACTGCTTATCTCGATTACAAAAGAAATGCCGAAGTTAGATTCAAATACTAACGAAAAACCGCCGAGAAGCACATCACTCCTATTTCTCTGCTTTAATCTTATCTCCAGCACCAGCCAACACGTTGCGTCCTGTTCCTTAGCCGTTCCCCTCGAGACGCAACATGATGCGTGTCTGAATGGTTTCTCCTCAACTGGCCCATTCAAGTTGCTATCACAATCCAAGTCCTGTGTAGAAACACCCCACCACACTCAAGAGCAAGGCCTTCTGCAGACACCATCAGGAATTCCAACGCTGCGTCTCCCAGAAAAGCACAGACCAGCAGGTCAACCTAACAATACGGATCTCATGAAACCATGGACAATAGAACAGGCAACCCGGGAACATCTTAATCTATCTAAGCAAGAAGAGAGCTAAAACCAGCTTTTGTTTTGGGGAGGAAAAAAACAGAGAAGAATCATGAAGCAACTTACAGTAGGAGCAGCCATAGACTTCAATTCTTAGTCCAATTTGACCCTCTCCATTCCAGTCCAGAGGAACTATCCGCATGTAGCGAGCGATGACGGGATGCTGCAGATCGTGCCGGACCACGCTGTCGGAGTTCACGTTTCCAGGAAACGCCTGCGTGAGAGAAGAAAAGGGAAAGTGACAGCCATGGAAATTCCATGTGAAGGAAAACGTTGTTTCGCGAGTCAGCCGAGCACTTAGGTGACACTGAGGTCTGATGTCAACGTTCCCGTAACAGCGACCAAGCGAACAGGTGATTCCCACAGTTGTGCAAGACTGCAAAGCAGAAGCACTGAGACCCCTTTAGCCACAATAGCTCTGTCGAAACTACGGAATAGGTGTCCAAATGAATTAGAGGAAAAACAAGTCTGAACAATTAGAATATGAAAAGAAAATAATGATCCAAAGGATAAGATAGGAGCAAACTACAGAGAGATCCACAAGCCACCTCAAACTGACACTCACAGAACTTTAGGGAGTGAAAGGGACCTTGAAAGATCATCCAGTCCAATCCCCCTGCCAGAGCAGGATCCCCCAGATCCAGTTGCACAGGAACATGGCCAGGAACAGGAACAACCAAGGCAAGAACTCAGGCCAGTCCAGACACATACCTCCCCGTCCCCACGTCAAGCCTCATCAGGCTGAAGTAGCCGAGAAGAAAGCACAACACCCACAAAGCCAGTGTGGGTTTGCTGTCTCAACCTCAACCTCAAAAGTGATTCAACGTCTCCCAACCACTTGCAGGCTCTGCTTTGGCACCAATGCTGGATGGAGTTTGCAAAGCGCTCACCAAGAGGTTTGCAGTTTGTCTTGGCTTTGGCTAAAAGCTCCAAACGCTTTTCAAACGTGGCCAGGACAGGTCTGCAGGACAGATAACACAGCGCTGTGAGACAGCCAATGGCGTCGGAAACAAACAGGCTTTTGGCGCAGGAGCTCTCTTCAGCAGCAGCAGCCGCAGCAGCAGCAGCAGTAGCAGCAGCAGCAAGCGCCTGCAGGACCTCTGAAATTCACTTTATCAATGCGCTTCAGCCTCTCTGCTGCACCCACAGACACAGGAGAGGTGCTCGGCGGGGGCTTGTTTGCACAAAGGCACAGAGAGAAGGGAAGGGAAAGTTCTTGTTACGTTTGAAAGGACAGTTCAGGACAGTAAGCGATCGCTCTCCCTTTCTACTGGTATTAAAAACCCCAACAACTCTCATCGCAGCCTCACAGAATCATCGAGGCTGGAAAACCTCTGAGCTCGTCCAGCCCAGCCTATAATTACAGATATTAAACTGTAAATTTGGGCACCTCTTGGAGAGCAGTGTTGGAGAAAGGGACCTGGTGCTGGTGCTGGTGGCCTGCAGGGTGGCCAGGAGCCACCAATGGGCCCTGGTGGCCAAGATGGCCAGTGGTATCCTGGGGTAGATCAGAAGGGGGGTGGGGTTAGCAGATCGAGGGATGTTCTCTACTCTGCCCTGGTGAGACCACTGTGTGACCTGCCCTAGGTTCTACGGTCCTGCTTGAACAGTGGGGTTGGACTCAATGAGCCCTGGAGGTCTCTTGCAAACCCTAATGATCTGTGTCTCACAGATGGCACCACAGCCAAGATAGCAACAGAGTCGGGCTTTTCCACCTCTTGATTTCAGCAGAGATTTCCAGACACAAGCCAGAGAGCTCGCCGGCGAACCTCTGACTCCTTTTTTGGAGCAGGCACCAAACACGACACTGAACCCTCCCACCCACACTGGCTAAACTGGCAGAGAGCAGCCAAGCCTGAATAATGAACGAGAGAGTTCAGCCTGGTGCTGACCCGTGTCGGTTTTGTTCACATAAAAGAGCGACAAATGCAGACTTGTTTTTTTTCCAAACCTAAACTGGACCCCAAAACCATTGACATAACATCAGAAGCCGCAAAGTCAACACTGTTAGCAGCAGTGCTTCCTGCAGAGCCTTAATGTATTCCTGACTACATTATGATACTCATCTGTTTCCATAACTACATGCTATTAATTTCCCAGAGATTCACAGAAACATCCAGAAAGAAAACTGTGATGATCCGTCTTGAGATCGTAAAGAGCTGTGGTTGCACTACCCTGGAGCTGTGGGGCACTACACAGTCCATCACCAAGGTTGGAAAAGACCTTTGGGATCATCAAGTCCAGCTGGGCCCCTCCGTTCCACAAGGACATAGAGCTGCTGGGGAGAGCCCAGTGCAGAGACACAGGGATGGTGAAGGGAGGGGAGCATCTCCCTGCTGAGGAAAGGCTGAGGGAGCTGGGAGAAAAGGAGCCTGAGGGGTGACCCCATGAGTGTTGATCAATATGGGAAGGGTGGGTGACAGGAGGATGGAGCCGGGCTCTCCTCAGGGGCACCCAGTGACAGGACAAGGGGCAGTGGGTGTGAGCTGGAGCAGAGGAGGCTCCACACCAGTCTGAGATGGACCTTCTTCCCAGTGAGGGTGCCAGAGCCCTGGAAGGGGCTGTCCAGGGATGTTGTTGAGTCTCCTTCTCTGGACACATTTCAAACTCTCCTGGTCATGTTCCTGTGCGACTGGATCTCAGCGATCCTGCTGTGTCATACAGATTGGACTGGATGATCTTTCGAGATCACTTCCAATCCCTAAAGTTCTGTGATTCTTTGAATCTTCAAAGGAAAGTCATCACCATGATGGTTGTGAGGCAGTGGAACAGGCTGCCGAGAGAGGCTGTGGATGCCTTACACTCGTAAGTGTTCGAGGCCAGGTTGGATGGAGCCCAAGTGAGAGGTGTCCCTGCCTAGGGTAGGGATGCTGGAACTAGATGATGTCTAAGGTCCCTTCCATACTAAACCATTCCACGAGTCTCTGATTAATCTCCGATTCGAAACCGTGCTAATTTAATAGGCGGATAAACGCTTTAACAGAAGAGACAACAAAATTGATACTGATCGTGTGATCCTTGTTCTAAAGCAAACAGTGTGATTTCATCCCATTATCTCTTCTCTCTGCATCAAAGGTGCTGGTTCTTCCCTCTGGCAAGAGCGATCCGCCCTGGCAATTTTTGTACAATCGTGTTTCGTTCAGGTTCGGATCAAGTACTATTCAAAACAACCCTTTACAGGCAGCTGTCAGCATCTGAACTAGGAGAACTTCCACCTATCAGAGCCCCTCCCTGGTAACCTGCAAAGCTGGATCTGTTTCTCGAACAATTACTGTAGGAGGGGAAGATTTCAGAATCTTGATCACCTGATCCATTTCTTCTCCTCACAATTCACAAAATTAATAATGAAGAGGTTTAATGGCCTCATTTACTTGCAACAGAGACTCACCAGACTTCATTTGAAGCAGAGTTGTAAATCTTGGGGGGTTGAACATTTGGAGTCAATTGATCAGCAGTTGTGTGCAAGTCATTTCCTTCGCCCTCGCACAACAGGGGCAATTTTATCAGACTCTGCTGACTTACGTTTCCACCGCAGTCTCCTGAGCCCCAGGACAAGGCTGGGGGTCTCCACAGCCACTGAGCGGAAGGAAGAGAAGAATCGGGGGGTAGCAGAACACAGCCTCGTGTGGCTTCCCTGCCCGTCTAAACGCAGAAGGTGGAAATTCTGACACACAGAGATGCCTTCTCCTAAATCACTAATGAAACTACTTGTAATTCTCCCAAATTCCTAATGATAGGATGAGGGGAAATGGCCTCAAGTTGCATCAGGGGAGGTTTAGTTTGGATCTTAGGAAGCAGTTCTTTCCTGGGGGAGTGGCTGGGCACTGGAACAGGCTGCCCAGGGAGGTGTGGAGTCCACATCCCTAGATATGTTTAAAAACAAGCAGTGGGAGCACTTGAGGCCTTGGTCTGGGGGTCAGAGAGCTGCTGGGGCGAGGGCTGGGCTTGATGAGCCTGGAGGTCCTTTCCAGCCAGGACAATTCTGTGATCCCACGATTATTACTGAAGCCCATTACATATCCTACATGATTTACTGAACTGTTACAAGGACTTGCAGAAGAAACCATGAAACGATGGTGTGACCCTATGCAAAGGGCAAAACTGATCAGGAAAGGGCTGGCAGGTGTGTGGAGAATCTTCCCGCATAGACTTTTTTCAAAGCTCCATCACACACAATCGCAGAACATGAGGGATGGGAAGGGACCTCAAAAGATCACCCAGTCCAATCTCACCAACACAGCAGGATCACTGAGATCCAGTCGCACACCATCAGTGCAGTCACCCAGTAACAGCAGGAGCACTTAGTAACACCAAATTTCATCCTGAAGACCCATGACTTTGTTGCTATTCATTAGTCTGCATATTCTCCTCTCTAGAATTAATGTGAGAGAAACCAAAAATGATCTCCGTGGTTATTTTTAGGAAGAAAGAGTGGAAAGTCAAAGGCACCAGGGTCTCCCTCTGTCACTTACCCTTCCTTCTAGACTGAGTTGCTGCTAAAGGGCATTTTGGAATCACGCTTGTGGGTGCTCAGCACCAACTCAAAGTCCTTCAGAAGGAAGAGGCTGCCATACACTACCGGGTTTCCCTGCAGGGATTGCAGGAGGCACCTTCAGGAAACATCTTTACAACCACTTGAAAAAGCTCTACCAAGGCTTGTGATGACAGTGAGCCACAGCAGCCAGGAAGGACTGCTGGCAGCTGTGACTTGTTGCTCACTCTCTGTGCGAACTTGGGCTAACAGCCCAACGTCTCTCAAACTCACCCTGTCTGTAAAACGGAGACAAAACTCCCAGAAGTGACGGCTGCGAGTTAATTAGCCATTAGTTCTGCACTTACCCTTTAAAAAGAAAAACAATCTGTGCACTGCTTCTACACCCCCGCTTGCTCAACACCAAAACAGAGATCATCATGTGATAGAGGCTCACTGGCTTTTGTGGCCAGGAGGGGACGTGACAATAATCTAGTCTGGAGTGAGGCTGACACAGAGCACCAACTCCAGTGCAACAGTTCAAGTAATGAGTTCCACAGAGATACAGGATCACAGAATTATCTGAGATGGAAAAGCCCTCTGAGCTCATTCAGCCCAGCCCAGGACCCAGCATCACCCCAGTGGCCAGAGCAGGGCACTAAGGACAGGCTGCCCTTCAACACCTCCAGGGATGGGGACTCCACCACTGCCCTAGGCAGTCCAGGCCAGGCTCTGATCACCTCTTCCCTAAGGAAGGGCTTCCTAACATCCAAGGTAACCCTCCCCTGGCAGCTTCAGGCCCTGCCCTCTTGTCCTGGTGCTAGTTACCTAGAAGAAGAGCTCGACCTGAAGAAGAGTCAGTCCGCACCTGACTACAACCTCCCTTCAGGAAGTTGGAGAGAGGGAGAAGGTCCCCTGAGTCTCCTCTACTCCAGGCTACATAAATACTGATGACATTCCAGTCATGGGAGCTGTCCCACCGTGTTTCTGTGCCTGCAATTAAATCACCGCCATGCACTGTAACAAGAATCTCCAGCTCCTCCTGCTATTCCCCACACTCCATGCATTGGCACATGAACACCTCTCAAAAAGCTGCCTACCCCTCACGCTGTGCACTGCTGTCCAGCTGGGACTGCTGCACTGCACTGAGACAGAGGGCTTGCTCCGCTGTGCTTCCTGTCAAGCAAGATTCCACCAGAGTGCCTAACTCTACTGCATGTCAGTCCTAGGCTGAACTACACCTGCACCAGCGTGTGCAAAGTGCTGAACATCTTCAATCCCTAAGAGATGCGGAGAGTAAAAAAATCAAGAGCATGTTTGTAGATGCTGCTGGATTTATTTATATCTTGAGCAGCAGATGACTATGCTGGGTGTTCCAGCAGCTGTGCACCGCGGATCTTGAGTAGCGATGTTCTTTCCAGAACTACCACACTTGAGGCAACCTGCCTTTTGCTCACTGTTGTAACAACACTGAGCAAAACAACTGTAAATAGCAGAAGGAGGGCTGAAGGCAGGGATGCCAACAACCTCCTTCTTCCTCAAATACCTTGCCACAGTCCTGGCAGGATTTGTGTGTTGTGCCACACTGGAGAGAAATAAGGAGTAGACAGCATCTCACACAAGAGCTAAAAATACCCCCAGGCTGCAGATGGACAGTCAGCTCACCCTGTCCTCCTCTCACAGTGCTGTGAGTAATTGCCCTCTGGAGGTGGGGTGCAGCAGCAGCATTCTGGCCACATCACCTCTGTGCAAAGGAGGGGGCACTTCTCACACTTATCAGAACTTTCATCTTGAACACAGCACATGAAGATGGAAGCACGAGGACATGGAGGCATGAACCACAGAATCACAGAATCATTCAGGTTGGAAAAGGCCACTGGGATCATCGAGTCCAACCATCAGTCCCAATCTATAAGGTCACCCCTAATAAACCACATATCCAAACACCACATCTAAGCAACATTTAAACTCATCCAGGGATGGGGACTCAACCCCCACCCTGGGCAGCCCATCCCAAGGCCTGACCACTCTCTCCAGGAAGAATCTCTTCCTGATGGACAGTCTAACCCTCCCCTGTTGGAGCTTGAAGCCCTTCCCTCTGCTTCTGTTGCTACTGACCTGTGAGAAGAGCCCAGCATCAACATCTCTGCAGGGTCCTTTCAGGTCCCTATAGAGAGTGATGAGGTCTCCCCTCAGCCTACTCTTCCTCAGACTAACCAGCCTCAACTCTCGCCATCTCCCCTCATCAGATGGACTCTCCAGGCCCTTCCCCAGCTTCACTGCCCTCCTCTGCCCTCGCTGCAGCCCCTCCATGTCTCCCTTGGACTGAGGTGACCCAAACCGAACACAGATGTATCTTATCACAGAGCATTAGGGGCTCGGAAGATCATCCAGTCCAGTCCCCCTGCCACAGCAGGATCCCCTAGATCCAGTTGCACAGCAACATGGCTGATAACAGAGCAAAGCCAGGCACAGCTGCCTAAGCTAGGTGTCAGTGTACAACTGCCAGTGCTAGAGGAAACGAATGAGAAGTTCCTGAGCGTTCATTTGTATTTTCAAACCATAGTTCTGACTCCACTTCCACGCAGCCTGGGTGAATCTCAGCAGAACACCTAGACAGCGCAGTTACTGCCTGTGTGTAGGCAGATGGCTCGCTCACTCCTGAGAGGCGCCCTTGCGAGGAAGGACTTACTACACGAATATCTGCCAAGTGCCCTTTCTTTTGCTGCAACAGGTCAGTCGCTCAGGCACTTGTGCTCTCCTTGCGCATCAGCTGTCAATGACAATGCTGAAGGCTGGTTTCTCACCTGTTTGTTGTGTGAGGGGGGAAAAGAACTACAGCAGTAAATGGTGAGAGTATGCAAAGGGTTAGCTCTAATTACAGCTGTGCAGAGCTGCAACGCTGAGAGCAGCAACGTGTTAGATCCTCGGGGCCATGCTGGAAAGTGGCCCCATGGAGCTGCAGCTGCGTACTTCTCTTTGACAGCTACACTCGACAGCACCCGTGAAACACCAGAGCCAGCGCCCTGCCCTGCTCCAGGGCCAAGTGAGAAGCTGCATTCCTATTCAGGCAAAAGTTCATCAACTTCCGCGTCTGTTGATATTTGCACTCGAAATCTGATGTTGGCGAAATGTCATCTCCGCCTGCGAGTGTTCCGATGCATTTCCAGGGTTCACAGAAGTCACAAATAAACAATGTTTTACAGAAAACCTCGAAAACTAGGACTGTACTCACAGAATCACAGAGCATTAGGGAATGGAAGGATCCTCAAAATATCTCTGAAAAAAGCCCTCTGAGCCCACCCAGCCCAGGACCTGACATCACCCCACTGGCCAGACCAGGGCACTCAGGGCCACAGCCAGGCTGCCCTTCAACACCTCCAGGGGTAGGGATTCCGCCACTGCCCTGGGCAGCCCAGTGCAGGCTCTGAGCACCCTTTCCCTGAGAAAGGGCTTCCTAACACCCAACCTAACCTAACCCTTCCCTGGTGCAGCTTCAGGCCCTGCCCTCTCATCCTATCACTAGCTTCCTCAATGCTTAATGTATTTGGAAGTATGGAACAAAGACAGAGGTATCCGTCTCTGGGAAATAATCCGGTCCATCAACAGCAGCGGGAAGCTCACCCCTCTGATACCTCTTCTGCCAGACAGATTTTGGGAGGATTTGGTTATTTAGTAACAGAGACAAACGACAGGATGATTAGCTCAAGATCAAGGAGAAGGAGATCCTGCAGTGGTGGGTGGATGGGACTGGATGATCTTTTGAGGTCCCTTCCAGTCCCTTGTGTTCCGTGACATTATCAGGCTTAAGCAAGGATAGGGTAAAGTCTCGGAGACAGCTCAGTTGTGCAAAGTCAAAGGACCTAACCCAGGAACTAAACGACAACTTACTCCACTATTTGAGGCACACCTAGCAAGGAAGGGAGTTGCTTACACCCTATCATCAGATTCCAAAGGACAATGAATACTAAATCTTTCTCCAAACTTGCCCAAAGAACAGAACTGCTGGACTGTGTGACCAGACGATTAACAGACAGAACAGGAAAGGAAAGCCATGGCCAGGGTGTCAAACGTGTTCTTTGCATTCCGTGGATGAGACTGCGGTGAGACCCTCGAGCATCTCTTCTTTCGAGGGATTTTGTCAAATATTCTGTCTGAGGCTGCGGGGAGCAGCCAACATGAAAAGCAGCAAATCCTGAAGGTCAGACAGTAATCAGCCGCAGACTGCGAAGCCGCTGGAGGATGAAAAAGCTGAATTATCAACAATGGCAAATAACGTCTCACATAAAATGCTTCGGTGCCTAAACACCAAGGAAAAGTGGCAGCTTTAAAAGATCCTCCTCCACAAAGCCGGGGAGTTACAGACCCACACACTTTCCAGTGGAAAACTGTCTTCTGAACCAGAATAAAGAATGGAAATACCGCAGGTGCCTGAGAAGGAGAACCTGCTTCACAACAGTCAGCTTGGCTTTTATATCCTACATTTACAAATCCACTGATGTTCATTTTCGTAAGGATCAGAGAACTTTAGGGACTGGAAGGGACCTTGAAAGATCATCCAGTCCCATTCCCCTGCCACAGCAGGATCCCCTACACCCAGTTGCACAGGAACATGACCAGGTGGGTTTGAAACATCTCAAGAGAAGACAACTCTACAGCCCCCTGGGCAGCCCCTGCCAGGGCTCTGTCACCTTCACTGGGAAGAAGGTCCTTCTCACATTGATGTGGAACCCCCTCTGCTCCAGCTCACACCCGCTGCCCCTTGTCCTATCACTGGGTGCCCCTGAGCAGAGCCTGGCTCCATCCTCCTGACACCCACCTTTTCCATATTGATCAACATCCATGGGATCACCACTCAGGCTCCTTTTCCCCCAGCTCCCTCAGCCTTTCCTCAGCAGGTAGACATTCCACTCACTCCATCATCTTTAGCTCTGCCCTGGGCTCTCTCCAGCAGCTCTGTGTCCTTCTGGAACTGAGGGGCCCAGAACTAGACACAAAATTCCAGATGCGGGCTCAGCAGGGCAGAGTAGAGGGGAAGGAGAACCTCTCTCAATCCACTAACCAGCCAGCCCCCTTCTAATCCACCCCAGGGTGCCACCGGCCTTCTTGGCCACAAGGGCCCACAGCTGGCTCCCGGCCATCCTGCTGTCTGGGAAATCTAAAATAGGTCTGAATAAACAGGCCAGTTCTCCGAGCAGCCTGATGTAGTTGCAGATGGCTTACTGCACAGGGGGTGAGCCAGATGACGTTTAAAAGTCTCTTCCACCACAAAACATCCAAGGACTCTGTGATGCCAAATTAATTGAAGGCACTGTTATACCTTTGGATGGAGGTCTTCTTCTTAATCTCATAGAATAATCTTTCCAAAAGACTACTGAAAGGACTTCACCAAAGGCTTTGAAGGCGACTAAGCAGTTCTGTCATGAAAAGGAAGCTCCTTAAATGGTAAAATAACTGGTTAAAAGAGAAGCCATAGAAGATGTTGAGTTCTAACAGTGGAAATTTCCAGCCCGGTTTTGCTGATACCTGCAGTGTTCAGCAGACGCTGAAACTGCACAGGAAGGAGGGTCAGCAGAGAGTAAGAAAGTTCCCTGAAGGCAGTAAATTATTTAGAGCGGTAAGGGTGACAGAGCTCGACGAGGAACTGCAGCAGCAGAAGTCCTACGAGGCTGAATGGCTGAGATTAAGTGTAGATGAGTGTAAAGTGCCACAAGGGGAAAAGATTATCCTCATTTCACATAAAAAAGATGAGCTCTTGGCTGCCCATTACTATTCAGAAGAGAGCCCTTCGGATTATAAGGGGTAGTTCTCTGAAACAGTCGGTTGGATGCTCGGTGGCAGTGAAGAAGTCAATGAGAGGCTGGTACCAGAGTACAGAGAGCACAGCCGTGCCACTGTAAACCATCGGTCACCTGCACCCTGAACACAACGTGCAGCTCTAGCTCCCTCGTCTCGCAAAGGGGGCAAGAGATAAGGAACAAGACTTCACTATGAGGGACTGGATAATCCACCAGTCTTCAACCTGGAAGAGGAATTGCTTCATTGGAATACAAAGAAGTTTTACACAGCAAGAAAGAACACAGACAGGGCGTTAGGGGGATCAATTTTCAACTCTCTCTTAAGGGTAAATATATATTTGACATCAAATGAAAGGAGGCTCAAGGCAACCAAAAAGAGATAAAACTTGGCATAGGGGTAACAGCTATAAAACTTGTTACCCAAGAAGTTGTCAGGACTAACTACCCATGTGAGATTGAGGAGGGAAGCTGTGTAAGCACCTAGGAAATCATCCAGTGAAGGTTACTCAATATACGACAACAAGTGTGACTCGGGAAGCCTGAGCTGAAGCTAATCACAGAATCACGGAGCATTAGGGATTGGAAGGGACCTCGAAAGACCACCCAGTCCAGTCCCCTGATCCTAGCAGGATCGCCTAGACCCAGTCACACAGGAACGTAGCCAGGGGGGTTTGAAACATCTCCAGAGAAGAAGACTCCACAACCCCCCTGGTAGAAGCATTTGCACAGCACCACCATGTGCATCTCACAGTATCACAGTATCACAGTATTACCAA
>VXBP01001152.1:228236-348604 GCA_013400115.1 Rhinopomastus cyanomelas | reverse complement strand
TTGTGTTTGTGCATTGTCCTTCTAGTTTCCTAGGTTTTCTTTAGTCAGGAAAGGTTGGCTGCAGAGCTGCTGATTTTAAGTAAATTATTTACACAGCTACTTAAAATTATACCGAGTGTTGGGACGGTGTGTTTTCCATTTCTTTGACACAACAGCATTGTGACATAATGAATACTTCTCTTTATTAGAACTGTAGGTTTTTAACCAACTAGACAATGAATTCACCTTGTGTTTCTCCTGCAGGTTAGTCACAGGATCACAGAACATTAGGGATTGGAAGGGACCTTAAAAGATCATCCAGTCCAATCCCTCTGACACAGCAGGATCATCTAGACCAAGTCACACAGGAANTGAAAGAGTTTGTTCAGAATACAGACTCGTTACCTCATGGTTCTACTGCTTTGGTCATGTAATTCTTTGTCGAATCTCTGTGGGGAGGCTGATGTTCTGATGGCATCGTTCAGAGGATGAACTGTAGAGAAGTGATTTTACATTCTGCTGTATCGAATCATGGAATCATTAGGGACTGGAAGGGACCTTGAAAGATCATCCAGTCCAATCCCCCCATCACAGCAGGATCGCTTAGACCAAGTTGCACAGGAACATGTCCAGGTGGGTTTTAAACTTCTCCAGAGAATCATAAGGGATCGGAAGGGACCTCAAAAGATCATCCAGTCCAATCCCCCGCCACAGCAGCATCACCTAGACCAAGTCACACGGGAACATACAACTACTTGAATTTTCTGTGAGCATCCTGCCAAAATGAAGGCACAGCTGCTGTTTCATGTTGAAGAGAATTACAGACAAATACCACCTCCTTCAGACTGAAACTAGTCCTTACTTAGCAGAGTTTGTTGCCTCAGAGATTGTTTCACCTACCCTTAGCAGCACCCTTCTAACTGAAATCACATCTTCACGATAAAGTCATTGGTTGAGCCCGTGGGCAAGCTGAGTTAGTTCTTCTGAACTCAAAGTCATGAAATTACATGCAAACAGGGAAAAATCTATGATCAATAAATGCAGTTTATATACGCAGCGTGCACCGTCACGTGAGACTCATAACAAGGGTTTTCAGTCATGTCTAGGTTTCCTAGAGGTGGGTGAGCACTGACATAGTTTCTTCGTCACTACTCAGTGACTGCATGTTCTCCACCCGGTAAGAGATGCAAAGTGAGAAAAGTTAGAAGACGACAAGATCAGCTGAGGCTTCACGCAGACACCCTGCGTGTGGTGTCTCTCCCTGCTATTTACACCCATCCATACAGTCACTGCCCGTAGTTTAATAACAGACAGATGAGAAAGCAGCTCTGCAGGTTGCCCTGAGGAAGAAAGTAGAATATAAAAAATAAGAGTAATCTGTAATTCTGATATCGTTGGCTGGACGGTCAAACCACCCTGCCTCACGCTACACTTAGTGGGAAAAGAACCAGGCCAGCTGAAGGAAGAATAATCACACAGAAAATTGCTAGAAGGAGGTGAAATCCAATTCGAGCTTCTGCACGGCTCACGACTGTAGCAAGAAATTGCACATCTCATATTGTCTCACATCGAACCAATTAAGAGCTCGAGAGGTGAAGAAGGAAAAAACCTCACGGAAAGCAAAAAAGGATCCCATCGGCTTTTATTTCTTTGTAGGATTTGTGTCATTCTGCAATGAAAGACCGGAGATTCAGAATTTCCTATGGCTTCTGAGCGGAAAAGTAAACCTTAAGAGCAGCTCTCTGACGTTACACAGCTCTGGTGACTTCCTTCAGCTCTCAGCAATCTTCACAGGAGATCAGAGAGGGAGATAAAATAACCAGCCTGTGTTCTCACTTTCCATCAACTTCTGGGAGTGTTTTCCACCCCAGTCCCGCTCAATGACTAACTTTTAGCTCTTATGGAAGTTGACTTCTGGTGCGTTCCTCTGCGACTTGGTCTAGGTGATCCTGCTGGGGACTGGACCGGATGATCTTTCATGGTCCCTTCCAATCCCTCATGATTCTATGATTATTCTAGACTTCAATTAGATTCTTCTTAAATTATGATTTGAATCATTAATTCAACGTTTATACAAAAGCCTGTTGCAGCTGGAAGAAGTGTCTCTTCCCTCATTTTTTTAATGCAATGACTTCAGTAGGTTTTCATTAAGGTTTTGGGGAAACAGGGCTAACAACAAAAACTACACTCTGAGCTGCACCTCTGTGGAAGCAGTGTCTTCTCCTAAAGTTCTGGCGAGGACAGAGGATGAGGCTACGTTTCAGCTGAAGACTTGTGTTTGTGCATTGTCCTTCTAGTTTCCTAGGTTTTCTTTAGTCTGGAAAGGTTGGCTGCAGAGCTGCTGATTTTAAGTAAATTATTTACACAGCTACTTAAAATTATACCGAGTGTTGGGACGGTGTGTTTTCCATTTCTTTGACACAACAGCATTGTGACATAATGAATACTTCTCTTTATTAGAACTGTAGGTTTTTAACCAACTAGACAATGAATTCACCTTGTGTTTCTCCTGCAGGTTAGTCACAGGATCACAGAACATTAGGGATTGGAAGGGACCTTAAAAGATCATCCAGTCCAATCCCTCTGACACAGCAGGATCATCTAGACCAAGTCACACAGGAACACATCCAGGTGGGTTTGAAACATCTCCAGTGAAGGAGACTCCACAACTCCCCTCGGCAGCCCCTTCCAGTGCTCTGTCACCTTCACTGGGAAGAAGTTCCTTCTCATATTGACATGGAACTGCCTATGTTCCAGCTGACACCCACTGCCCCTTGTCCTATCACTAGACAACATTGAGAAGAGCCTGGCTTCATCCTCCTGACACCCACCCTTCACATATTTATAGACATGAATGAGGTCACCCCTCAGCCTCCTCTTCTCCAAGCTCAAGAGACCCAGCTCCCTCAGCCTTTCAACCCAATGCTGACAGATTTCTGAAATGAAGGTAAATGAGCTGATTCAGAAAACAAGGAGCTAGGCCACTAGTTCATGCAAAACACGTGAGAAACTTCAACCTTCACCAGGTTACGATCTTGTCTACAGTGCTTGAATAACTTTTAAATCAGAGGATCTGCGGAGCATTAAGAGTAGAGATGGGAACCTTCTAATCCCACACAGCCCATTTTTTGTCATCCTGCAGCAAAGACAAGCTTTCAGGATGAAGAGTCACACTGATAACACGGGAAAGTCATGTCCTGTTTCACAAGTAGTACTGACACTGAGGAAGTGGGAAAGAGAAGCCCAAAAAAGAATGTGCAGAGCACCCCACATTCAGCTGACGTTGCAGCGCTTCCTGCAAACTGAAAATGCTGGTGCTGGGAGTCATGAGGGAGGTATAGAAGCACAGGGACTACTTACATACCGTGTGTGAAGGGCACGTGCTGATGGAATTCTAAGACAGACCAGAAATATTTACTTGGTAGAACAAGAAATTGTGCCTCGTGTGTCACAGCCAGCTCTCAGGATCTATTTTTACAATTACCTTGTACTGCTGAAGTCAAGCTTTTTCCTATCCTGCAGCTCTTCCAAAGCACCACTAATACAGCTCAAAATAATCACAAGATTTTTTTTTTAAAGCCAGATTTTAATATAATTTATCACAATTATATAGTATTTATTGTAATATTTTACCAATAATATAATTGTAATTTATGGTTTAATAATTTTTATTAAAGTAATGAATGGGATAATATTCTCCCTGGATATTGCTGTGGCAATACAATTATGTATTCCTTTTAATATGCTGCTCTGCACCTCTACAGTGTTAGAAAGGGTAGAAAATAGGTTACAGAGCTGCTTGGTCATGCAAATAAGCTAATGACTTTTGCAAGGCCAAGAGAGGGAGGGGTGTGTGTTAGCTCTGACTCTGTGGCTATCAGGACACAGTATATGGGGGGGATGTATTTTAACCATTTCCTTGCAAAGATCAACAGGTTTGTTGATGCAAGGAAAGTCATCAATTCTCTTCCTGTTGCCTGCTCAAAGTAGAGTCTTTCAAATTGAAGAAGGTGCCTTGTTTTGGTTTTCTTTAGATCATGGAATCACCAAATCATAGAATCATTAGGGATTGGAAGGGACCTTGAGAGATCATCTAGTCCAATCCCCCCGCCACAGCAGGATCCCCTAGATCCCGGGACAGACACCACTGGAAGCATCTTGCTGCTTTGCATCGCACGGGAGTTCAGCCATCCCGGGAGACTTGGCTTCAGAGCTCCTCGTGCTGTTTAGTCATCCATTAAAGAGGTAAGAGCGCAACTCAAAACTGGAAGAAGCTTGAGTTAGCAATTAATCTGAGCAATCGATGATGTTTTAGGTAGATTAAAAGCCTTCCAGTGACAAGTCCATGAAAGGGCACACTTGGATTAATCGCCAGCGAAAGAGCTGCGCTTGTGTTATCAGTCTGCAGGAATGTGATCTTAAAACGTAGTTAAAAATGAAAACAATGGGTGCTGTTGAGTTTTTAAAGAATCAGTGTTGGTTTTTACGGACAGATACTGGAAAAATGTTCAGAAAAGACACTGCAAGCCATCATCATTTAACCCATCTGTTCCTTCCTCTGTGAACTATATACGATGAGGCTGCAATTTGTGCTCTGTTGCAGAAAAAAGCTGAAACTTGTTTCAAAAGTATTGACGCATTGTTGTTGAAAATGGGAAGAGCTAAAGGCTCGTTTTCCAAGTGCAGATGTTTGTGCATGATGCAGGAAGGGATTTTTTTAGCGTGAGAAGTCGGAATCTCACCTTTGTCAAAGACAAACTGTCCTAGCACTGTCCTGTGTGGTTGTGTCATGTTCAATGGCCAAAAGAGAGTGGACAGACTCACTCATGTTACCAGTACAGGTTGTGGACTGAGCTGTTGGAGAGCAGTGCAGGAGAAAGGGACCTGGGGGTCCTGGTGGGCAACAGGGTGACCATGAGCCAGCAGTGTCGCCCTCTTGTGGCCAAGAGACCAAGTTGCACAGGAACATGTCTCCAGAGAAGGAGGCTCCACAACCTCTCTGGGTAGCCTGTTCCAGTGCTCTGTCACCCTTACCTTCTCATATTGATGTGGAACTTCCTATGTTCCAGCTGACACCCACTACCCCTCGTCCTATCACTAGATGACATTGAGAAAAAATATGAAAAATCAGCCTGCGTTTGATATGTTTCTGATGAGAAAAAGTACAGACCATTTCCATGGCATGATAAAAAGTTATAGCACCAGAGGTGAGATCCCAATCCAAGGAGACAGCGTGATCATCCTTGTGGAATATGTGCTTGGTCGTGTTCCATGAGGGTCTTGAGGTTGTCTAGCCAGAAGAGCAAGTAGCAAGGTGACGGGATCCCACACTGAAAGAGTTAACTTGTTGAATCTGACAAGTTAAGAGACTGCTGGAAATTGTAGAGCAAAACGATCTAACTCCTTAAAATTCTGCTTGACTGAGATTTGCGAGTACGCGATCCTGTAAGTTTGACTCTAAACTATGGAAATTTTTTAAAAAGCTTTAATTACACGGCATAAACATCAATTAAAAGCGACACTAATAACACAGTGAGACTAGCTGCTGTGCAGGCTGTTGCTGATTTTTCACACTGCTCACATGGCCTAAGGGTTCTACAAACTAATGGCAACTCAACAGCACTCGTTTAGATCGCTGAGTGACGTGATGAATGCGCTTCAGAAATGTATTTTAATTTAAAGTTGCATTTGTCTTTCTCACTGACGTCCTGGTATTGTTCTCACTTCATGTTTCAGCCTGTGTTTGACAACACCAAACAGGTCCTTCTGCTCTTATCTATGGGGTGACCATTGATATGCAAAACTACCTGTACAAAAGACGGTTTATTTTTGCCTTATTTTGTGCGTGAATGTTATTTTTCTTTTGAATTCCACTCATAAGAAGATATCAGCGTGCAGATAAAACACTTGCACAATTGCCTTTCCTGCTGCGTCTTTGAAGCCTTAGTTATTACTTGAATATATTTTCCTCTTCAATCTATCTTCCACTTGCCAATGTGTCTAATGAATAGAACATCAAAGCCCACTTTATCTCGTCGTTCCCAAGGTGGCTAGTGTTTGGCTTCACGCAGGTTTGCATGTGGAAACGTCTGCTGGCTGTTTTGTGCCAGGAATGAGCAGAGGCCTTTGTCAGAAATGAAATCTCTCATTTTGTTGACGTGTTCTGGTCACGGAACCTCTGGATGGTCTGGAAGTATGACCCAAGCTTGAAATCACAGAACATTGGTGACTGGAAGAAATGATCTTCCTCTACCAAATAGAAAATCGTTCTCCTCTCAATTTCATGTCTCTGTGGTCTGCTTATATGTTTGTTTTAAAGAGGTTTCACGATGCAGAGCTTATAGCCAGAAATAGCAACAGGGTTTTTGTTAAAGACCCTTCCTGTTTTGGCCCATTTTCCTTGACTGGAGTATTCAGGATTTACAAAGTGGGGAAAGTGGGACTGACTGAAGCTAAAAGAGAGGAGATTTAGATAAGACCTGAGGAAGAAATTCCTCCCTATGAGGGTGCTGAGGCACTGGAACAAGTTGCCCAGGGAGGTTGTGGCTGCTCCATCCCTGGAAGGGTTCAAGGCCAGGTTGGATGGGGCTCTGGGCAACCTGGTCTGGTGAGAGATGTCCTTGCCAATGGACAATGGGACTGGGTCTTTTCCAACCCAAACTATTCTGTGATGTTTATAGATGGAAAAAGCCCAGAAGACATAAGTTTAACATCTAAAGTTATATTTTTACAAAACATGCTTTGGGGGATCTAACCGAGAGCGGTGCCAAGGAGAGATTTAAGAAGCTGTTTGGCATCTGCTTCCATGAAACTCCTTAGGCAACGCTCGGTTGTGCATCCAAACACCAACACTAGCAGGTGTCTTGTCAGGTTTAAAAGTTTTGGAGGTACCTCATATTAACAAATCACTCATCCAGAGATCCATCATCTTCTGTTTTCCATCCTCTCTCAGCCCTGTCTGGAAACACCAGCTCTAGACTTCTGCCTTTCAGAGGGATCCCGCGCAACTTGGTTAAGTTGAAATCTGTCAATTAAAGGAAATCTCAGTTAAATCTGACCCTTGCTACCAGTGGATGAGTCAGTGTCCTCACACAGGCTGCAACTACTTTAATATTTAATTAAATTGCTCGCTAAATGAACTATGTTAACACCAGCTGCATTAAACTTCCTTTTTCTATTACTTTAATGCAGATTTTAATACCTAGCCGGGGTTGTACGCTGCTAATTGCTTGACCTAGCACTGCCAGCTGTATTACTACATACCTGGAGCATTCCGCTTCGCTAAATTCTTTCCAACTCTTTGTAACACAAATGCAACGTGATGAAAATTCCTAAAAGGCAGTTGTCAGTGGAAAAATTTGGGACACATTGATAGAAAATGTTATCAGGACTGCAGGTCCACTTCTACACACTCCCTCGCTCCCTTCGGGTGGATCCCATCCAGCCCGGTAGCCTTGTGTCTAGGTGTAGTAGGTCACTAACCGTTTCCTCTCAGGTGGTGCTGGTGAGTGTTACCGTGCCGGACTGGGCTGTTTTTCAGGCTCACCTTAAAGCAAAAGCTATTCTGTCTGGAACAGCCTCTGTAATGTTAGGGTCCAGTCTCCATCAGGCTGCTGGAGGAGGTTAATGATCTCATTTTTCTTAGGAAAACGTAGATGACTAGGGTTTGGGACTTAAGATGAACATTTACTATATATTCCCATTAAGGTAACACCTAATTAAAATTCCTCAGCAAGAATGTCCAGGAGGAAGAGTCGTGGTCGTAAAACTTACGAGACAGGAAAGAAAATTGCTGTGGCTTGAACTGGGAGGAAAAGAAGCTCTCCGAGTAAAACAGTTCTGCTAGTAAGCAACGCGCATCGCTTCATGTGTTTCTCTTAATCAAGCTACAGCATTTACTCAGCATCAGAGGTATCTGCTCCTGAAGGTTGAGGAAAAACTGCCTAGAAAATACCAGTCTCTACAACTCCAGTCTCCTAGTACCTCGAGGAACTACAGCCCGAGATTAACCCTACGAGCCTCACGTTTCATGGTTTGTCTTGGTTACTGAGCACTTCTGTGTCTCAAATATTGATAAGATTTTTTGTAATGTTCTTTTCACACCTTTATTAGTAATAAAGGGTCTTCAGCTCAGTGTTTCCTGCCTTTGGGTCGAAAAACTCAGAACATTACTGATTTTGTTGAACAGGGCAAAGCAGAAGCCTGATGGATTGAAGTGGACAGGGGGGAGTGGGAGTGGAGAGGGAGGGGAGGGGAGTGGAGAGGGAGAGGAGGAGATGGGAGAGAACCACATGAAGTCTGTTTGTATGACTCTCAATTTAATGAGAACTCCAATGTGCTGGAGCAGTGGATTTTCTTTTGTGTGCGTGTGCATTTAGCAATTAAGTTCTTTTTTCAGGCTAAGAAAATAAGGGGTTCCATAGAACTAAATATCTTTTTCTCTTGAAGCTCAAAAGCAGTAATTAGGTTCACAAAAATGCTCTTTTTCTTTCCGTGGTGAGTTTTTCATCATGCTGTTTGATGAGCCTACAGCTTGAGTCGAGTCTTCCACAAGGGGGCTCAATATTTCAAACTCAGCCTTGCCAGTCCTGAGTTGCCAGCCCAGCAGATGCTAATGCCACAGAATTAGTAGGAATTTTGTTTTCTCTTCACAAAATTCTTTTTAATAGCACTGTGAGTCCTACAGGACTTGTGGGGATACAGCACGTACTTCATATAGCGCTGCTGAGGCACTGAGGAGGATGTCTTCAAACCTTCTTTTTGAACCAACTGTTCCATCCTCAAACTCCTGGTCATCATTTAAAAAAGGCTAAACTCCTTGAACTGCCATCAATGATAGGATGGCAGCTAAAGATGTTCTGTGCCCCAATGAAATGGCAGCTAAAGACATTCTGTGTCCCTAGACTTGGTCCAGGTCATCCTGCTGTGGCAGGGGGATTGGACTAGATGATCTTTCAAGCTCCCTTCCAATCCCTAATGATTCTATGATAAGATGGCAGCTAAAGATGTTCTGTGTCCCACATCTGGGTATCTTTTACTGAGCGACAAAAGCTGCTGTGATCATTCAACTTGATTCCCGCGGTGCGTTATTACTGAGCTTTCTGCTTCCCATAAAGTAGCAACAGATGGAATTTTCCTTCCACCCTGCTCAGGCTGCACAGAGGTGAGTGTAGAAAGTATTTTTTCAGTCTCTTATGGCTTGGAATAGGAAAAAAATAAAAATAGATTGATTATTCTTCCACCCCTGGATGTTTTTGCAGAAACTCAGAAGTGCAGAATCATCTGAAGTGAAAAATTATAGAGTGGAAGATAAAACTGGAAGAGTATGGAATGAGAGAAAACTAAGTTGTCTCCAAGACTAAAAGGTAATGATGTAAATAAGAAAAAGCTCCTAGATTCTGATCAAAACAGGGACCCATAGTAACAGAATCACAAAATCATCATGGCTGGAAAGGACGTCCAGGGTCATCGAGTCCAACCTTTTCTCCTAATGTCTGACAGCTGGACCACATCCCTAAGCGCCGTGTCCACTCATTCCTTAAACACCTCCACGGATGGTGACACCACCACCTCCCTGGGCAATCTATTCCAGTATCTAATCACCCTCTCAGTAAAGAATTTCTTTCTAACATCCAATCTAAACCTCCCCTGATGCAACTTGAGGCCATTCCCCCTCGTCCTATTTGAGAGAAGAGACCAACACCAGCCTTGCTAGAACCTCCTTTAAGGTAGTTGTTGAGGGCAATAAGGTCTTGTCTCAGTGTTATCTTTTCCAGACTAAACAACCCCAGCTCCCTCAACCTCTCCTCATAGGACATGTCCTCCAGCCCCTTCACCAACTTGGTTGCCCTTCTCTGGACTCACTCCAGCACCTCAATGTCATTCCTGTACTGTGGTGACCAAAACTGGACACAGTACTCGAGGTGCGGTCTCACGAGTGCCGAGTACAGGGGCACAATCCCCTTCCTACTAGTCTAAGTTAAATAAAACTTCACAACACTGTGTGGTTGGCTCTTCTGAGACGGTGGCGCACATGTTCGTTGAGACACGCATACTTCACGCACCTCATGCACGCCTCCAAGAAATTTTCACAAGGCAGCAGCCTGTATTAATAAGACTTCTGTTTGAAGAAATGTGCCTCGTGGCACTTTTGCTTCCCATCGATCACAGCCACCCCTGAAATCCCTGCAGCTGAGCTTTTGTAACAGCAAATGGCCCTGCAGCCACAAAGGGAAATAATGAACTTGATGTGATGTCAAAAGGTCTGCTTAAAGAAATGTGGTTCCTGAAAACACCGTCTCGTTCCAGCTGCGAGCGGCGGCTGAAATCATCATCATCACTGTCACGAGCCCTGCGACACAGGATTGTGTGTTTTATTGCTTCCTGGTAGCAGAGCCCGTGTTGGCCTTTCCGCCGCTGCAATTTAGCCTCGCGCTTGTGATGGACTGACTACCTGCATATGGGCTTGCAGGTTATTCGCTCTCCTTCACGCGGTGCTGCGCGTCTTCCTTAACGGCTAAAACGTTCTTTGGCAGCACAAGTGATTTACAGCAGCTCTTGGAGATCTATTTATACAGATTACTGAGAAATTTGTGCCAGGGTAAACACGCTCAGACAAGCTGGTAGCCAAGGCACAGAGTGCTTCATAGACTCACCGAATGGCTCTGGCTGGAGGGGACCTCAGAGGACATAGAATCATTAGGGATTGGAAGGGACCTTGAAAGATCATCTAGTCCAATCCCCCTGCCCCAGCAGTATCACCTAGACCAAGTTGCACAGTTCATCCCGATCCAACCCTCCGCCATGGGCAGGGACATCTCTTCCCAGACCAGGTTGCCCAGAGCCCGATCTTGAACGAGTCCAAGGAGGAGACACTCCAGTAGGTGTTGGAGCAACTCTTCCTGTTGGGGTAAAGGACTGTGATACAAACTGAGCTTCACATGGTAGATGCAGCTCTCCAAGTCCCAGGATGCAGGGAATCCTTGTGGCCCCTCTCTGACATCAGGACAAATGCCCCTCTGGGGAATGTGTGGTGCCTTGGAGAACCTGAGCCCCCATGTGGAAGTCACAAGGGGCTGCTAGAACCACCAGAGAAGGTGAAAAGAAGTTAGACAGGATATTCTGATTCTATGACTCAGTCTAGGTGATCCTGCTGCTGCAGGCGGATTGGACTAGATGATCTTTCAAGGTCCCTTCCAGTCCCTAATGATTCTATGATTCTATCTGTAGATTAGTTTGATGATGGCAAAGTTTTACTTTCAACAGAAGACCACACTGGTGAGACCACATCTGGAGTTCTGGGTCCCTCAGTTGCTCAGCTTACTACTAGCTTCACATAGGGGCTGTGGAAGCCTTACTTCTGTTTGACTACCAGGTCAGCAACAGCTACAAAACTTGTAGTCCTGAAGATGGCTGACCACAAAGTCAGGGAGCTTTGAACGTGTCCCTAAAGCAGAGCACCTCTTTAAAATAGATGTACTCCTGCTTGCACTTCCCACCACAAAATGTCAGATACATTTCACAGCTTGTACTGAAGGTGAACTTTAGCAACTGTTTGCTGAATAATTCAGCAGGATGCTGTACATCTTTTCCTTCATTCATAATGAAAGAAGAGCCTGTTACAAGCCGTTCACAGAAAGCAGTTGGCCTAATGAATTGTGTTCTGTGGGGTCATATTCAAATCTTGTTCATTGCAAACACGGGCTACACAATTCCATGCTCTGTTTAATGGTCTCGTCACAGTCACACGAAGTAAAATGGTTCTGAAATGCTTAAATTAATATCACTCCATGGCTTGGATTTATTGTTCTAGGAGTAGTCTGCAGACCTTGGATAACGATGCCCATAGCAGCTTTTGGAAAGTTAGTGGTAGAGTAGCTTCTTGAAGATAGACAAATGAACAACCAGATCATCTTCCCGGTGAGGGTGGCAGAGCACTGGAACAGGCTGCCCAGGGGGGTTGTGGAGTCTCCTCTGGAGATGTTTAAGACCCACCTGGATGTGTTCCTGTGCAACTTGGTCTGTTGGCCACAAGAGGGCGACACTGCTGGCTCATGGTCATCCTGCTGTCCACCAGAACCCCCAGGTCCCTTTCTCTTACACTGCTCTCCTCTCTCCTAGACTTGGGCTAGGTGACCCTGCTGTGGTGGGGGGACAGGACTAGATGATCTTTCAGGGTCCATTTCTATCCCTAACAATTTATGATTCTATGATTCAGCACTTAGTCCTCAAAAAGGAAATAACAATAAATAGAATTTACAAAAGCCTGAGGCCAAGCATAAGGTATTTATCCATGTACAAGCAGATAAGTTTGATGATGGCAAAGTTTTACTTACCAAAGACCACACTGGTGACACCACATCTGGAGTATCGTGTCCAGTTCTGGGACCCTCAGCTCAAGAGGGATGTGGAGCTGCTGGAGGAAGTCCAACGTAGAGCAATGAGGATGATGAAGGAAGTGGAGCACCTCCCTTCTGAGGAGAGGCTGAGGGAGTTGGGTCTCTTTAGGTTGGAGGAGACTGAGAGGTGACCTCATTAATGTCTATCAATATGTGAAGGTGGCTGTCAGGAGGATGGAGCCAGGCTCTTCTCAGTGGCATGTAGTGATAGGACAAGGGGCAATGTCAGCTGGAAAATAGGAGGCTCCATATAAATATGAGACGGAACTTCTCAGTGGAGGCCTGAACAGGCTGCACCCAACAGCTGCAGCTCAGAGGATGTGAGTGTAGTCTGAGTAAAGCAGAAGATAACTCTCATCTTACCTCATTTTTAATGCAGACAAGATGATTAAAGACGGTGTAAATGCAGAGGTAACTGAGGAAGGAGGAGAAAAGGAGACAGGCAAAGGAAAGAGTGATTAGGTCAGGAAACCTAATAAGGAGCAGATGGTCCAACAGGAAAAGGCAGCTGGGACTTGGGCTGCTGAAAAGCAGAGTAAAAAGAGCAGAAATATTTTAATTTGGGACAATAACTTTTGACTTTGACACTTTGGCAGTGAATATTTAATTTGGGATTTACTTGTGTGCTGAGAATCCCTTTTGTGATTCAAGACCTTTCCTTCCATTTGCTCAGTGCTAAGAAGAAAAAACAAGAATCTAGAGGGAAAGGTATTGATATAATAATGGTAAAACTATCAGACTATTAAAATTAATGTGAACTTCCCCAGAAAGAATATTTAGCTCTCTTCCCAGCAATGAATCAGTGCAAACTCTCAAATGTCCAAAAGATCCTCTGAGTGAAGTGTTTGTAAAGAATTACTTTAATTAATTCTTATTACATCCCCTTAGGCTCAAGTTTTATTGCATTATTTGGGAAGATGTTAAAGTTTACATTCATGTAGGTTTGTTGGAGTGTCTTCAGTTAAGACCGAAGAGTGACAGATCTTTCAATCCCATGTGTATAAACGTGGAGGTACAGCACTGGAAGGGGCTGCCCAGGGGGGTTGTGGAGTCTCCTTCTCTGGAGATGGTTAAAACCCACCTCAATGTGTTTCTGGGCGACTCAGTCTAAGTGATGCTGCTGTGGACTAGATGATCTTTCAAGGTCCCTTCCAATCCCTGATGATTCTATGATCAGTAAGAACATTCAAGACCTATGGAATACTTTCTACACTGGAAATGGATGCTAATTCTTCCACTCACATGGAAATAGGGAGAACACAGATCAGTGCTGCAGGTCTTTGTCTTCTTTCACTCTTTGTGTAGTTGTTCTTCCCCACCGAATGCTCTTTATGCCAAAATGCAAATTTGAACTTAACTTCTAGCTGTTATGAGTAGCTGCTTCAAAAGGTGAGATAATTCGTTGGCAATAGGTCAGGAACAGACTCGGCTCTGAGATAGGGAGGGTCTTATTTGCTAGCATGACAAACTCTTCCAGGAACACACCACTTTCCCTTTGACCCTGAGGCTACATCTCAAGAGAACGAGTGTGTTGGGTGAACGTGCTGGTGGCAGAAGAGCAGTTTTCAAGTTCTGGTACATTGCAATTAATCTAAACGCTCATGTCTTCCAATTTATAAGATTTCCAAGCACTGCTTGTGGCTCTAGACTTGAAGTAGATGAGAGTTTACTCACTGAGAATTAAGTCTTCGTTGAAAGGAAAGCAGCAGAAGTTGGATTCAGCAAGGGATCCAGGCCAAGGAGCGGTGTGGATTGGTCAGAATTCTTCCAAACATGTGGGCTTTTGACTCTCATCATTTCTGCAGCTGGAGCTCCATCAGTAAATGTTAGTTCTGCAAACAATGTAGATCAAATACTGTGACCTTTCCCCACACCAGAAGGAGCAACTGAGACGAAGGAAAACACAGACAGCCCGAAGATTTCTTCTCAGTCTGATTTGTTTCTTTAAACATCAAATTCTCCTCCATTGGACAACCCAGTAGTTAAAGACCAATGGAGATCATAGAATCATTAGGGATTGGAAGGGACCTTGAAAGATGACCCAGTCTAATCCCCCTGCCGCAGCAGGATCACCTAGACTAAGTCATAGGATCATAGAAAGTATGGGTAGGAAGGGTCTTCTGGAGATCATCTAGTCCAACCGCCCTGCACTGCAGGTTCTCCTAGAGCAGAGATGTCACTTTAAGATTTCTTTATGAGATCTTCAACTACTCTAAGACTTATTTCCACCTATAAAAGTCAGTCAAACATCACTAAAGACAGCCTCAAGGCTCTCGTATCTATTTGAATAGCAAGATGCCCAACACGAGTCATCATCAGTAGGTGTTGGCCCAGCTCAGTCCTTTGTGAGAATGGAAACCAGCGCTGCCAAGTGTTGCCGAACAGACTGTACCAACGTCACGGGGCCACATGAACTTACCGCATGGGCGTCTCGTACCTAATGACCCTGATGGAGACACGGAAGTGTGGGTGTTGACCCCAGGACCTGTCTTTGCGCCTGATCTAACTCCCAGCAAAATAGTTTTGGTCGACTCAGAATGGAGCTAAAGTCATCAAAGTAATTCTTCATCGCAAAGTCCAACCACTTTAAACAAACCTATGATTCCGTGAAACGTAGCCTTCTTGCAGTGCTCTGGCATCTTGATTTGAGGTCACAGTCCATTCCAAAGGGTTCCAGACCAGAATTTCATCCCTCTTGGCCTATTTTTCAACAAGGTGGTCAGCAAAGGCAGTCTGGAATGCCTTTCCACTTTCCTCTTGTGCCTTTGCTCGCCCTAGTTCACAGAGGCTTCCGCAGCAAGGATATAATGAAGTCTTCTGCTCATTAGCACTATGTCTCATGTGGCCCTACGGTGCCCTGTTTCATCTTCTCTGCCCCTTTAAAACTCCCGTGGCCTCAGAAGCTGGTGCTCATGGAATCGCTGCAGAGGCATCAGACAGGAGCCTCACTGGGGGGGCAGTGAATAGGCTCTTGATTATTCTTTCCAAGCAACGGTAGAGAGGAACACAGGCTTTTTGCTTAAAGCAAAGACCTGGGGTGAGGAGGGAAACTGGGTTCAGAAAATAAGAGAAAAAGTTCCATCCCTGGATGAAAGACTGGGGATTAAACTAAGGAAAACTTCCACTGCACAAATCAGGTCGCCTTGTGGCTACTCCCTAGGAAGCTCAACACTGACTTGGAGTCCTGATGCAATGTGTGCCCTGTTGGGAATAAATACAGAATCTTATTTATGGGGAAAAAAAATATATATATAAATGCAATAAATAAGGAACATATAATAAATGGAATAAATAAATACTCTTATTTATGGAATATACATAATAAATGGAATAAATAAAGTCTCTTATTTATGGAATATATATAATAAATGGAATAAATAAGTAATCTAAATAAGAATTCATTATTCCATGATTCTATGATTCTGTGATCCAGAAGTTTGGAAATCTTTTTCCTCTGTGTGTGCTCCAAGGATCTTGGGGAAATAACCTTATGTGCTGATTTGTTATTGCCAAACACTCACTTTCTATATGTCTTTGGCACATAAATACAGAAGATAACCTGTTTAAATGAAGGAAGTGGAGCACCTCCCTTATGGGGAAAGGTTGAGGGAGCTGGGTCTCGAGCTTGGAGAAGAGGAGACTGAGGGGTGACTTCAATGTCTATAAATGTAAGAAGGGTGGGTGTCAGGAGGATGGAGCCAGGCTCTGCTCAGTGGCATCTAATGATAGGACAAGAGGCAGTAGGTGTGAGCTGGAACAGAGGGGGTTCCACATAAATATCAGAAGGAACCTCTTCCCAGTGAGGGTGACAGAGCACTGGAACAGGCTGCCCAGGGAAGTTGTGGAGTCTCCTTCTCTGGAGACATTTAAAACCCACCTGGATGTGTTCCTGTGTGACTTGGTCTAGGTGGTCCTGCTGTGACAGGGGGATTGGACTAGATGATCTCTCAAGGTCCCTTCCAATCCCTAATGATTCTGTTATTCTGTACAAGGGAAAAAAACAACCCTATTTTTGGTCAGCAATGCTCCATAAACTGCTAATTTATGGTAATTTTTTTTCAAGTATAATTATTTAACAATGAAAATTAAGAAATTAACCAGGTGGGGGAGTAGATGACTGAACTTCATACAAAATCCTGTGCACCAACTGAGTTTCCTTAGTGTGCTGACTGGGCTCCAATCCATTCAGAGAGCCAATCAAAACAAATCAATGCACCACTTATGTTCTGAAAATAAGACTTAGATGTGTAGAGGAACATCTACTGGGATCTTGCTAAAACACTTTACTCACCTCATGCAAGGCATCGCAATGTCTGGTTATTTGCAGGACCTCTGCTTATTCTTTAAAAACTCAAAATAAACAAACAACAAAAAAATCCTCAACACCCAAAAAATCATCCAACCAGAAAAAAAACCCAAAAACACCAATCAACTACTAAAAATCCTCCAGAGAATCAAAAAGATCCCCAAAACACAGAAAACCCCCAAGCATAATGGAACTTTCTAAAGTAGAGGCAAGCAAGCTGAAAGCCCAGTTCCAGACTAATGCAATTAACAACAGAAAATCACTCTGCTGAGATGGTTAAAAATCTGTGAGGGTCTAACCCCCCTCAGTTCAGTTTGGAAAGAGACAATTAGCAGCTCAACTCCCAGCACGTAGAAATGGTGAAGCCTAGAGTAATTCCTATGCTGCATGAGTTGATATCGTGCTGAACTCCCAGCTTGGCTTCACTACCACAATCAACTGCCACAGAAACCTTGTAGGAACTTCAGCGCAGAGGAAGTACTGGAAGATTGATGATGATAACCAAGTTCATTTAATGAGGTGAGTATGAAATGTTCTTTCAATAGCTTCTTTTATTGTAGTCATCCTGGCTGCATAAGCTGTCTTTTCTACAGGTAGAACTTCCTCCTCCTCTTCTGGGAGATGCCATGGGGTTTTTTTTTTAAGAATCATAGTACCATAGAATAATTAAGGATTGGAAGGGACCTTGAAAGATCATCTAGCCCAATCACCCTGCCACAGCAGGATCACCTAGACCAAGGCACATGGGAACATATCCAAGTGGGTCTTAAACCTCTCCAGTGAAGGAGACTCCACAACCTCTCTGGGCAGCCTGTTCCAGGGCTCTGTTGCCCTCACTGGGAAGAAGTTCCTTCTCACATCCCTTCCTCAAGCTACAGACCTGAATTAGATCTCATGCATTATTCAGCCCATTTGTTTTAGATCTATGATCACTGAGTTCAAAATAAGAAATCTCTTGTCTCCTGTCAGTAGCACCTCAAAAATAAAAGTCTTGGTGTAACCAAAAGAGGGTCCTTCTACAAGCATCAAAAGACAAAGGTAGGGATTGTTTCCCCCTTTTACTCTTGAACCAGAGTCCGTGCTGTGCTCAGGGTTTGCTCCTGTAGAGCTACTCACGGAAGCTGGGTGGCTAATTGGTTTCATTACAACTCTCTTTACTGCTATTATCAGCGTCTTCTTCTGCCAGCAGAAGCACTCATTAACTGGAAGTGATAATAGCAATGTAGGAGGACTTTCTCCCATTAAAAATGAATTGTTTTATTTATATTCTTTCAATCTTGCAGCCAAGGAACAGAAACATGCGCACAAAGAGCCCTCCAGTGACATGGGGCATTATTTAAAGGAGGGTCTATGGAATAACGACACAGTTCATCAAGCAGCTGAATATAAATAGTCCATCAACTGCCTGATGTTGGCTTGGAACTAACAGAAGATGTCAAAAACAGCTGAGTTGACAAAGACATAAAGCAAACATCGTTCTAAGTCGAAATTGAAGTGCTGGTGCAATTCCTAAACTCTTGCTCTGTGAGAGAAGCATCAAAGAGAAGTAGACTCCATACGAGTCAACGTGAATCAAGCAGAGCTGCTTATTAGTTCTCAAGCTTTGCCCTGTGTGCCAGGGGGATGGGACTAGACGATCTTTCGAGGTCCCTTCCAGTCCCTAATGATTCCATGATTCTATAGACAATCTCTCTCTCCCTACACGAGATCTCACAAGTTATAGTAAGTATATTACTCACACCTTTTAGCTGGCTTCCCAATTGGTTCTTCCTCAGGTCCAGCTGCCAAGCAGGCAGAGTTTCCCCTCTTCTGCACCCAGGTGCCCCATCCTTGTCTCTTGAGACCTTCTCAGTTTCCTTGTTTCCAAGGCACCTGGTTCTTCTCCACCAGCGCTCCTTAGCTATGATGTCAGTTCAAGAAGGACATAGAGCTGCTGGGGAGAGTCCAGCGTAGAGCAATGAGGATGATGAAGGAAGTGGAGCACCTCCCTTATGAGGAGAGGCTGAGGGAGCTGAGTCTCTTGAGCTTGGAGGAGACTGAGGGGTGACCTCATTAATGTCTATAAATATGTGAAGGGTGGGTGTCAGAATGATGGAGCCAGGCTCTTCTCGATGTCATCTAGTGACAGGACAAGGGGCAATGATTGTCAGCTGGAGCAAAGGAGGTTCCACATAAATATCAGAAGGAACTTGTTCCTAGTGAGGGTGGTGGAGCACTGGAAGAGGCTGCTCAGGTGGGTATCTCAAAGAGGACTTTCTTACTTCTCCATCAGCCATTTGTGTCTCATACAGTATCAGTGCGACAAAAATAAATCCAGATTCTATGTTTTGGGGTTCAGTCAGTGAGTACCTGATCAAAGCCTGGCTGTGCAGAGTCTGCCAGTAACGTAAGCGTGGATTTTATTTGTAGAGCATTGTCTTCCCTGATTATAGCCCTCAGAATAGTCGTTACAGAATGGGTTGAGAGCCATGGAATGGATGGAGCTGGAAGGAACCCAGGAAGTGTGTGTGCTGTCCATGTGTTCCTCATCGAAGAGGCATCAGTAATTTTTGGTAATTTTTTCACTCACAAGCTCATCAGGAAACGCCTGTAGAAAAGCTCTTGTATTTTCCCCTTTCTGAAGAAGCAATTTCAGAGCCACTGAGATCTCTGAGAAGTAATTTCACGAGGCACAAAGGACTACAAGAAGCAAGTTAAAATCTTGCGACAGCGAAGACGATAGCGCGTTTTCATCTCGGTAATGCCTAAGCAGTGAAGCATGGCTACACCTGTGAAATTAGAGGATGAGAACGTTATCAGGATGGGTTTTCAGGACCGGCTTTCAACGGTTAATTCCACGGCACTTAGGAAAGGCATTCAAAAGCCAGAAATATGAAGATGACTTCTCCCACAATTGCAGACATAAATGTTTATGCTCCTCAGACTTATAGAACTGAATTACACAGCCTTTCCCCGGCTCGGGAAGATATGCACGTTGATGGGTTGATAACAGCCCAGGGAATACAGCTACTTCCCATTAATTTCATCTGCTAAGTAGAGCTCTGCACCGCTAACTTCTTTTAAAAAACTCATCATTGTTTTTCTAAGGTCTGAGGACATCTAAAGAGACTGCAAACCATGAAAAGGAACTCTGTAAGAACATTACTTTAAAAAAGATCTCTTTTGGATTATAATTTGATCTTTTCATGTCAATAGTTGAAGTCTCTTTGTTCCTTTTATGAAGATGCTCTTTAAAAATCATGTAGGTATTTTTTCTACTAAAGCATTACTTTTTGCTATTAATAAACAGAAGTATTTTAGAGGCTAAAACGGGCTCATTCACATGATTTGTAGTTTATGTTGGGGATTTTTTTTTAATTGAACAGTTCTGATGACTTTAATGTAATTTATAGAATCATAGAATCATAAAATTAATTGGCTTGAAATGGACATTTAAAGATCATCCAGTCCCAAACCCCCTGCCATAGGCAGGGAGAGCTTTCACTGGGTCGTGTTGCCCAGTGCCTCATCCAATCTGGCACTAGGATGGGGCATCCACAGCTTCTCTGGGAACATGCTCCAGCAGCTCATCATTCTATCGATGAAAGAAAAATCACTCTTACACACTGTCTAAATCTACCCTTGTTCTGTCTCAAACTGTTGCTCTTTGTTCTGTCAAGACCCAGTGGGAAGTCTCTCCTCAAGCCTATCAAGGTCCCTGTGGGTGGGATCCTTTCCCTCCAGCAAATTGCCAGGGGTGCAGTTCTTCCTATACTAATTCTTCATGTAAATGTCTTGAGATATGAAGACAGGAATGAATAAGAACAACCCTCTTTTCAAAAATACTTGCAAGTAGGTAAATTCTCTGCCTTAATGCCCCTTTGCTCTTTGGTTAAGGAAAGAGCAAATGTGAAAGTTGGGAATTAGTCAAGTGGGTGGTAGGTGCTCGTTAAATAGTGGCTCCTGGCTGCTCCAAGAGTACAGTTCTTCCTTTCCTTTCCTTTTCCTCAGCCTTATATTGAATTGTGCATTATAATTCCCCACTCGTGGCAACAGCTGAATTGTGCCTGCAAATTCCTTGGCATTTGTCTCCATTTTGAGGAAATGCATTCTTGACAAACTCATTATTGCCAGCACTATCATTACAACCTTTGTTTTGCTTTATCTCCTTGTGTTTCTACTTGTAAATGGATAAATACCTTATGCTTGGCTTAAGGCTTTTTAAAATTCTATTTATTGTTATTTCCTTCTTGAGAACTACGTGCTGAATCATAGAATCGTTAGGGATTGGAAGGGATCTCGAAAGATCATGTAGTCCAACCTCCCTGCCACAGCAGGATCACCTAGACTGAGTTGCACAGGAACACATTCAGGTGGGTTTTAAAGGTCTCCAGTGAAGGAGACTCCACAAACCCCCTGAGCTGCCTGTTCCAGTGCTAGTTCCAGTACTACTCACATCAGTAGTTTTACCTAAGTCTACTCGTATGACTAGGGGTTCCCGACTGACACAAATCCAAACTGATTATTAATGTTGATCCTGCTGTGGCAGGGGGATTGGACTAGATGATCTTTCAAGGTCCCTTCCAATGCCTAATGATTCTATGGTTCTGTGATTAATGGGTTTTTTTAAGCATAAATGGGGTTTTTTTTAATTCAGAGAGCAGGAGAACTGCTGAGCTGGGTGCCTTCATGCAGGAGCAACATCTCCTTACCAGAAAGGAACAGACCTGAAACATTTTGTTCTCTCTCATGTTATGGTCTGAATTAGCAGGTGATACCAGAAGACCTAACACAAAGTGACATCTGTGAACTCCAGGTACAACATTGCCTGCGTGTCAAATGCATCCTGTTGTACTAGGAATCATTAGCTAATGACATGTGACAATGTGACCAGCACTGTTAAACCTTGGCTAGATACAGGAGTCAGTCAGCAACAGTTCAAAGGAACAATCTGCCCAAATACCTGCTAAAAGATCTACAAATGATTTAGAACCATTTCTATGAAACATACCAAATGATTCAGTAACCTTCATGTCTCAAGGAATCATAAAAGTCATCTAGTGATAGGACAAGGGGCAATGGGTGTCAGCTGGAACACAGGAGGTTCCATATAAATATCAGAAAGAACTTCTTCCCAGTGAGGGTGACAGAGCCCTGGAACAGGCTGCCCAGGGGAGTTGTGGAGTCTCCTTCTCTGGAGATATTTAAAACCCACCTGGACATGTTCTTGTGTGACTTGGTCTAGATGATCCTTCTGTGTCAGGGGATTGGACTGGATGATTTTTTGAGGTCCCTTTCAATCCCTAATGATTCTGTGATAACCTTGCTTTATAAAGATAAAGCTGGATGGGCTCTACTTTGGTCCAGAATATCTCACCCAGCAGGATTTTTTTGGTCACTACCTTTCTTCTACTCCCATAATTTCAGCGAGGTGCACGCTTCGGTCCTTTTCAGAACAAAGGCTCCTGTGTTGTACTTGCTACTTACAATCTTCAAGGTGAGGTGAATCAAAAGCTTTGTTCTGAAATAAAGGTGAAATCTAGTAGCTGCTTCTTCTAAACTCTCTGCAGTGGTGTTCAGTCTGCCCAAACTTGAAGTTCAGAAGTGCAACGTTATTAAAGTCATGGAGACTATAAAAAGAAGAGCTTTGGACAGATATTCCACACATTAAATCTGCAGCTCTATAGAATTTAATTTTACCCTTTACATGACTCGCTTTTGAAAAAGCTATCAATATGTCTTTTGTCTAAACATCACTCTGTACAACAGGCTGAGACATTTTGGTGATCTCTTGACTTAAAACCATTTCATGGAACCATAGAATCATTAGGGATTGGAAGGGACCTCAAAAGATCATCTAGTCCCATCCCCCTGCCACAGCAGGATCACCTAGACCAAGTGACACAGGAACACGTCCAAGCGGGTTTTAAATATCTCCAGAGAAGGAGACTCCACAACCTCCCTGGGCAGCCTGTTCCAGTGCCCCCATCACCCTCACTGGGAAGACATCAAGTCAACGCTATTTGTTTCATTACGCAACATGGATGATAAGAACATCCATTCTTTAAATATAGGGCCAGTCTGTCTTGATGAATTAACATTGAGCTGCTTGTTGCTAATAAGAAAGGACATTGAACCATAGAATCTGAGAATCTGAGAAGGAACCTTGAAAGATCATCTAGTCCCATCCCCCTGCCACAGCAGGACCACCTAGACCAAGTCACACAGGAACATAAGTCCAGTGCAGCAACAAACAAGTGATGTGATCAAACTGGTAACTCTGAACATATTCAAGGTATCAAGAGACACTTCTGAGCACTGATTCCAGAGATAATTCTACTCATTTTCTCTTACGATTTAATAGCCTTTCGAATGGGCTTTAACGTTGTCACAGCAGCCTTGATCAAAAGACTTGAGGTCAAATATGCTTGACTTCTGTAATTACACTGTGAGATAGAAAGGTCACTCCAAACCCACAACCTTCTTATCCTGTGAAAATAATAACCCTGGTATTACAGTTGGTGTGTACATCACTCAGTGCAGAGAAGAGCTCAGAAGAACCTCAAACAGCAATGGTGAAGAATACACCTGCGTCACCACAATTAGCTAAAAATCACAGGTACCTTGCCCTGTCCTTTCCTTTTCAAGCCCGGTCGCGCGGCTTGGCAGAAGTTTGCTGTAGAAGCCCAAATGCTGAGGAAAACCGACACTGAACCGAACGAGTCGTCTATCGGACGCTGTTCAACTGCTTCCTTGCCACAAGGCTAACGCAACTCAAAGGCAAAATACAGGGGCTATACATCGCTTCCTTCTGCCACATGAAGACGGATCGTCAGGCGGTTACGTTATCACGTCACATTTCTTTGCTAATCCAAACCAGCTCTCACAACAAGCAAACCCACCTCATTTTAAAACATCTTTTTTTACCTCTTTTAAGATTATTTGAGTTGCTCTGGGTAGCAGATGAGTTTGCACATCTAAACTTATCTTCAAACCCATTGAACTAGAGCTGCGGAGTCTGGGCTTTTCATTCGTGACAGATCAAAAACTCACAAAGAATAATTTCAGCATCTGACGGGAGGGTGTTTAGAGTAAAACTTTCTCCATGTTTACTCTGTGTGGAGGCTGCACTATGTTTGCACTGTGCTAGGGGAGCTGCGGAGAAGTGATGAAGACAAAAGGAGGAGCAAAAAGAAAGGCAGCCACGGAAATCAGTTGGACTGTGCCTTCCTGAAGACTAATTTGAACTGAACTACCCCACGTCTAGAACACAGTCTGAGCACTTTAGGAAGAAGTGAAACCGGCACAAAACAAATACGTTTAGAGACCTCAACTACATCAATCAAATGCAGCAGAAAAGAGAAGGAGGCACCTACCCCTCCAATTCACATCATCAGTCACTTTTCTAATAAAGAACAGAAAAGACATTATTGTTTTATTAAAAACTACCTCATTATTTGCTGTTGCTGGCACATGGGCCTCCTTTTCCGAGCATGTGGATCCTGGGTGTTTTTGTCTGATGCTTATAAACTTTTATCCAACACATCTTTCTCCAAAATCAAGTGAATTTTTGAAAACTACTGTCTACCCCAACATTTGCTAGAAAATAACTATTGAGGCTCCCATTCGTTCTACATTAGGGACTGGAAGGGACCTCGGAAGATCATTCAGTCCAATCCCCCTGACACAGCAGGATCATCTAGACCAAGTAGCACAGGCACATGGCCAGGTGGGTTTAAACATCTCCAGAGAAGGAGACTCCACAACCCACCTGAGCAGCCTGTTCCAGTGCTCTGTCACCCTCACTGGGAAGAAGTTCCTTCTCACATTCACATGGAACCTCCTCTTTTCCAGCTGACACCCATTGCCAATCATCCTATCACCAGATGACATTGAGAAGAGCCTGGCTCCATCCTCCTGACACCCACCCCTCACATATTTATAGACATTGATGAGGTCACCTCTTAGTCTTCTCTTCTCCAATCTCGAGAGACCCAGCTCCCTCAGCCTTTCCTCACAAGGGAGGTGCTCCACCTCCTTCATCATCCTCATTGCCCTTTGCTGGACTCCCTCCAGCAGCTCCATGTCCTCCTTGAACTGAGGGGCCCACGTCAGACCAAGTTTTGTCTGATGTTAAAAAGACATTGTTGCTAGAACATTAGATCCCATCTGCTCCCTCACCTAAACATAAGGTTGTCTTTACAAAACACCAAGCGTTTTAGGACAACACAGGATAAACAATGAGTGAAATGAGTGTCAAGAGCGGCACCACTTCCCCCAGTGCTGCTCAGTGGGTGTTTTCAGGTTGTTGCTCACGTGTTTCCCTCATGCTTTACATTTTAGACTCAGCTACAAAACCTCTCTGCGATGATTACTGGGTATTACTCAAACTAAATGGCCTTACTGGGCGAGCAGCATTTATGGCTCTGTCTCATAAAGGACATCAGCAAGTTAAGAGAGTGTATTTCACTGGTTCGGCGAGAAAGGGCTTGGAGCAGCTAATGGATGGCGCAGAGGAAATCGCAGCTGCTGAGGACCCTGTTTAAAGAGCGCGGCGCTGAAAAGCCGGGTTCAAATCTCATTAAAGTTGTGGCACAAGCTGACACGATCGGAAAACGCAAAGCTCAGGTCGTCACCCTGTTGTTAATGAAATCTGCTTCTATAAAAACCAAATTGCTGGAGAGCCGTGACCTCGACGTGATGAATTGGGATTTAAGTGCGGTTGAGGGAACGTGTGTGAATCAGGAGACTGTGCATGAGCACCCTGGTTCAGTTTAAAGAAGTTTCTGACTGACAGGACGCAGTCAGGCTGCGGGATTTATACAAAGATCACAGAACGTGATGCAATTTTATACCGTGATGTCAGGGACTGCACCAGGCTGGCACCAGCCAGCCTCCCAGTGAGGGAAGGAAGAAAATGCTACTGTTTTCTGCCCATTCATATGTGGATATGTGTGCAGTTCTGGGCCCCTCAGTTCAAGAGGGACATGGAGCTGCTGGAGGGAGTCCAATGTAGATCAAGGAGGATGATGAAGGAAGTGGAGCACCTCCCTCATGAGGAGAGGTTGAGGGACCTGGGTGTCTTTAGCTTGGAGGAGACTGAGGGGTGACCTCATGAATGTCTACAAATATGTGAAGGGTGGGTGTCAGGAAGATGGAACCAGGCTCTTCTCAAAGTCACCTAGTGATAGGACAAGGGACAATGGATGTGAGATGGAACATAGGAGGTTCCTCATAAATATGAGAAGGAACTTCTTCCCAGTGAGGGTGATGTAGCACTGGAAGGGGCTGCCCAGGGTGGTTGCGTAGTCTTCTTCTCTGGAGACACTTAAAACCCACCTGGACATGGTCCTGTGCTACTTGGTCTAAGTGACAGCATGTGTCCCTGTGTGACTTGGTCCAGGTGGTCCTGCTGTGTCAGGGGGATTGGACTGGATGATCTTTCAAGATCCCTTCCAATCCCTAATGATTCTATGATATCGAATGGTAAGAGCAGAAAAAGGATCCATAAACACTGTGAGCATCCAATTTTACCAGGCAGTTGTTAGTTATTTGCAAAGTGATCTGTAAGATGAGAAGTTGACAGGAAAATTAATGCCAGTCGACTACAAGATGACAGAACTAATCATGACTGAAAGCTGCATTTGGAAGAATATATGTGGGTAAGGACACCAACACATAACACGTCGCCTGAGCACGAGATGGTCTTAATTTAAAACAACGGGGATTCAATACTTAGCAGAAAGCCTAAGCTAATGGTGATTCTCACAGCCTTGTTTATGGTTTAACTACAAAAAATTTCCAAATCTGAAAATCTGGAGAGATTTTCACAGAATCACAGGATGGCTCAGGTTGGGAGAGACCTTAGGAATCATCTACTCCAACCCCCTTGCCATGTGCAGGTAATCCTCTCAACTAGACTTGGTTGCTGAAGAACTCCTCCAGCCTGGCCTTGAACACCTCCAGGGAGGGGGCAGCCACAACCTCTCCAGGCAATTGCTTCTAGAGTCTCTGCTCCCTTGAACTGAAAAGGTTTAGAAATCCAGTCTAACCCTCCTCTCCTTGTCCTATCGCTAGATCCCCTCATGAAAATCCCTCTCCAGCCTTCCTGTAGGCTCCCTCCAGGTAGTGGGATGCAGCAGTAACATCCCTCCCAGAGTCTTCTCCTCCCTAGGTTTCACATCCTCTGACATTTTTCTGTGCTCACGTGAGTGACTTCTGCAGCCCTGACAGAACACAGACAGCAAATGAGTCAGAAGGCAGCAACCACCTGCATCACGCGCCCCACACACTCACGCGCAGTGGGCTGTCCCACCACCCAAACTCCTGCTCACTCCTGCCTCTGCCAGTGAAGCAGTGACAAGCTTTGACACTGTGTGACTTCTGATTTGTTATTAGCCCCGTTTTAGTCACAACACCACGGAGGAACACAACAGCACACGGACTGCTACGTGAAAAATTAACCCCATCCCAGCCAGACCAGTACCTCCTGCTGATAGAAAACACACACTCAAAACCTTGCAGCTTTATCTAACACTGAGATGGTTCTTCAGTCCTTTGGTCCAAACCCTTCCCATTTGACATTAATATCAGAGCGTGACGGATCCTCCCGAAACACTGGATAGAAAGTGAGACGGGATGATGGGTTGTCCCACAGATGCTCACACCTACCTGCCCGTCTCTGGGGTGCCCAAGTGCTCCTAGAACACAGCAACAGTTCCATCTTGGAACGCAGGCTCCATCTGTGACTCAGTTCTGGAGTAAGTCCACGAGCTGCTGTGTGTTTGTGTGTAAAACAGTCTCTCAGAAGGAACAACGAGCAAACCCAAGGCATCGGTTACTCGAGATGGCTCCTCTGTCCGATGAAATGCAGTGATTTTTGAGACACGAGCTAATTAGCCCTTGCAGACAGGAAGCAAATAAATTAATTTCAGGCTGCAGCAAAACTCTGACAGGTGGAATATAGTTGTCAGAGCTGACATTTAGCAGTGCCACTCACCTGACTGCTGCTTCTGAGCTTTCGCAGCAGGATCCCCGCAACAAAAGGATCCGAAGCCCCTACACAAACAATCAGGGGATAGTTTCTTCGGAGTGATTTCTTCATGCCCTGGGATGGGATACCAGCTGACAAGGCTGTGCCAAACCATCGCCACCTCTTCATGTGTGACACCAGCAATGTGACCAACAGCACATGGGAGGTGATTGTCCCCCTCTGCTCTGCTCTCGTGAGACCCCATGTGGAGCACAGTGGCCAGTTCTGGAGTCCTAAATGTAAGAAGGAAAGCAAACTATAGGAGCAAGTCCAGAGGAGGCCACAGGGACAATCAGAGAGCTGGAGCCCCTCTGCCATGGGGACAGGCTAAGGGACTTGGGGATGTTCAGCCTGGAGAAGAGAAGGTTCTGGGAGGCCCTTATAGCAGCTTCCAGTCCCTGCAGGAGCTACGGGAAAGCCAGAGGGTGACTTTTTAGACCTTGGTACCTTTGTCCAGAGCATCCCTCCGCTGGAACTCGCCTGCTGCCAAAACGCTGCCACCTACACCCAGCACATTTGTCTTCTTGGACTGCAGCAGATATTACAGGGCTGTGAGGATTTCACCCTGTAGCTGGTGAAATGAAATCCTCTCATCTGCTGCCCGCGTTAAACCTGCTGATATGTATTTTGACATTTTAATAATTTTCTCGTGAAAAACAAATTATGGAAATGGAATCTCCCGGACCTTTTCGAATGATTCATGGGAGCAGGAACATATCTGCCAAGTTGTCTCAAAACAGGCAGATTCCCAGGTGCGGTGTAAACTTTTGAAAATGTTTACAGATACCGACAGCTTTCCAGCCCCGGATAAGTGTCTAATCCGTTGGTGGAACAGCTTGTCCTAGTTTTCATTACTTCTGGCAGAGGAGGGTGAATTGCATGCAAGATTCATCGCTTCCTTCTGCTGCCTAAACTCACTGTCTTTGAAAAATAATAATGTATGGAAATTGCCTTCCTCTCCCAGCGTCCCCCCAACTTGCTCTTCTTGAAAGCTTCCTTCTTGGTGCAGACCGGCAGAGCAGGGCTTGGAGGGAGCTTTGGTGATTCCTTTCTGGGTGCAGCTGTCTGTGATGTCTATCAAAGGGTGACATTCCAGTGCCCATACCTGTAGGGAATGGTGCCAGCAGGTGGAAAGTTGAGGAAGAACCAGGTGAAGAAATGCTGCTTTGGTGATGCTGTATCTTCATGAATCCAGCACAGATTCAAGTGCCTCTTCTTCCCCAGAGGCAGAGGAAGGAGGATTTTCTGTAAATGAAGATCAACAGGAGAAAGCCTGTTACATGTCAGCAGGTTGTGCCCTTTCTGATACCCTGGAGACAAAGGTTTGTTTTGTGGACATTTCAAACCTTTTCAGACACCTTCTACTTTTCAGCTCAAAAAGAGAAAATTTAGGCTAGACATGAGGAAAAAGTTTTTTAATCACAAAACATGAGGGATTGGAAAGGACCTAGAAAGATCCCCCCACCACAGCAGGATCACCTAGATCAAGTCACACATATCCAGGTCAGTTTTAAACATCTCCAGAGAAGGAGACTCCACAACCCGGCTGGACAGCACCCTCATCACGAAAAAGTTCCTTCTCAGATTGATGTTGGAACCTCCTCTGTTCCAGCTGACACCCACTGCCCTTTGTCCTACCATTAGATGACACTGAGCAGAGCCTGGCTCCATCCTCCTGACACCCACCCTCCACATATTTATAGACATGAATGAGGTCACCCCTCAGTCGCCTTTTTTCCAAGCTAAAGAGACCCAGACTCTTTAATCCAAGGGTGGTAGATCACTGGAGCAGATTGCCCAGAGAGATGGTGGAGGCCTCATCCAGCAGGGATACCTAAAGGTCATTGAGTCCAACTCCCCTACAACAAGCGGGGACATCTCTCACCAGAAGAGGTTGCCCAGAGCCCCATCCAGCCTGACCTTGACTGGCTCCAGGGATGGGGCCTCCACAACTTCTCAAGGCAGCCTGTTGTAAGGATCCACCAGCCTCAGATTAAAGAACGTTTTCCTCATGTCCAGCCTAAGTCTACCCTTTCCAGCTTCAAACCATGACTGTATTTCACTGCCCTTGTAAACAGTTGTTCTCTGGTCCACCCTTCTGAACTGAGTTGGAGCATCAGCAGAGAAAAGCCCTGCAGTGCCCTTGGAGGTCTCATCTCAAAGAACAATAACACTTACATGTTCCTTGTTGCTTGCTTGTTTGATCCAGCAGTATCAAACACGCTCTGAGATCCAAATGCCATCTGTTCTCAGACCTTCTCAGATATTTAGGTTGTTACTCTGCTGAATTAATTTGCACATATGTGAGGCGTGCGTCCCTCAAAAATCAGATGTGTCAGTTATGGCTGCACTGATGTCTCTGTGGCTCGTTCTGACAGGCTGTCCAATAAAAATCTATCAATTCAAGTCAGATCTTGGTATTTTCTTTCTGCAGAGCAGCCATCCGTCGCTCTGATGTCTTAATAATCTGATCTTCCCCTTTATGTAAATCACTCCTCGTTGCAGCCCACAGCAAAACTCCTTTTTTTCCTCCTTTCATAGAGTCATAGAATCATCATGGCTGGAAAGGACCTCCAGGGTCATCGAGTCCAACCTTTCTATTAGGGCTCAGAAGTCATTTGCTCTTAATGCTGCAAACGACCCGTTCTGTGATTTGGCTTTGGGGCTTTTCAGCCAAAAGCTTTCAGCCAAGCCAGCAAATAAAGCTGACTTCCCCACAATTTGTCCTGTAAAGAGGTGCAGGAATAAAAGCTGCAGAAGTCTGAAATTCCTTGCAGAAGAATTAATCTCCTTTCTGTTTACTTATGGCAAACAATCCATCTGGATGCTTCGTGCCAACTGCACTCGGTGGTTTCTAACTTGCAGAAAGTTGTTGTTCAGGTCGCTGTATATAGAATCGTAGAATCATTAGGGATTGGAAGGGACCTTGAAAGATCATCTAGTCCAATCCCCCTGACACAGCAGGATCACCTAGACCAGGTCACACAGAAACACATCCAGGTGGGTTGTAAACATCTCCAGAGAAGGAGACTCCACAACCTCCCTGGGCAGCCCCTTCCAGTGTTCCATCACCCTCACTGTGAAGAAGTTCCTTCTCATATCTATATGGAACCTCCTCTGCTCCAGCTAACACCCATTTCCCCTTGTCCTATCACTAGCTGACACTGAGAAGATCCTGTCTCCATCCTCCTGACACCCACCCTGCACATGTTTATATAGAAAGTATTTGTTATCTTTCCCTGTCTCGCCTACGCCAGTGTGCTCCCTTATTATCATTACACGTTATACTTATTGCACTATGACATGATAATACTGTTTTATAGCCATTTCTATATCACATGTGTCATGCACACTCCTATATGGCAGTTCACTGTTTTATGCCTTTGAGCACAGCACTTGCTGCGAGGTCCGAGCGCCGCTGCCGCGCATGAAGACGGCGCGATCGCCCTGTGGCAATCTGGGTCCATTTTACGAGCCCGGCCCATTTCGAGCACCTATTAAACGCAGAATACGGTCATTGGGAGACAATGTGGAGTCCTCGGTTTCTTAGTTGTTGCTTAGCTACCATAGTTCTGCGCGCACTAAAAATATCATATTGGGTGATGGATAAATCTGCAGAATAGCTGTGACAAATGAGAAAAATCACTGCGAATGGTGGCAAAATTACCAACCGTGGCCTCGCCGCGCAGAGCCGTAAAAAGAATCGGAGAGAAACTGTTTTCTTCAGTGCTGTTGCTGAATCCAGGATCATGAAGGAAGAAATGCAGTCCAAGAGGGGCACCTTCATGGGCTTGGGACCGACCCATACCCATCTCATGAAGTTCAGTGAGGCCAAGTGCAAGATCCTGCGCTCCGTGGGCTACCATTTACACAAAAAGGGTTGGACTAGATGGTCTTTCGAGGTCCCTTCCAATCCCTAATGTTCTGTGTGACTCTGTGTGTGTGTGATCTTCGGCCTATTCCAGGACAGTGTTGGAGAATTAACTAGAGGGCAGAGCTTCTTCACTCCTTACATGCTTTTCAGGTCACAAAGCATCTTAGATAGGAAAGACAGGAAATAATGAAGTCTATTATAACCACCATGATTTCTTCCAGTCTAAACCAAACAGCATTAAAAATTGAGCATTAAGAAATGTTGGAGAACTCTGCTTCCATCACAGAAAATGTAGTCAGAAATAGGAAGGTCTCATTCACGAGAAAATTAAAAAGCAGATCTATGATATTCAGCTCATAATTGAAATTCTTTAGGTGTATGTCTCAATAAAGCTGAGGATCTGGTTCTACCTCTTACACTTGACCGGTGTATTTGCAAGGGTCTCCATCCTCGCCAAGAGCAGAAATAATGAAGTCTATTATAACCACTATGATTTCTTTCTGTCTAAAGCAAACAGCATTAAAAATTGCTTCTTTCACAGAATCACAGAACGTTAGGGATTGGAAGGGACCTCAAAAGAACATCCGATCCACTATCCCCTGCCACAGGAGGACTACCTAGACCCAGTGTCAAGATGTGTTGAGTTAATACAATGGATTTCAGAAGGAGGAAGGAAACAACATTCTGAAAAGCAGTAGTCACACTGGCCACAGAAAAAGAAGATAAAGGGTTGGATTGTGGCAGAACAGTTATGAGGACAGCTTGGCAGACCTACCCCAGAAACTTCCCAAGAAGTCCCATAAGCAAACTGATCTGAAAGCAATGCTGTGTGCCGGTGTTCCGTGCACCATCCCAGCTCATTTTCAGCTGGAGGGTGTTTCCATCACAGTTTCTAGCTCCACACACTGTTTTATCCCTCTGCTACAGCACTATGGTGCAAGTTGTAACTAGCATGAGGTTTTTGCTCCGCATCGCACACGCGTGGTGCCTCCTATGCAGTCTAAACAGCAAACCCCCAAATTAACTCCAAGGAAAAGTCAGTGAGCTCAGATCACACACAGGACGGTTTTGCAATCTTCCCAGAGCTGTCAAAGAAAACATTATCAGCCTGGAAAGTTTGGCCTCCTCAGGGAAACCTTGTAAAAATGTAAATCCTTCTGTACACTTGATTTGAACCCTAAAATGTGTGTCTGCTGACAAATAATAGCACAGATTCTTCCTCTGCTCAGACGACAGCGTCTGGACTCCCTGATTCCCAACCACAGACTGACTTTGCTGCAATATTAAATTATTAAAGACAGCAAATCTCGTAGAGGCTTTTAAAGTCTCCTCCTAGCCTTTGTTGTCCATATTTATGAAGTCATCTGAATATTTCCCCCCAGTTACAGCTGCATCCTTCCATATTTTTAGAGTAGTGGCTGATGTCAAAGAGCCACACGTGTGCGACACTGACATCGAAGCTGGAATTAAATATTTGTGTTTCATTCCACGAAGATAAAAATCTTAATCCTTTTCCTTGTCAGAATTGAAATGAGGACTCGTCCTTGTGTGACCAAGTAATGTTCTCGCTGAATCCAGGTACCAGAGTTCAGTGTTATCTTGTTTTCCTAGCGAGTCGGGGGTTGTAAATGATGTTAGTTCAGGGCGAGCTTAGGAATAAAGGGTTTGGGATGGGCCAGCCTGCTGAAGGTTTGACTGTGGGTGATGCTGGCTACGTGCAGCTCACAGAGCACCTGAAGATGGCATTTCCTTTAGTACTAATTAGAATCATAGAATCATAGAATCATTAGGCATTGGAAGGGACCTCGAAAGAGCATCTGGTCCAATCCCCCTGACACAGCAGGATCACCAGACCAAGCCGCACAGGAACCTGTCCAGTCGGGTCTTAAACATCTCCAGAGAAGGAGACTCCACAACCCCCCTGGGCAGCCCCTTCCAGTGCTGTCACTCTCACTGGGAAGAAGGTCCTTCTCATATTGATGTGGAACCTCCCATGTTCCAGCTCACACCCATTGCCCCTCATCCTATCGCTAGATGACACTGAGCAGAGCCTGGCTCCATCCTCCTGACACCCACCCCTCACATATTTATAGACATTAATGAGGTCACCCCTCAGTCTTCTCTTTTCCAAGCTAAAGAGACCCAGCTCCCTCAGCCTCTCCTCATAAGGGAGCTGCTCGACTTCCTTCATCATCCTTGTTGCCCTATGCTGAACTCCCTCCAGCAGCTCCACATCCCTCTTGAACTGAGGAGCTCAGAACTGGACAGAATATTCCAGATGTGGTCTCACCAGGGCAGAGTAGAGGGGGAGAAGAACCTCTCTTGATCTGCATCTTGAAAATGCTGTGTAGTCTGAACCTGAAGGCAATAGACTGCACTGCGATGTTCTCCGACTTTGTGAAGAGGTTCTACATCAACATTTCCTACACTTGCAAATGCTGTCAAAGAAGGACAATTCAGCTTTCTGGATAAATTCCCAAAACAACAGCAACCAGCCAACACTAGAAAAGTGCTTGTGACTGCGGCTGGGTGGCATCTCTTCTGTATCTTTGCAGAAGGGAAAGAAAACCTAACAAATCCTGCTGTGGTTCCAGAACCAGCCTTCGTGCTGCTGCACAGGAAAGCCCTGGTTTGAAGATGAACAATTTACACAACACAAACACAGCTACAAGTGAAAGAGCAGCCCTTAGAAACAAAATCCCTGCAGCAGAGATTTGCAAGAGTCTCGGGCAAATTTGCATTATAAGAGGTTTTTTCCCCTCCTGCTTCCTGCAGAGGGATCCTCTGGAACAATCACACTCCTCTGAGCTCACCACTTCAGCTGCAATCAGCACAGAAGTCCTGCTCCTCTCTGCATAAATGAACCACTTACTGAAGGACTTTCACAACAGCTGCTGCCTGCTGCCTCTGACGACTGACACTTCTTACTCCAGGAAGGGAGTGAAGCTCTGCGGAGAAGTTAGCCAGCAAATCCCGGCTCTGGGGTGGCTCTGTCCACCTAGCCCAGCTTTGGGCTACTCAAAGAACACTGGTTCTTTCCCTGTAATTTGAAAGTTGAAGTTATTTCTTATGATAATTCAGGGGGGTTAGTGTTTTGGGGTTGCAGTGGATTTATTTTAAACTCTTTGTGGGGTTTATACACTATAACAGGGTCAGCTCTGAAGAGCATCAGGCATGAGGCACGTTTAGAGAAGGAAATGCATGGAACCCACCATCAGCGTGAACTTGTCCCTGCAAGAGCTGATACCAGGTATTGAACAATTGGCACGTGAGGGGCAGCCTGAATGATGGGCAAAGGGAGCTTGAACTTTGTATTATGAGAACTTCAGGGGCTGTCTGCTATCTTGGGTTCAGACTGGCCACATTGGGGGGTGTGAGGAAATAAGGGTGGAAGTGACAGTATAGAAATCCTGCAAGAATAGCGGTCACCATAACACTACGTGTCATCCTTGTAGGAATCGATGCCTTACACCTTGGAGAAGCCTGGTGTGTGTTTCACCAAGGATTCACATCAATAGCTGAAGACAGGATGCACTAGAAGTAACCTACCTGAAAGAGAGCTTTTCCCAGAGGTGCATTAGTGCCCCTTAGAAAGGCTGCTCCTGTATATTCAGTTTTGTTAGGAGATCTGCGTTTAACAGGGGTGTTTCTCTTTCGCTCTGCAGAGTCCTTCAAACAGAAATCATGGAATCATTAGGGATTGGAAGGGACCTCAAAAGATCATCTAGTCCAATCCCCCTGCCGCAGCAGGATCATAGAATCATAGAACCATTAGGGATTGGAAGGGACCTCGAAAGTCCATCTAGTCCAATTCCCCTCCCACAGCAGGATCACCTTGATGCTGCTGTTTAAACCCGTTAAAGGTCACACACAGTAAACATTTACCTTGTTCTGACATGAATTAACATCATGGCAATGAAAGAATTAAACTGTAGTGGTTTGATTGGAACAGGCTGCCCAGGGAGGTTGTGGAGTCTCCTTCTCTGGAGATGTTTAAGACCCACCTGGATGTGTTCCTGTGTGACTTGGTCTAGGTGACCCTGCTGTGACAGGGGGATTGGACTGGATGATCTTTCAAGGTCCCTTCCAATCCCTACTGATTCTATGATTTATTAATATGGACAGGCACTGGTTTAATCCACTCCGTTTCCCATAATGTTCACACCTTTCCAGTAGCATCCAGCAGCGAATGGCTGTTGGGAAAATGCCCTCGGAGCATCATTTGGAGGCGCGGCAGCCTCAGCAATAAATCGCTTTATTGTGAAAGCCATGCCCAGCACGGCGATTTTCCTTCCTAAAGCCGCATCTCTGAAGCACGTTGTGCATCTAGTTACCTGCCTGACAAGCTGTCTGTTTAACAGGGAAAAAACCCTCCTGGCTGTGACTGATGGTGCAGCTGCCCCTTTCCAGCGGCGTGGAAAATGAGCGGAGCTGAAGCAGATCTGGCTGCGGCACTGCTCTCTGTACTGCTTCTTCCTCGTTTCTCCTCGTTTGGATAAGAAGGCTGTGCTTTGAACACCCCGATTCCCACAGTCTCCTGTCTACCAACAACTGTTCTCATTGCTTTCTTCTCTTTTGCTTTGAAATTACTTTAGAGACATCACTCTGCACTGGCTTACATCAGAGCAAAGGGCTGGCTGGGGGTTTTTCTAATCATTCCTGTTACGTGCTCTCCAGGTCAAGGAGAACAGTTTCAAAAGTGAGAGCCTTAGCTATGGACCAGATAGCATCAAGTGAAATGACTGTGACGGTTTGGTTTAGTCTCTGTTTCCTCAAAACCTTCTGTACTGAAAAGATCGTCAGGCCCTGGAACAGGCTACCTAGGGAGGGGGTTGATTTGCCATCCCTGGGGGCGTTTCACAGTCATGGAGGTCTGGAGCTCAGGAACAGGGGTTTAGTGGTGGGATTCATACAGTTGGGATGATGGTTAATGGTTTAAATGGCACAGCACTACATTTCAGAAGGAACTTCTTCACTGTGAGGGTGACAGAGCACTGGAACAGGCTGCCCAGGAGACTTGTGGAGTCTCCTTCTCTGGAGATGTTTAAAACCTGCCTGGATGTGTTCCTGTGTGACTTGGGCTAGGTGATGCTGCTGTGGTGAGGAGATTGGACTGGATGATCTTTCAAGGTCCCTTCCAATCCCTAATGATTGATTCTATGATTCTGTGACTGCAGAAAGGGTAAAACACAGAGCAGACAAGGGTTGTGATACTCAAGAAAAGAAGTGTGGCTACAATTGTGCCAACCCTGAGAGCATCTCTTTCTTCAAGGAACTTCTGTCACTGCAGCAGCTGCTCAATAATGGCAGAAAGATGGTGAGTGGGGTGGAGAGGGGGTATTTTGGGATCTTGAAGCGATGCTGGAGACTGTTTGGAAATGCCTGACGTGAGCGGTAACTGTATGTTTCAGTCTGTCAACAATAAACTAACATGCTCAACCTACTCGTTTGAAACCAAGAACACTCAGTGGAGCTAAACATCACTCACCTTTCTCCTGCGCGTTTCTCAAATGGGGAATTCGTTCCACACTCCTGAGAAGAAGAAGAGACAAAGAAAGAATGTTTCTTCTTCATAAAACATATCTACTACAAAAATCACATAGACAGCATGTGTCCCTGTGTGACTTGGTCCAGGTGGTCCTGCTGTGGCAGGGGGATTGGACTAGATGATCTTTTGAGGTCCCTTCCAATCCCTAATGATTCCATGAACATACTGTATATACTATACATAAATTATACATAATATAAATATACTATATACAATATAAATATACATACAATAAAGACACAACTTACATCTATGACTACTATAAATTATACAGATCATCATTTACACACAGAATCACAGAACATCAGGGATTGGAAGGGACCTCCAAAGATCATCCAGTCCAATCCCCCTGCCACAGCAACATCACCTAGACCAAGTCACACAGGAACACCTCCAGGCAGGATTTAAACGACTCCAGAGAAGGAGAGTCCACAACCCCCCTGGGCAGCCCCTTCCCAGGAAGGAACCTCCCATGTTCCAGCTGACACCCACTGCCCCTCATCCTATCACTAGATGCCATTGAGCAGAGCCTGGCTCCATCTTCCTGACACCCACCCCTCACACATTTATAGACATTCATGAGGTCACCCCTCAGTCTTCTCTTCTCCAAGCTCAATACACCCAGCTGCTTTGTTTCTTTCCTTCAGCCCATGTTACCCATTTCAGATCTCCCTCAAATGAACTTGCTGGTCCCACCTGCCCCTTCATGTAGCGCTATCACCCAGTGGTGATGCTGAGTGTCTGTGATGATAATTATTGGAAGCACGAATACAGATCCTCCTGTATTTCTTGCAGAATTAAAGCTAACTGCTGTTTAAAATACATCTTTGCACAGACATCCTTGTCAAAATGCACATTTGGCTGCTAATCATATCCTGGAATAAATATCAGACTTCAAGCCATCAATCAATGTCCTCCTTGTTAAATTTTGTCACATCCCAGTAATTTCATTTTTACACAACATTATTCTGTTTTCCATTAGTCTCTGCTCTTTTAGAACCCGCAGCAGAGCTGTAAACTAATTTACACACAGGAATAAATATGCTGGTAATTATGTTTGAGGAAGAAAATCGCTGCCACGACGGCTTCTGATTCCATATTAGTTGTAAATATCGTAGACAATAAAGGAGAATATGAGGGTCTGGAGTGTTGGTGGGATGTGATTTAGTTATATTCAGCAGAGAACAAGCACCTTGGAGTTTGGAGCTGACTGTCAGTGATAGAGCAATCTCACTCTTGTGGTTGGCTGCTCTGCCCTCGTTTGTTCTTGCCACACGACTTCATTCTAAACTTGCTGGATAAAGGCTCTCAATTATTAATACAAACCTCTCAAACTGGGAAACAACTTCGGCTCGTCCCAGTTAATTTTAAAACGTGCATGTGCTGCCTTCTTAGTGGGGTATGGAGAGCTGCTGGTTTTCCTTTAAGCCTCATAAACACTAAACTGATTTATTAGGAGTATGGTTGGATGTCAGCTGAGTGTGGGGTGCTTGGCAGTCATAATTGTCCCAGAGAATCAGCAAAGATCATCTAGTCCAATCCCCCTGCCACAGCAGGACCACCTGGACCAAGTCACACAGGAACACATCCAAGTGGGTCTTAAACCTCTCCAATGAAGGAGACTCCACAACCCCCCTGGACATCCTGTTCCAGTGCTCTGTCACCCTCAAAGTTCTTATCCCCCAGCATTCAGAGGAGTGAATGAACTTACATTTTGATGTGAATTGTGACTGCAAACACCAGACATAACGAGAGGCTTCAAGAGTTAAGGCTACGGGGAGGTTGTCCCCATCTTAATCCCTGTAGAGTGCGTTTAGCCCCGTTATATGTTCAATATGCAAGTAGCAACCTTACACTATCATTCAGAGAGGGTTTGATTTAGATTGTTCTAAAAAACCTCCATCACTAGATATCTGTAATTAAGGATAAAAATGCAAAATCAAATAATTTTTCCTTGTAGTAACTTGCTAGTAACTTGTTCAGTTCCCCTCCTCAGTGTATGTGGGGTGCAACACCTTTTCAATCGAACACCCTCATCCGCACTTTCTACTGAGCTGCACCCTCAGTCACCACTAAGACAAACTTTTCTAAGGTTAAATCAACATTATTATGTCACTTTTTATTGACTACTTACCTTTAACTCTGGGAAAAAATGTAACAACTGGTCCTTAAAAGAGAGTTTTTGTTGAAGCTGTGATTAACAATTTGGGCTAACTTCCATCTACTCCTAAAAAAGCCTGACAGAACTATAAGCCTTACAGATGCCTCCTCGGAGTGAGTCTCAGACTTCAAATTACAACTGTAATTAAGAAAATGGGGGAAATGTAAAATCTCTAAGCTGAGCACTCAGCTTGCATCTAAAATGGTCTGTGATGTTATGAGTAAGAAATGAAAATTCACTGTACAGACAACAAGATAAATCATCCATTTGCATTTTTTAATCACAGAGCATCAGGGATTGGAAGGGACCTTGAAAGATCATCCAGTCCAATCCTCCTGACACAGCAGGATCACCTAGACCAAGTCACATCCAGGCGGGTCTGAAACGTCTCCAGAGGAGACTCCACAACACCCCTGGGCAGTCCCCCTTCACCCTCATTGTGAAGAAGTTCCTTCTCATATGGAACCTCCTCTGTTCCAGCTCACACCCATTGCCCCTTGTCCTATCACTCGATGACACTGATGGTTGAGTTTGGAAGGGCCCTCCAGAGGTCAACGGGTCCAACACTTTCCTAAAGCAACACCTAGACCTGGTTGTGCATGAGCACATTTCTTGATATCTCTAAGGATAGAGACTTCACAAGCTCTCAGGGGAACCTGGAGCTGTGGGCAGCTACCTCCACAGCAGTAGTTTGCTGACGTTCAGATAGAACCACCTGGTTTTCCAGTTTGTGCTCACTGCTTCTTGTCCCGGCCACCGCCGAGATGATCCTGACTCCATCCTGCTTGAATCTGCCTTTCAGTTGTTTGTATACATCCATGGGTTCCCCTTGAAGGCCCCTTGACTAGGTTTCCACTGCAAACCCTCCTCTTTCTGATGTAGAGAAAGAACAAGCTGTGTTGAGACAGTGCCAGAGGCAAACACTCTATTTGCTGTTCACCTACCATCGCATCTCTTCTGCTTGTTTAAGGACAGTTACTGCATGAAGCCAGACTTCCTTCAAGTGAAAAACCAGTGCCCACAATGATTTTAAGAAAGAACACTCTAAAATAATCAAGTTTTTTGAACCCTCCTTTGACTCTCCGAGTTTAAATACTCTGGAACACAAAGCTCCTCTTGGAAAGAGCAGGCAAATTAGTCGGAGCAGAGTCACAAAGCTCCAAAATGAGATTTAATTTTCTGGACATTCAAATGAGACAACTTCAAAAGGAAAAGTTGTGATTAATTCTGGAATTATGAGTTTTGAGAGGTACAGGATATTCCGCTCCTCGATATCTCGGCGAAGCGGCAGGCAGGGCACCACACCTTTCTGCATTGAACATCCACAAGTGTGGACACTTCAGATACAGGAAAGAGCCCGATGAAACGAAGCTCATGCCAAGACTCTTCCCTTTCACGCTGCGTTACGTGATTTGCATAATGACCCGATGTGTTAGCTCAGCAACCTGTAAGAAACTGAAAGGAATGAAAAGCCTTTCAGCAGCACTGGGCTATTTATCAGCAGCATTTCAAGCGGTGCTTCCTCTTTGGAGAACAGCTGGGAGGTAAAGTGCTCAAAAAGCAGTTGATTTCTGGAATTTTCTTATGCAAAGCATCGCCTCACGTGTTGCTTTCCCCTGAGTTTGCCTGCTCTCCTTAAAGAAGCACCAACTGAGCAAACATCCTTTCAAATTATTTCAATATACGTTTTGAATACCCTGTTGTCCTTAAGGCATGCGGGCAGAGTGATAGAACCGCTGCCGGAGATCCCACTGCTCACGCAACGTGGAAATTACCGAGACGTCAGTGCCGTCCACTCAACCACTACATCACAAGCACCAGGCTTGCACGTCAAGCCTGTCCCTCTTCATTTCCAACTCACCAAGAAGTCAAATTCTCAGGCTGAGGAGAGTTTCTATCAACTTTAGGATAGAAGATGATGAGAGCAAAACTTCCTTCAATTTCAACACAAGGCTTTCAGATTTCTCGCGCTGATGGCTCATTTTAAGAGCTTGACTAATGGATTTGTAACCCTGTAGAAACTAGCTGGTCCCCAGGAAAAGCCAAAGAATTTAAAGGAGTTTTCATTTCTGGAATTTACTTAGAAGAAGTTAAGCTTGGAAGCGAGAAAACAAAGACAGGAAAGTCTCAGACAAAGAGGAATTTAGTGACATTACCAGTTAACCCACGCAGGAAGGATGCAGAATTAAAGATGAGGAGGATCCAGAAGTTCCCAACCTGGGTTGTTGCCCACTTGAGGTCACATTTTGGATGCACCTGGAGTGGGTGATGCTCTGGGAGTGAGGGAGAAATAGCAAATTGGCTGCTGGCTTCAGGCAACTGCAGACTACCTCCCTCTTCCACACTCATCCCACAAGGATGTGCAGCAGCTGTATGTCTCCATCAGCTGCAGTGCAGGTCTGTAACAGAATGAAAGAGTCTGCAGGTGCTCTATAGATGGAGGTTTGTTGTTTATATTCATATTGATGTCAAGTTCTCAGCTTCATCCTTTGTGAGCTATGGTGCTCGGGAGCTGTATCTTACGTTCAGTGCTGGTACAGGGCTGTAAATCCCATTCGTCGCGGGGTCTGCCTGACGCTGCTTCAAAAAGACTCCCTAGTATGTAAGGACAAAGAAATTGAGCTGCACAAACACCTATAAAACACAGACTCCTGTTTGTCTTCCTTTTTTGCTCTGTTTGGACTTACAAAGTAAGTTTGCTAAATTTGATCTATCTACTTCGAAGATACTGAAGGAAGTGGAGCACCTGCCTTATGAGGAGAGGCTGAGGGAGCTGGGTCTCTCGAGCTTGGAGAAGAGGAGACTGAGGGGTGACCTCATCAATGTCTATAAATATGTGAGGGGTGGGTGTCAGGAGGATGGAGCCAGGCTCTGCTCAGTGGCATCTGGAGATAGGACAAGGGGCAATAAGTGTGAGCTGAAACAGAGGAGGTTCCATATAAATATGAGAAGGAACTCATAGTAGCGGCATGTCCTTGTAATTAGATAGCAATTATAAGGATAATCTAAGTTCTCCTAACGATGCCCACACGCACAGCTTTCTTTTGTTCTCTCACGATGGGAACAAGCTTTGCCGTTAAACTCCGGGCAGGCTCTGTTCGTCTTTGACTCCTGTGTTAAATTAATTAAGGGGGCTTTAACTAATAGTCTATAACAAATGAAAACAATATTGGAACTGACTTCTCATACAGAAGCGATATGAGCTTTCATGTAAGTGCCTCTAGACATTCTCCACAGAAGCTGGAGGGCTTTTTGTCTTAATTCTTAACTCTTTCCCTAACTACCAAATGGGCTCCCCAGGCATTCCAGCCCAAGACTTCGATTCCTCTTTGTGACGCGTCTGAGTTCTCTTTGTGACTTGGAGGTTAATTATGCTCTGACCACAGCTTCTGCAGTCCATTGAAATTAAAAGCAATAAAACTGGACACTAAGCCTGTCCGCTCATCATCTGGACAACACCTTAAGCTCTCTTACATTCCTTCCATTACTGGCTTGGCTACTGCCTCTGATTTAGTTCTTCCAAAAGTAGTAATTGAATCTCCAACAAAATCATCTCTGCTCTGACCTTCGCCACCTGTGTATGTTTAATGTCCTGATGTGTCTCCAAGAAAGAGTCACGGTGCTTGAAGGTTTGTGGCCAAGAAGTTAGGATCTTGTCTGCATTCACTTGGAAGTTCTGATGACGTCACCAAATGCTTAATGCCAATGGGATACTCAGTTATTGGAAAAATAGAGAGCCCGTGTTCCTCTCTGCTCCAAGCACAAAACACTGGTCACGCTGAAGTCTGCTGAGGAGCAAGAGAGGAATAAGTGTGGAAAGAAAGTGGAAGAGAGACACTGCAGAGCAAATCAGGGATAGAAAACTCCCATTCGGTGCACAAAAACCAAGGAGAGCACAGACTTTGTTGGGCCAGTGGCTCAGAGGAGCTGATGGCAGGTTTTGGTGCAACTGGGCACCCAGAGGCATGAAGTAGAAGAAAGAGATCCCCTCTGAAATGTCACGTAGCCTTCCCACGAAGCCAAAAGCTGACCCATTCCCAGCATGGTTCTCACCTCTGAAGCAAACCGCTCAGCGATATCTCTTTAATGTCTTCATCCTCCTTGACAGTGGTTCCTGGTCAGTGCTGGGAGCTGTCACGAAAATTAGCGACGACATTTTCAAACAAACTTCCCAATTAGCTGGAAAAGGGCAACTTGAACTGTTAGTTAAACTTTGCTGAGCAGATGTTACTGGAGTAACGTTTGCTTTGCACATTGTGTGCCCCTTCCCCTCTGCTTGGCCACCATCATTTTCAGAAAAAGGAAAGAAAAATGAAAAGAAAATGACACTTACTCTTAAGGAACTGCAGCCAGAGTGCCCTGGAGTCCAGTGTCAAGTGAGATTACACCAGAATAGTTAGGACATATTCCAACAATGTTAGAGCAACAAGGATGATGAAGGCAGTGGAGCACCTCCTTTATGAGGAGAGGCTGAGGGAGCTGGGTCTCTTGAGCTTGGAGGAGACTGAGGGGTGACCTCATTAATGTCTATAAATATGTGAGGGGTGGGTGTCAGGAGGATGGAGCCAGGCTCTTCTCAAGGTCATCTAGTGATAGGACAAGGGGCAATGGGTGTCAGCTTGAACATAGGGGATTCCACATCAATCTGAGAAGGAACTTCTTCATGGTGAGGGTGACGGAGCATTGAAACAGGCTGCCCAGAGGGAGTTATGGAGTCTCCTTCTCTGGAGACATTTAAAACCCACTTGGATATGTTCCTGTGTGACTTGGTCTAGGTGATCCTGCTGTGGATCTCAAAGTGAGAAATAAAATCCAGACCCACAACCCAAGCCCACTAGAGGATTCCTACTTCAGGTCCTAACCAAGATCAGAAGAACATCAGAGATAAGAGTTTTTACACACAGAGCCTAAGTAGCATTGATGTTTCACACCATCACTATTACACGTGAGCAGGTACTTACCTCAACAGACTCACCCTGAGTAAGGAATGAGAAGAAAAAGTCACTTGCCCTAAGCAACAGGAGATGAATGAAGGCTGAAAGCTGATCACTGCTGTATGAGAGGCAGCCTTATGCTTCTGCAGTGGAAGAAATTGGAAGAGGTGGAACACGTAGTCATGTCACTCTTTTTTTGCTCTTTCAACTCCAGTGCCATCAGCCCTCTACCCAGCTGCTGATCTCTGCGTCCCAACAGCTCCTTTCAGCTGCACTTCCTACGTGGTTTAATGGCAAGTTGGGCAGCGCAGCAAACCGGCGGAGTTAATCCGTTTCGTAGGCTGAAGGCACCTCAGATAAGAGAGAGAAGACATTTTAAGAGAGATAAGAACTTCTTATGGCTTCATATTTTTCCTCCTGCTTTTTCTCCTCTCTTAAGGCAGCAGGAGATGTCAGCAAAACACATTTGGAATGTTATGCACTATTTTGCTCCATTTCTACTTCCATTTGCTTTCACTTCTCTGACAGAGTGCACTTCTGCTCTGTCTTGCTGGTGAAAAGCACCTAGCACAGCCGGTAGAAAGACCACGTTAGGAAATTGGATCATCAAATCATTAGGGATGGGAAGGGACCTCGAAAGACCATCTGGCCCAATCTCCCCACCACAGCAGGATCACCTAGACCGAGTCGCACAGGAACCAATCTTTCACTTTTGGTGTCTCCTCCTTGTGCTTCAAGAAGGATTAAGAACTTGTGAGATGAACTTCAACATCATCCCCGCATGTTGCAAGGAATGCAGCTTAGATTTTACAGAACAAAGAGCAGCCTATACGTGGTTTGGTGGCTGAGCAGATGTTCTTTGTCCTGCTCTGCACTGAAATAGCTCATGACTCTTGTTCCCTGCTAAGTGTAGGATATGGGTGCAATCACACGAAATAGCTGTGATTGAACTCAGCATGGAAAGCCCTAAAGTGCACGAGAGGAAGCTGATTTTTACCTTAAAATATATATCACCAAAATGCCACTCATCACTTTCTGTAGCAGGCAACCATCAAATGGCTCCCCCTTGAGCCATCACGAAAATGTTAGGGGTTTTTTCTGAAACTCTGTCAAACAAGACCTAATGTGCTGTGTTTCCTTGGGTGACTTGCTACAGGAACACTTACAACTCCCTCTGCGTTCTACTCCGATGCGTGTACGTCAGAGCCTTCCCACCCAGCGACACGATGTGAAAAACTTCCACAGTGCTGAGGACCACCTGTGCCAAGGTGCTCCCTCCGTAAAATCTAACTGTTTGCTCATGGCACTGATAAAATAAGTCTGATTGTTTCTTCCCCTTGGTGAGTTTCTACAAGTAGAATTTCTGTTATGTGTTTTCTATTCTATTCTAGAATCTTGTTCTACTCAAGAATTCCATTCCAGGATCCTATTCTAGTCAATAATTCTGGTCTAGAATTCCATTCTAGAATATTATTCTAGTCAATAATTTTATTCAAGAATTCTAGTCTAGTCAAGAATTCTATTCTAGAATAGAATATTCTATTGTATTCCATTCTATTCTAGAATTTCTGTTGTACAGCCACACTGGTGTTTACAACATGAGTGTTACCCTCATACATTGATGGGGATTTTGACAAAGTACTTCATTTGAAAAACCTCAATTATTTTAAGAGCCTTACAGAACATGGGCCCCTCATTTCATGAGGGATGTGGAGCTGCTGGAGGGAGTCCAGCGTAGAGCAATGAGGATGATGAAGGAAGTGGACCATCTGCCTTATGAGGAGAGGCTGAGGGAGATGAGTCTCTTTAGTTTGGAGGAGACTGAGGGGTGACCTCATTAATATCTATAAATATGTGAAGGGTGGGTGTCAGGAGGATGGAGCCAGGCTCCTCTCAATGGCATCTGGAGATAGGACAATGAGCAGTGGGTGTGAGCTGGAACATAGGAGGGTCCATATCAACATGAGAAGAAACTTCTTCCCAGTGAGGGTGACAGAGCACTGGAACAGGCTGCCCAGGGAGGTTGTGGAGTCTCCTTTTCTGGAGACATTTCAAACCCACCTGGATGTGTTCCTGTGTGACTTGGTCTGGGTGATGCTGCTGTGTCAGGGGTATTGGACTAGATGATGTTTTGAGGTCACTTCCAATCCCTAATGATTCTATGATTCCATGAGCATCTAATGTAGGTACTAAGGACCGTAGAGAATCGTTGGAGGTTTTTCAGAAAAAGTTAAAGAGTTAGCACATGTTGCTGAAGAAGTTTTGTGAGTCCAGGTAACTGACAGTGAGGTGAAGTGAGTGTGATTAGTTGATATTCTAGCTCAAGGTAAAGACACAGACGCAAAAGTCAAAGTTGTTTTCCTGAAGGCTCAGTTTCATAATCTGCTGATGACTCAGAAACAGGGAATCAACTTCACATTAACTCTTCTGTTTAATCACACTTAATCTCTTGCACAAGGTAAATGAATGCAAAGCCGTGAGGTTTGTTTCAGCCCTGTGCAACTCTCTCTTCATCATCCTGGAACTTACAAGAATATAGCGCTAATGCTTTTTACGAATAGTCAAAGGAAAGTGGGAGATCACTACCCAGCTCACCAGAAGGATTAATGGACCATGTCACTGCTAAAATGTAATGAGTTATGGCATAAGAATTCCCACCCTGCAGAGGAATCATTTAGAAAACCACTTGTCAAGCCCACATGCTTCAGTGAGTGACCTGCTAGAATATTCATCAGGCATAGCCATTTGCCGGAGTATTTCTAGTAGAAACTACTCAGCATGCAAACTCCTTATGGAAGACATGAAGACACATCATAAAGCTGGGGAATGCTTCACACATGGCAAAAATCACATCCATGGACGCAAGTCTAAAAGCAAATTGAGAACCCTCGTGTTTTAATGGGAGCACAACCATCACTGAAGGTATTTACTGGAAATCTTCAACCCATTGAAGATCAGATATTCAATACATGGAGTATCTTTCTTACTGAGCTTTTTTTGCATGGATTGCATTGCTTTTGAAGATGGTTTTGTACTTCTGTCTGAAAGGTTGTTGGGTTTTTTCCCTTCAGTGGAGCAGTCATCCATGAAATGGTAAACTTGGTAAATACGATGTCTTTGGGATATCAAGCTCGAGAAGCATGTCAGCAGAATCAAGTTTTCAGACTGTTCCAGTTCACTGGCTACATCCATGAGGAAAGAACAACTCGGGTATAGGTCAGGATCCTGCTGTCATTATATTTACAGCCAGTTTCACCAGCGTGCTTGTTCTGTAGTGATACTCTGAGAACAGCAGAACTTGTGTGGCACAGAGCTAGCTGTGTGCACAGGAGGGTAAATTGATTGGAATGGAAGCACTTAGACAGCTGGTGAATACGGTACCAATTAATTGCAGAACACTAGGGATTGGGAGTGACCTCGAAAGTTAATCCAGTCCAATCCCTCTGCCACAGCAGGATCACCTAGACCAAGTTGCACGGGAACATGTCCAGGTGGGTTTTAAACAGAATCACAGAATCATCATGGCTGGAAAGGACCTCCAGGGTCATCGAGTCCAACCTTTATCCTAGTGTCTAACCGCTAGACCATATCCCTAAGCGCCACGTCCACTCGTTCCTTAAACACCTCCAGGGATGGTGACATCACCACCTCCCTGGGCAATCCATTCCAGCATCTAACCACCCTCTCACTAAAGAATTTCCTTCTAACATCCAATCTAAACCTCCCCTGATGCAACTTGAGGCCATTTCCCCTCATCATCACTAATTGGAGAGAAGAGACCAACACCAGCATGTCCAGAGAAGGAGACTCCACAAAAACCCTGGTAAGAAGCTGAAGCTATTTGAAGCAATAAACGTCTCTGATGTAAAAGCAAGTTACAGGAAGCAAGTAAAATAATCCTGGGATAAGGGAGAGTATGTTTGAGCTATCACATTGAATTCTTATCAGCAAGTTTCCATAGAAGGGAAAGTACTGACCTCTACACCTTCCTTTGAATTATGATCCAGTTCCACAGGCTGGTCCAGACAAAGAGTGATGAGAAGGTGAGCTCAAAGATTGTCTGATGATAAAACACTGACCTGCAAAACAGATCCACGTTAATAAGAGACAGTCAGCATCATGTCAGTGAAAATCTTGTCCATTCCAATCAAATAGTCAATAATCTCACAGAATCGCAGAATGTTAGGGATTGGGAGGGACCTCAAAAGATCATCTAGTCTGATCCCCCTGCCAGAGCAGGATCTCCTAGACCAAGTCACACAGGAACAATTTAACATACAGCTGTTTGCTGAATAGATAATCTGGCACAGTTTCAGCTCCTAAGGACCTATAAAACCAGGTTTAATGTAGACATATGTGTATGTGCGTGAATTGAACCGAAAGCACAGTGGAAAATCAAAACACTTAGTAGTTCAAGATAAGAACATGTGGAAGAACAGGTTTTTTTCTACCTGTTTTCTCCTCAGAGGAAGTCTCGCAGCAACAGCTCTTCCAAGTAACCAGGGAGGACACTCAACAAGAATTAAAACAACCCAAAACCAAAGGAAGTTGTACGTCAAGTCATGAAGGAATGTTAATCCCTTTAATCTTGAACTGAAAAGAAGATTAAAAGAGTTGATTGGTAACTTGGCCTGAGGAAGGTGGTGGTAAATGTTCTTCCCAACATTGTCAGGTGTAGGGGAGTAGCACATATTTTTAAAATCTATACATCTATCTTGCAGCTTTCTCACAGCTGCTGTTCATGGTGAGAATCACAGCTGACCCAGCCCTGCCAGGTCACCACTAAATCGTGTCCCAAAGCACCACATCTACAAGTCATTTAAATCCCTCCGAGAATGGAGACTCCACCACTTCCCTGGGCAGCCTGTTCCAGCATCTGACAACCCCTTCAGTGCATAAATGTTTCCTACCAATCTAAACCTCCCATGAATCCCCTTGAGGGCATTTCCTCTCATCCTATCTCTTGAATTCCTTGATAGTAGTAAAAATGCTCTTCTAACAACACTACTGGTTGTGTTTTTGAATCAGTTTGACTCCTGCTGGGGAGAGCTGGAGATCGCTCAACAATTAGCATCGTCTATAGGAGTCGGTGAAATCAATCAGCTGAAAGGGGTGATTGGTTAGGTTTTATCTAGTAGTTTTGCTAGATAAGGGACTTAGATGAAAAAGGCAGAAGACTTCGGTAATAACGCTTCAAAAACTCATCAAAATGAAACAGGCTTTTTTCTTTCAGCTAACGAATGGTGCCCCTAACAATCGAGATCCTCGTGCTGCGTAAATTGCAGTCCAATATAATTTCATCACTTAAAACCCACAGGCGTAGGGTCGTTTATGCAATCATTTGGTCTTTTGTTTCCTAGGTAACAGACTTGTCAAGAGATGGAATAATACAGCCACCCACTTTCTTATCCTCTGCTATTAATTCTCACGCTAATCCGTATAATTCATTAGTTTGTTTCCCCTCCTCTTTTCACTCAGTCCTTTTGTTGACTCGGATGTCAAACTCATTTAGCCCTTCATTTGTACAGAAAGTAGACAAGTAGCTGGGTTTGAAACGTGACAAACTGATGCGCTAAAGAGTGCAAGTAATCTACAGGAGGACCTTTTCACTCTGAGAGAAACGTCTTCACAACATCCAACACCTCTGCAGGCAAATCGAGACAAACCAAGACAATTTGAAATGCTGGGGTTTTTTTTCCCTCTCCCAGATCAATCATTCCTCCTCTGAAATTTAAATTAGCATCTGCACTAGCAACGAGTGGCAAACTTCACTTGGCGAGCACGTTCTGTACCGTGTCTAGCTCTTTATACTGCCTGGGCAAACTATTTATCCCCTATATCTGGATCAACAGGCGCTGGTTACGCTACATCAAACAGGCATCGTTGTCAAACCCTCTGCGCTGTCTCCGCTGGTGACAACACTTTTGAATAAATCAGTGTTATCCCCTTTTTTTGTTTAGAAATAGCCCTGAAAGTTCTTGGTTGCAAATTTCTGCTCTGAATAATTTTTTCTTTCGTTTCTTGTCGGGAGGCTACTGAGTCAGTCTGGCAACAAGTCTCTTAACAACTTCCACTCTCGCTGCACAGAGTCCTGTTTGCATAGCTTGGCTTTCCAAGCCCACAGTCGTTTCTCCACGATAAACCTGCAGAAAGGTACAAGAAGCTGCAATAAACCCTAGATCATAACTGCTGTGTCTTTTGTCCTGTCCTCGGTGCAGCTGTTGCTACTGATCACAAAACTGTCTCAGGCGCCAGCTCAAACTGAGCTTTGCTCAGCCCTCCGTGGCTACGGTTTCGTATTCATTTTGCGCTGGACATCAAATCAGAAGATCAGGTGCAGCCGAAGCAGCTTGGAAGTTACGTAACACAGCGGTGAATCAGCCCTTCTGGTCTTCTCTGCTTGCTCAAGCCCTTTCATCCCTGAGCGCAGCCCGTTAATTCTGACTGCAAGCGTGCTAACTGCAAGTAGGAACAGCACAAGCGGTGTTCTCCGCGTTTCCCTGAGCAGAATGACTCACGCAAGCTGCCTCCAGCTCCAGCACAGAAGACACACAGAACATTTGCTGATATCACAGAAGACACAGAGGACATTAGCTGATATCACTATTGATCAATCCAGCTCATTGCGTTATTCTAGTGTGTATCGACATCCTGTCTAAGACATGGCAACCCAAGAAGCAAAGAAGAGCTGCCAAAGAAAATGTCATCCCCCAAACGTTTAGTTTTTAATATAAAGAGTCTTTCAGAAATAATAAAAAATAAAATTAGAAGCTCCAGAGAACACGAGACAGCTACAAGTCTTCCCCAAAGAGAAAGGAGTTGGGTTATGACGCATGGCTTCATCTCCAAGCCCATGTGAAAAGAATTTCTACTGTATTACGTCAAACAGAGGAGGTTCCACAGAAACATCAGAAGGAACTTCTTCCCAGTGAGGGTCCTCAATCTTTTGCACAATTTGAGCACAATTTGTAGAGCCACTGGAAAACTGAATGTTGGTATAGTCACAGAACATTAGGGATTGGAAGGGACTTCAAAACATCATCTAGTCCTATCCCCCTGACACAGCCGGATCACCTAGACCAAGCCGCACAGGAACACATCCAGGTGGGTTTTAAACATCTCCAGAGAAGGGGACTCCACCACCTCCCTGGGAAGCCTGTTCCAGTGCTTCATTACCCTCACTGGGAAAAAGTTCTTTCTGGTATTTATGTGGAACCTCCTCTGTTCCAGCTGACACCCATTGCCCCTTGTCCTATCACTAGATGACATTGAGCAGAGCCTGGCTCCATCCTCCTGACACCCACCCTTCACATATTTATAGACACAGATGAGGTCACCCCTCAGTCTCCTCTTCTCCAAGCTCAAGACACCTAGCTCCCTCAGCCTCTCCTCACAAGGAAGGTGCTCCCCTTCCTTCATCATCCTCATTGCTCTACGCTGGACTCCCTCCAGCAGCACCATGTCCTTCTGGAACTGATGGACCCAGAACTGGACACAAGACTCCAGATGTGGTCTCACTGGGGCAGAGTAGAGGGTTTCTTGAACACATCCAGGTCCCTGGAACACAAACTGTCCTATGATCCAAAGACCGTCCGTTAGACTAAGAGGAAAAGGGTGGCTTGTGGGCTGATACATGGAATCACAATTTTTGTCTTGAATTACCTGTCTGAACCGATACATAGAAACAGACATATTTCTAATTGCAATTGGGAAAAATAAGAATAAATTAATTGCTCTGGAATTAACACTATAGATCTTTCTGATGTGCTTTGGGACGCTGTGGAAATGTTAGACAAATGCCAGGTATGACTAACTGTCACAGGCGGTGATTAGTCCGGTGCCTGGAGTCCCTCGGCGTGGCTCACAGAAGGGAGCACGTAATTGGGTAATACGCATCACACCGTCAGAGCAAAGTGGAAACAGAGCAACAGATTTATTTGTGCTGCGATAAAAAGACCAAAATTGGAGACTCCAATTAGCTTCCTTCACTCTTAGGAAAATCCTCTTTACCTGAGACAGGAACGATGAAATCAGCGATGAAGAGATTGATGCTGCTGTCTGTCATCCCTGGTTTGGGATAAATTTGCGGCAGAGCGTTTTCATTGCTGATTCTGTCTGTTAGATTGAATAGAGAATATGTCAAAGGGGAACAAAATAAGTGGGAGAGGAGATGATGGATGAGAGGGGAAGGGTACAGCACATGTGTGCATGCCTTGATCGTGAAAAGGTCAAGCGATAGGACAAGGAGCAGTGGGTGTGAGGTGGAACACAGGAGGTTCCATACAAATATCAGAAGGAACTTCTTCCCACTGAGGGTGACGGAGCACTGGAAGGGGCTGCCCAGGAGGGTTGTAGAGTCTCCTTCTCTGGAGACATTTCAAACCCACCTGGATATGTTCCTGTGTGACTTGGTCTAGGTGATGCTGCTGTGTCAGGGGGATTGGACTAGATGATCTTTCGAGGTCCCTTCCAATCCCTAATGATTCTATGATTCTACAACTGTTGCTCATTGGATGACACCAGGAAAGGGTCTATGAGGGCACAAGAAGCAGGAAAGGGGGCAGCAGCTCATATCTCCAGAACACAATCAAAACCATCAACAAACAAGTCTGGGATGAGGCACATTTGCGCAGCCACTTCCATGACATTTCGCTGAGCAAATTATATTAATACCCCAGCGCGATAAAAGTGACTGATGGCTAAGTAATAGTGGCTAGCAGCTTCCCTTCCTCTAATGGATCACCCTCTTCACCCGCTCTAAATAATAAAACCAGAGCGAGCCGTGGAATATGCAAAGCTCAGCAGCAGCTCCTCTGCAGCACATGAAATTCTGGCATGCACAGCTGTTTGATTTTATGTTTTGTCAGAGCAGTGTTCAGGGGGAGAGGATGAATTAGCTGCAGCGGAAAGAGAGGTGCAAATGAGATTTACTCCATTCACCGAAACTAACGCCAATATATCAACCACAAAACAGGCTGCGCAATTCACCCGGTAACTGCTCACTCTCTTCTTGAACTTCAAGACTCTTTTTTCTCCCTCTTTCTAATCTTTTCTTCTTTTTCATTTTGCCTAAAATGGCCTCTCAATTATCTGGGAAGGCTTTCAGGGATATAGATGGTGACACAAGGTGCAAGTCGTGAAATTAAAACACTTTTAAGTCTTTGATTCTAAATAGTTCTTCAGAAAAGACGGTTGTTCTTCACAGTGTTTAGTCTGTGCAGCAGCACCTGAGCATCCTGCAAGGTGATTATCATCCTGTTCTACTTTCTAATGTGACTACAGGATCGACTTCTGTGTTTCTTCCACAGAAGAAAATCCTTCTGCGCCTTGCAGCTTCCTCTTGATTTCCACATACAACACACAGGGCTGTTTCGGGTGCCAAAACACCAAGCTGCTACTGGCAGGGGTAAAATCTTCTTGTCTGTGAACAAAGTCTTAGAAACACTCCTGTCCTGAATCACAGAATCATTAGGGATTGGAAGGGACCTTGAAAGATCATCTACTCCAATCCCCCTGCCACAGCAGGATCACCCAGACCAAGTCATGCAGTCAGTCAGGGTTAGAAGGGACCACAGGATCATCCAGTTCCAACTCCCCTACCATGGACAGAGACACCCCACCCTAGATTAAGTTGGCCAATTACCCTTCTTCTGTCAGACAAGTGTCTCTTGTTGATGTCAAGACATGGAGTTGGTGTAAGCCTTGAAAAACTCAACCTTCAAGTCTACCCCGTCTCCAAAGGAGTTTCTGCTCTGGGGATGAAGAAAGCAAAGGCCAACACTCTATTTCTCTGTGGTCCCACTCACCACTCGCTTCTTCTGCAACACAGGCACTCTCCCCTGTGAGAAAAATTTTGGCCCTCCTTTCCAACTTGTCAAGTGACAGGAAGCAGCCACTTCCAACCTAGATCCACTGACTATTATACCTCCTATATCAGAGAGTCTCCTTCTCTGGAGATGTTTAAAACCCACCTGGGTGTGTTCCTGTGTGACTTGGTCTAGGTGATCCTGCTCAAGCAGGGGGATTGGACTGGGTAATCTTTCGAGGTCCCTTCTGATCCCAAGTTTTCAATCTATACAGTGTCACTCTTCATTCCAGAAGTCCCTTTACAGCATTTAACAGCTCTCACTCTGCACTTACACATAATTCAGGATCAGCCCCGTGGTCCAGCCTCAGTAGAACAGTTCTGTGAAAGAGGCCAGCAGACAGCTGCACAGATTTCCACATCTGGAGAACACAATCCTGCCAGAGGATCCCTGGGCATTTCAGACCCTGTAAACACCCTCCTGACAATTGAACTAGTGACAAATGGGAATGAGCCCCATCCAAACATCGGGGAGCAGCTGGTACAGAGACAGATGCACAGCATTCCTCTTAGTTGTCAGAACCCAGCCAGCTCCAGCCTGCTCATATGGTTTAGCAAATCGACTGCGGTCCCTTCGTCTGACCACATCACTTAGCACGGACGCGCAGGAAAAATGTGGGAGACACAGAGATAAATGAAAGAAAATAGGGAAAATAATTCACTGCTCGGCTTTGAGAAATAAAAATCTATTTGTCCTTCTGGAAAATGAGTAACTTTTCCTAAAGGTCAGCCTGTGTCATCAGACAGCCCTAAATCACAAGTAATCGCTCAGCAAGTTCTTCTCGTGTGCGTTTTATCTCGCTGTTGATCACAGGAGTAGAACTGAGAAGATACAACGGGTTTGGTGCTGCTTATAGAAGCATAGAACAGCCTGGGTTGGATGGGACCTCCAGAGGCCATCTAGTCCAACCCCCCTGCAGTGAGCAGGGACATCCTTAACTAGATCAGATTACCCAGAGCTTTTCTCCAGCCTCACCATGAGTATCTCCAGGGATGGGACCTCAGCTACTTCCTCGGGGCAACCACTTCCAGCACACTCCTGGTAAAGAAATTACTCCTAACATCTGCCCCTCTTCCTTAAATCTACCCTTCTCTAATCACAGAATGTTGGATTGGAAGAGACCTCCAGAGGTCATCTACTCCAACGCACCTACAACAGACCAAATTGCTCAGAGCCCCACCCAGCCTGACCTTGAGGGTCTCCCCAGATGGGGCCTCCACCACATCTCTAGGCAGCCTGTTCCAGGGATCCAGCACTCTCAGGTTAAAGAACTTTGTCCTGATGGCTGACCTCAATCAATGCTTTTCCTGCGTACAGCCATGATCCATGGGTCCTGAGGGGATGCACCCGCAAGTGTTTAAGACCCGCCTGGATGTGTTCCTGTGTGACTTGGTCTAGGTGATGCTGCTCTGGCAGAGGGACTGGACCGGATGAACTTTCAAGGTCCCTTCCAATCCCTAATGTTCTATGATTCTGTATATATAAGGACATACCTTCATGTTATTGATGTATATGAATTACATATTATTTTATGTAATTTTAGTTATATTCCATATAAATGATCTATCAAGGTCCCTTCCAATCCCTAACGATTCTACGATTCTATAAAATGCAGTTTTCTGCGTATTCACAGGTATTTTTATAGCTATGAATGTATACACACACACAACATTATATATAAATAAAAATGCAATGCATGTTTTAAAAGTCTCCTTAGATTGATGCTTGATCTAGGATGAATCATGTAAAAACATCATTCTATGATTCCAAGAATTTCCAGGGTGTGATTCAATGAGTCAGAGCTCTTTGCTTTTGGCCAGCTCCAGACTTCTTCCCCCCTACAAGAGGTGTTGTTGCCTTAGTGAAAAGTCCAGAGGAGCTCTGTAGCCAAAACTTGTGTTTACTCTCTCCCTGACATCCTCAGGTGTGGAAGCATCCTGATTTCTGGTGCCATCTATTGATAACTATTGATAGATAATCACTACAGCTTGATTCCTGATGGGGCACTAGAGGTGGATGTCGAATAACAACCCACCAAAGCACCTGCTGACCTGTCTAAGATGAGGTATAGACTCCATAAACAAGTCCTGCAGGCAAACTTTGCTTCTCTTCTTCCAACACCTTGAATTCCTTCAAAGAGGTGCTAAAAGCTGACGTGGACATAACGGTTCTAGGGAGGAGAAGCAGATCTTTCCTGATGGTGTCAGTGATTTAGCTAGGATGGGGCTGTGATGGATGAATGAGGATTCTGGTCTCAGTTCCGTTGATGTCAGCTCGTAACACACACTGTGAAGCTCTATATGAATAGCTCCAAAGATGCATCAAAACATCTGAGAGCAGAAACAAGCTGATGAGACTAACACCCACTTCTGAATAAGGAATCATCTTCCTGCTTGCAGGTAGCCAGATGTTGTATGTCTGACCCATCATCTAGCTTGGCCATGACAGCAGTAGGAAGAGCACTGCTGTAGCTTCCACCAGAAGCTCTGGTAGGACTCTGTTCAGGTAAGAAATCAATACCTGTTCTTAAACATCTCTTCACAGACTCACTGCTGTGAGACCCTGGGACCTGACTGTGGCTACTTCGCACAAGCCCCTACGGACACCGCAGCATCCTCACGGGTTAGAAGCCTGTCCTGGTTTATTAAAGACCGATTATTTGCCATTGATCCCAAACTGCGAGTCGCTGCACTCACACAACTACCTGTGTGCCCAGCTGAGTCCTCCAGGGCACATCTAGCTACTCAAAGGTGATTCACAGCGCTCAGAAGCAAAGCCCCAGCCGAGCAGCGTCGCTAAGTCCACCCAACCATCCTTCACTTCTCTGGAGCTGTTGATTACACTAATAGGTCCTCTTACTCATTAATATTGTCAACGTGACTAATGCTTAACACGGAAGCTTAAAGATTCTTGAGAAGAATTGCTGCTGAGAACATAGTGGAAAGAATAAACCCTTCACCTGAAGGTGAGACTCTTTTGGGGAAGAGTTCAATGCCATTTTCAGATCTGGTGAACAGCTGCCAGATTGGACTAGATGATCTCTCGAGGTCCCATCCAGTCCCTAATGATTCTATGATCTGAGTAGGATTCTCAGAAGAGTCCATCAAAAGGATGAAAGAAGCATGAGCAATGCAAAAATAAGACTGCAGAGTACAGAAACAGCAAGAGGAGTGGAGTCATAGTATCATTAATTCATAGACTAGTCAAGGCTGGAACAGACCCTCAAGATCACCGAGGCCAATCATGAACTCAACTATCTCAAGGCCACCACTAAACCCTGTCCCTAAGCTCCAGATCTTTATGACTTTGAAACACATCCAGGGATGGCAATTCAACCCTCTTCCCTGGGCAGCCTGTTCCAAGGCCTGAGGACCCTTCCCACAAACAAGTTTTTCCTCGTGGCAGATATAAACTTCTCCTGGTGCAACCTGAGGCCAGTTCCTCTTGTCCTGTCACTTGTTCCTTGTGAGAAGAGACCAACCCCCACCTCTCTACAACCTCCTTGAGCAGCTGTTCAGCTACAGCTTCAGCCAACATTAGAAGTCAATCTCAACCCATAATCACAAGAAGGTCTGCTCCGCTCAGCAGCCACAGCAACAGCAGTTACTAGGAGGCAGCGAGTTCCACAGCACTTCTGGATGTCCCTTTGCTCACACCTTAAATCCATCCCCTAAAACACTCTACCTTTAGTATTAAATAACAGCTGCTGCTTGAACACTCTTGATGGTTCTAAGAAAACAACTGTAATAGAGACTGAAGTGAGCAACATCTGGAAACCCATCCCAAACCAGATTCTGCCCTCACACACCTCACAAAGTGCTTTGACTGGCAAACGAATTGTGTTTTGATGACGCGCTCGGCCAAGTCTCCGTCGGTCTGCGCTGCCTTGCTGTTAGTGACAGCTTGTTTTCATAACAGCTCTAATTCTACAACACACAGCAGAATTAATTCCAGTACCTTCCTATCAGTCTTCCTGAGCTTTCAATCCACCTCCTTGATTAATAGTCAGGTGCCACTATGAGTCATGGTGCCGTTATCCACGCGGGGCACGGCAAACACTCCCGACTGCTTGGCTCAATGTGGCTCCAACAAAGGGTCGCAGCTTCTTTAATAAAGACACTATGATCAGTATAATTGTGATTGATTAGCCTTGATGATTCAGCATCCACGATGATGCTGTAACAAGTTTTAATACTAAAAAATTAAATAATACTATAATATAATCAACATTGTCATGAAGGGAAATAAATAACAGCGTAATATAAATAATGACTATTTAAAATTAGGCTAATTTTAAATTAAAAATTTAGGAGTGCACGAGCTGGGGAATGGTGTGGATGAGATTCTTGTCTGATACAGATTTGATTACCCTGTGCTACCTTTATTTTCTGAGTAGATTTAACACTTCTAACAAAAGCATCAGCACTCCCATTCCTGACTAACTTGCATCAAGGACACAATCAACAGAGGATTTGTCTGGTATTTGAAGGTAACAGAAACACCGACAGATGCTTTGAAAGGTTTGTGTGTCGTCTCTGTCTTGTCTGATCGCCTGAGCCATCGTATCCTAGAGCGTCCTCGTAATGGCCCCAGCCCTAACTTCACTTTCATGGTGGGAGGGAAGACTTTCCTGAACACAGTTTGCCAACAGGCTTCCAAAAGTGAATATCCTGAACATATTCAGAGAGGCTGAGGGAGCTGGGTCTCTTTAGTTTGGAGAGAAGGAGACTGAGGGGTGACCTCATTAATGTCTATAAATTTGTGAAGGGTGGGTGTCAGGAGGATGGAGCCAGGCTCTTCTCAACGTCATAGGACAAGGGGCAATGGGTGTCAGCTGGAACAGAGGAGGTTCCACATCAACCTGAGAAGGAACTTCTTCCCAGTGACGGTGACAGAGCACTGGAAGGGGCTGCCCAGGGGGGTTGTGGAGTCTCCTTCACTGAAGATGTTTAAGACCCTCCTGGACGTGTTCCTGTGTGACTTGGTCTAGGTGATCCTGCTGTGTCAGGGGGATTGGACTAGATGATCTTTTGAGGTCCCTTCCAATCCCTAATGATTCTATGATTAAGTTAATGAGCCTTCCTTCCTAACTGAAAAAAAAAGGCATGAAAGGGAGAACAACCTTCCAGTTGCACACAAATATATTCAACCTAAGAGTCTAGAGAGCACATCCAGCAGATATCCCTGTGTGTGCATTGACTGCTTAAAGGTTTTCCCATAATAATCTCCAAAACATGCTAAATACACATAAAACTCATTTTTAAACCCCAACAGACACAAAAAGCTAACTCCAAGCATTCCTGCTTTACTGTCCTCACATTCCTCCAACCCACATGAAAATGACTTCCTCAACCATTTTGATGACTATCCATGGGTGCCTTCTGCAACCAACTGATAAGTGATAGAGACGACCTAATAGCCTGTTAATGAGCTCTTTCCCCAGTGGAACTCGGAGTCTGATTCAGGCGGGTCACTGCCAGCCAAGCATTGAATTATTAATTATGTTAATTAATCCAGCCAAAGGCACCTATTTGTAACATTTTGAACTTGGATATTACCAGACAGACTTGAATAAATTGGACTTTGTTCCCAGTTTGCAGCAGAAGATTAACAAAATTAATTACTGCAGGGTAGGAAGATATTTAATTTAGACTATGTTAAGCGAGTTGATATTTTGGCATTTTCGGTGACTTACTTACTAATCAAAGTAAGAAGAACAAGTTGGAAGTTTTTTCCAGTCTTCCCTGTTTGTAGGGGAACAGCAGCAAGAGATGTGAAATGGTTGTCATCACCTGAGAAACTCCAAATGAGGTCTTGGCCTGTGTAGACGTCACGCAAATGCCCAGCTTTGTGCAGAAGAGTTGGAAGGGGAGGAACACCAGTGGCAGAGGTCAACAGTGGAAAAGAGCCCTGTCTGTAGTTCATGAAGGACATGGTGGCATTGGGTTGACACCTTGACTTAATGACCTTGGAGGTCTCTTCCAACCTCAATGATTCTATGACATCATGGTGGAGCAGGGAACCAATCAGTAAAATAGTCTTGGAAGAGACCCCATGCTTTTCCTGTGGAAGAATCACAGCCCATGGGAGATATCCACACCAGGTGGAGGTGTCCAAGAAGGCTGTCTACCATGGAAAGGACATAATGTCACCACAGGGAAGGATGGTGAAGGGTCCTTCCTCTGAGAGGGAAGGAGGTAGCAGAGCTGGGCCAAGGAAGTTTCAGTTAAGAAGCTTTTGCATCTCTCTCTGCTCTGGGTGGTCGGAGGTTGTTATTTATATTAAATTGGATTTTGTTTTCCTCAAGTTGAGTATCTTCTGTCCATGACCATATGCGATGAGTGAGTCATCCCTGTCATTTCTCTTGCCTCTTAAGCTTCTCCTCAATAATTAAATTGAGGGTCTGTCCTGAGACTGGCCAGCCCTAGCCAACTGATGGCATTCCCCAAGTGGCCAAAAGCAAGGTTTCAGTTTCCTCACCCTCCTGCGACTGTTCTCCACAATCTGTAGATCCTCTAAGAACGATTCAAGCATTGGCTGGGCTGTTAAATTTCTAAGATTAAGGACATTTATTCATGTATTCATCTTTAATTTTGGAAGATGCACTTTCAATCTCAGAAGAAGTTAATGACTCTCCTGATGAAGGAAAATCCATAGAGTTTCATTCTGGTTTGTGGGGGGTTTTTGTGAGCCCAATCTATCTGATACAGGTTCTTCTGGTAATTAATTAATTAATGTGGACAATTTAATAATTTAAGAAATGCTGGAGGAAGAGCATTAGGGACTTTGAAGAACATAATCCATTAACTGTTGTATAGACCATTAATTTCCTCGGGGGTCTTACGAAGATTAATTAGGTAATGTGCTTTGAGACCCGAAGTTGCTGTTTCAGTGCTGAGCTATGATCATGGCTGCTTCTCAAGTGTTGTGGTTAAATAAAGATCTTATTGACAAACGTGTGCTTCTACCTGCACTTCAAATTCCAGTCAACCTTCCAAGGATGAAAAACAACCCCACCCAGGCTGCATTTCAAGTTGTCTGTCCTGAATACTGTGAATTTATAAAAGTCATTTGAATTTACAAACTTGTGGGAGAGAGATGATGAGATACTTATAAACACCTGTTGCAATTATCTGTTAATAAATATTGGAGAATGACTCTCTAGGGCCTTCTAGTCTCCAGACTGAATAGTCCCAGCTCTCCGGAATAGACACAGACAGTTACAGGTTGGAAGGGACCTTGAAAGGGTGATCCTGCTCTGGCAGGGAGATTGGACTGGATGAGTTTTTGAGGTCCCTTCCAATCCCTGATATTCTGATTCTGTGATCATCAAAGTCCAACCCTGCTTAGCTAACCCAACATTCCATCTCTACGTCTCTTCACACAACATTCCATCTCTACGTCTCTCAACTCAACATTCCACCTCTACGTCTCTCAACCCAACATTCCACCTCTACGTCTCTCAACCCGACATTCCACCTCTACGTCTCTCAACCCAACATTCCACCTCTACGTCTCTCAACCCAACATTCCACCTCTACGTCTCTCAACCCAACATTCCACCTCTACGTCTCTCAACCCAACATTCCACCTCTGTGTCTCTTCACCCACTCCTCTGGGCATATAGTGCTTATTACTCTTCAGCCTATCAAAACTTTTTCATCAACTCCAGAACCCTGCTCAAAGGGGAATGAATTCCGCAGAGTATGAGGCACTGCTCTAGAGAAATAAAACACAGCAACTCAACTCTTACCTTTCACAGCTCCCTGTCACTGGGGTGGTGGGGCGTTGGAAATCTCTGCGGGCCAGGATACTGGGTTTAAGCGAGTGACAGAGTGGCAGGTCATCATCTTCACCTGATTTGGGATGAAGAGGAAGGAAACGGGGAACAGACAGGTTTCACTTGTCGCAGAATAAAGGAGGGAAGGGCGGGTTTGCTTTCGTAAGGTGGCGCCGCCTTTTCCGTCCCCGTTTGAAAACACCTCTGTTTGGTTTCTGCAGCTAACGGCAAGTTCTGCTCTGGGGAGGAAAAGTATCTGATTCTAGACCCAGAAGTTCTGCCTCAGCCTCTGTGGCAAAGTTGACAGACAGAGAGAATTCTCGTTAAAAAATTACCTGGCCAAAAAGGGAGGAGGTGCCTTCTCTCTCCGCGGATGGGATCTGCGTGGATTCTCGTGGGAAAATCCATCTGGAGCCCGTCTACTGCTGCACAGACACAGGATGGCCAGCACCTGAAGGGATGTGACATGTCCTCACTGTCCGCAGCCCTCGTCTTCTTAGGTCTTGCTAAAACCGGTGTCTTACGGAGCCGGTTCTTGTCAAACCTTCTTTGTTGAGACCCAGAAAGGCCCTCGCCCACCCCAAAACAGACTTCCCCCTTCTCACCGTCACAGTGCAAAGCTCCTCCTTAGCTGGGCTTGAAATCAGAAGCTAAAGGGAGCTAAATCTGGCTGGAAGCTGGTCATGAGGGCATCCCCCAGGGCTCGGTGCTACAGGCAGGGTGGCTGGAAAGGAGTCTGGCAGAGAGGGACCTTGGGGTTCTAACTGACAAGTGTGGCCAAGAAGGCCAGTGGCATCCTGGCCTGGACCAGAAACTGTGTCCCCAGCAGGAGTAGGGAGGTGATTGTCCCCCTGCACTCAGCACTGGTGAGGCTACACCTTGAGTACTGGGTCCAGCTTTGGGCACCTCAATACAAGGGAGACATCGAGGTGCTGGAGCGAGTGCCGAGGAGGGCAACGAAGCTGGGGAAGGGCCTGGAGAATAAATCTGATGAGGAGAGATTGAGAGAGTTGGGGCTGTTTAGTTTGAGGAAGAGGAGGCTGAGGGGAGACCTCATTGCTCTCTACAACTATCCGAAAGGACATTGCAGAGATGTTGGTGCTGGGCTCTGCTCACAGGTGATTAGTGACAGAACCAGAGGGAAGGGCTTCCAGCTTCAACAAGGTAGGTTTAGATTATTCATCAGGAAAAAGTTCTTCACAGAGAGAGTGGTCAGGGACTGGAACAGGCTGCCCAGGGGGGTGACTGAGTCACCATCACTGAATTCTGTGGTGTTGGGGGATCTGGTTTAGGGGTGAACTTGTAGGGTTGATGGATCATTCAGGTTGGAAAAGACCCTTGGCTCCTTCCATATGTCAAAACTCAATGATCCCAAGGGGCCTTTCCAATTCAGTGAGCCTGTGATTCTATGAGCTAACAGCACCACGTCGGCCACACCAGGGCTCCAAGTGTCACATCCAGTCTAAGGACACAGCAGGTGTCCTTAAACACCTGCTTTGAGAAACAAAACTGGCCTCTGGATCTGATTTAAAAGATAATTAATAATGATTAAAAAATCATCTCGGGGAAGCCATCAAACCATGTGCTGAGGGAACTTCCAAACGGGGAATTTCCATGCACGGGGGGAGGTTGTGGGTGATTCCAACCTGAAAACAAGAGGCAGGGCAGAGCAACCCCTCGGCCACACGTTTGCTTAAAAGTGAGATGATTAAATTACTCATTCAAACGCCGTAAATTAGAAATAGTTGCCGCTCTCGGCGCTCAACGAGCATTCGTTGGGGGGTTCATCTTGCAGAGAACTGTTTTGTTCTTTCCTGGCTCTCAGCTGCTCTTCCAGCCTCCACTGAAGAGCAGAGTCTCTCGCTGAGTCTCTCACTTTCCGTTTGTTTTCTGTTGTTATTCTTTCCTCTGCCTGTCGTTCTCCAAGCTTCTGTCCCTGCAGACTTCTCCCCATATGCTTTGGTGCCTTCAGATCTGTTCCTTCTGAAGCTGGGCTCTTTTTTTTCTCCCTTTTAATTACTTGTTACTTAGTAGCAACAAACTGGACAACAGTAAATCATCCAAATTAATTCCAAGCATTTTCATTAATGTTAATGACCTCAAGGAAGGTTTCATGTCCTGGAATGTTCTAAATAGAGCAATGTTTCAGGAGAAGGCACATCCCTATCTTATAGCTCATCTTATCTTTAACCCTTTCTCTTCAGGGGGATTGGACCAGATGAGCTTTCGAGGTCCCTTCCAATCCCTAATGATTCAATGATTCTGGTCCACATACACTCTTCAGCTGGTGACAACCATCACATTCACATGTCAGTCAAATAGCAAAGCACTAAGTCAACAAAATGACTTGGCCAAGAGAAGTCCTAAGAACCCCCTCACCCTAACTCAGGTCTTGGTCAAGAGAAGTTTCTAGGCTGCTGACTACACATGAGTATTTCTACTTCTATGGGGGAAAAGCAGGATGCATTTCAAGAAGAATAAACCACAGAATCACAGAACGTTAGGGATTGGAAGAGACCCTGAAAGATCATCCGGTCCAAACCCCCTGCCACAGCAGCATCACCTAGACAAAGTCACACAGGAACACATCCAGGTGGATAATGATGGAAGAGTAACTGGTGGTCACTTCACCTGGAGCTGACAGTAAAAAGACGTCAAAAATCTCTGGCTTGCTCCTTCCTTCAGTTTGAAATAACATCCAGGGTAGCAGATGATGTAAAAAGCACCATGAGAAGGGCAGGAGGCTGTAGAACCTTGAGATTTTCAAAAGCTTTTGTTTCTGGGAGGAGCAGAAACATAAAAGCACCAGCACAGAAGTATTTGGTGACACAAACCTGTCTTCTGGACACAGCGGAGGATCTGTCACCACAACAACAGGGCACATACATATCTGAATTCTTTCCTGCATCTCAGTTTTCTCCTACCCTTGGAAATTCACATGATGAAAAACATAAGATCCTACTTTCACCACTTCAGAAACTGAGGGCTGGACAAGTGATGAAGTATGGAGCAGCTGAAGGTCAGTAGCAAGTCCTCATCAAATTCAGACTGTAGTTAAACGTCAAAATTTGGTACCACTGCGTTTCACCAACACAACATCTTCTGTTTTCCTTGGGAGCAGACATTAACCAAATGAGAACAACAGAAAGGCCATTATGGCCATTCCCAAAGGAACTGGGTTGGCTACAGGTCAGCTTCTCATTGTCCAGTCTCTGGTTACAACTAAATAAGAGCTGTAATATTTTCCCCGTATTCCTTTTTTAATTGCCCCTGAAATTAGCTGTAAAAACCCAGGGGAAAGAACAGAAAAGCAAATCTTTGAGGAGCAGTGGCTCTGTGCACTGCTTTTTGTCCCATAACATTATTTTAAGAGCTGAGTTCAGCCAATGAACTTGTCTTTGCTGCAAAAATCACTTCAAAGGGTCTTTCCCTTCCTGTAAAGATGGTAGTTTCCTTTTGGGTGGCTTAAATGGTTGCTGAAGAGCCACTACAGAATCACAGAACAGGAGGGACTGGAAGGGACCTCGAAAAATCATCCAGTCCAATCCCCCTGACACAGCAGGATCACCTAGAGCAAGTTGCACAGGAACACATCCAGGTGGGTTTTAAACATCTCCAGAGAAGGAGACTTCACAACCTCCCTGGGAAGCCTGTTCCAGTGCTCCATCACCCTCACTGTGAAGAAGTTCCTTCTCATATTGATATGGAACCTCCTCTGTTCCAGCTCACACTTCTTGTCCTGTCACTAGATGACATTGAGAAGAGCCCAGCTCCATCCTCCTGACACCCACCCTTCACATATTTATAGACATTAATGAGGTCACCCCTCAGTCTCCTCTTCTTCAAGCTCAAGACACCCAGCTCCCTCAGCCTCTCTTCATAAGGGAGGTGCTCCACTTCCTTCATCGTCCTTGTTGCCCTACGCTGGACTCCCTCCAGCAGCTCTGTGTCCTTCTGGAACCGAGGGGCCCAGAACTGGACCAAATACTCTGGATGTGGCCTCACCAGTGCAGAACAGAGCGGGAGAAGAACCTCTCGATCTGCTAGGCACCTCTATTCTGATCCACCCCAGGATGCTGTTTGCGCTTTTGGCCACAAGAGGGCGACATCGCCGGCTCACGGCCATCCTGCTGGCCACCAGGACCCCCAGGTCCCTCTCTCCTCCACTGCTCTCCAGCAGCTCAGTCCCCAGCCTGTGCTGGTACCGGGGCTTGTTGATATTTCTATGCAATTCGGGATGTATTTGACACAAGGAGCATGTCTTATAATGCGTCAAAATCAGTCCTCTCAGGGAGCCAACACAAACAACAGTCCGCATGCAACTGATATAAAAGAGAAAATAGGACAGCATCAATCCCTCGGTTGGTGATAAATCATTTTAAAATATGAGCAAGAATCAATAACTCCTCATCAGTGATGATATCCACAGCAGCTACTCACAGAGCCCATAAGCAGCAGCAAGCTGGAGCCAGGCTCTTCTCAGTGTCACCTACTGACAGGACAAGGGACCATTGGTGTCAGCTGGAACACAGGAGCTTCCATGTAAATATGAGAAGGAACTTCTTCCCAGTGAAGGTGACAGAGCACTGGAACAGGCTGCCCAGAGGGGTTGTGGAGTCTCCTTCTCTGGAGACACTTAAAACCCACCTGGACATGTTCTTGTGTGACTTGGTCTAGGTGATCCTGCTGTCTCAGGGGGAGTGGCTAGATGATCTTGGGTACTGGGTAGCTCTGGATAACGCGTGCACCCAGCAAGAGCTGTTTTCAGAGGTGTCTCCTGATGGTGCCAACAGTGTTGTGAAAACAGATCAGCAAGTAGCCTACTGAGCAGGCAGATTGACTCCTTCCGTCTCCTTGGTGTGGACATCACAAAGAATCAGAGGCTGGCTCAGGTTGGAAGGGACCTTTGAGGTCACCAAGCCTTTTATGATGGGGTGGACAGGGCAAGAGCTCTGTATGTCATCTACATGGACTTATAGAATCATAGAATCATTAGGGATTGGAAGGGACCTCGAAAGATCATCCAGTCCAAGCCCTCTGCCACAGCACAGTCGACTAGATCAAGTCACACAGGAACACATCCAGGTGGGTTTTTAACATCTCCAGAGAAGGGGACTCCACAATCCCCCTGGGCAGCCCCTTCCAGGGCTCCATCACCCTCACTGGGAAGAAGTTCCTTCTCATATTTCTGTGGAACCTCCTCTGTTCCAGCTGACACCCATTGCCCCTTGTCCTATCACCAGATGACACTGAGCAGAGCCTGGCTCCATCCTCCTGACACCCACCCTGCACATATTTATAGACATTAATGAGGTCCCCCCTCAGTCTGAAATACATAAGTAGCTGCTGTGGAACAACTTACACCCAGATATTTCAACAGGGCTGTAGTTACCTGCTCCTAGCCCGGGTTTGTCCTGCAGCGAGATGAGTTACCTGGTGCTGCGGCAGCGAGCGTCTGCTGGAGGGTAAATTCCGAGCGGCGAGGAGGCAGCAGAGGGAAAGAGCGGCGGTCGAGCTTCATCTGTGGGACAAGGGTGACATCCAGTGGTCAGTTCTGGTTATTACAAGTGCGCTTCCGCGGTACCTCCTGCCCCGGGGGGAACGGCTGCAAAATCACTTCGGGGTGGAAAGCACCGCTCAGGAGCAGAGCTGGAGCACTTTCACACGAGCATTTTTTAACCCCTGCAGCACCCCGGTTAGCCAAGGTGGAAACCAGTTCTGTTGTCCAACAGGCTAAACAGGGTGAGAAGAACACGGCTCGTCTGCAGTCTCCCCAAAACCTCTGTGAAATGACTAGGAACAGACCACAACGTCTGCTACAAACAACTTACTCTTCCCTTAAGTTCATGAAATAGAATCATAGAATCATTAGAGATCGGAAGGGACCTCGAAAGATCATCTAGCCACTCCCCAGCACTCTTCAGCAACCATTTAAGCCACCCAGAAAGAAACTACCATCTTTACAGGAAGGGAAAGACCCTTTGAAGTGATTTTTGCAGCAAAGACAAGTTCATTGGCTGAACTCAGCTCTTAAAATAATGTTATGGGACAAAAAGCAGTGCACAGAGCCACTGCTCCTCAAAGATTTGCTTTTCTGTTCTTTCCCCTGGGTTTTTACAGCTAATTTCAGGGGCAATTAAAAAAGGAATACGAGGAAAATATTACCTCCCTGGGAAGCTCCTTCCACTGCTCTGTCACCCTCACTGGGAAGAAGTTCCTTCTCATATTGATGTGGAACTCCCATGTTCCAGCTTGCACCCATCTTCCCTTGTCCTATCACTAGATGACACTGAGCAGAGCCTGGCTCCATCCTCCTGACACCCACCCCTCACATATTTATAGACATTAATGAGGTCACCCATCAGTCTCCTCTTCTTCAAGCTCAAGAGACCCAGCTCCCTCAGCCTCTCCTCACAAGGGAGGTGCTCAACTTCCTTCATCATCCTCGTTGCTCTATTCTGGAGTCCCTCCAGCAGCTCTGTGTCCTTCTGGAACTGAGGGACCCAGAACTGGACAGAATATTCCAGATGTGGTCTCACCAGGGCAGAGTAGAGGGGGAGAAGAACCTCTCTTGATCTGCTAGCCACCTCTGTTCTGATCCACCCCAGGATGCTGTTTGCGCTTTTGGCCACAAGAGGGCGACATTGCTGTCTCACGGTCATCCTGCTGGCCACCAGGACTCCCGTGGGACCTGAGATGGGTCCTGAGGGAACTGCTAGATGTAGCTGCTAAGCAGCTCTCTCCGAGTCATGGCAGTCAGGTGAATTTCCCAGTGACTGGGAAAAGCAAATGCTAGGAAGTATCTAGGCTGGTAGGTCCAGAGAGGTCATCTTCTTCCTCTATTCTGCCCTGGTAAGGCCACATCTGGAGCACTGTGTCCAATTCTGGGCTCAGCAGTTCAGGAAATACAGGGTCCACAAGGAGGCAATGAAGATGGCTGGGGATCTGGAACATGTCTCTTTAATGAGGAAGGTCTGAGAAAAGCTGGGACTGTCTAGTCAAGACTGACAGGAGACATGATCCGTCTCTATAACTCCCTGAAGCGTGGCTGTAGGGACGGTGCGACCGGACTGGTTGTATATGTGCCCAGTGAGAGGACAAGGAGCACTGGGCACAGGCTGGAACAGGAGGTTCCACTTAGATGTGAGGCAAAACTTCCTTACCCTGTGGGTGACGAAGCCCTGGCTGCCCAGAGAGCACGTGGAGTCTGGGCTCCGGAGATGTTCAAACCCACCTGGATGCAGCCCTGTGCAAGGGGCTCTAGGCGATCCTGCTTTGAGGTGGGAGGGGGAGTGTTGTGCTGGGTTCAGTGCAGAGGGTTCATCTCCCCAGCCAGGCTCTAAGTATTTTCTGTATTAATTTACTAGTCCATGTGACCTGTGAGCCAGCCCCTGCACTCACACGGTGGTGGTGTGTAAATTCCTGTGGGTGCTGTGTCACCCTCACGGTGACATTCAGCATGTCAGGGAGGTGAGCCAGGACTATCCCCCTCGTTACACTGGATGTTGGCAATTTATGTTCCAATTTCAACACTGGCCCTGCAGTGGAGGAGGTGTCTGGATGCAGCACTGTCCTTCACTAACAACCCCACCAAATCTACGAGAAGGGGGAAGAGACTTTGTCAGTTTTTAATATCCTTGCTTTTAATCTGGAAAAGGGGAGGCTGAGGCTGGACATGAGGAAAAACTTCTTTAATCTGAGGGTAGTGGGTCCCTGGAACAGGCTGCCCAGGTAGGTGGTGGAGGCCCCATCCATGGAGACATTCAAGGTCAGGCTGGATGGGGCTCTGGGCAGTCTGTTCTAGCTAGAGATGTCCCTGCTTGGTGTAGGGAGGTTGGACTAAATGGCCTTTGGAGGTCCCCTCCAACCCAATACACTCTACGATTCTATGCCCAGACCTTCCTGTTAGGTCTCCTGAACGTGGCTCAGGTCACATTTTGCCTTACATGCTGGTTTTTCAAGAACCTCACACAGACACCTCCCCAGAGACTGGCTGTGCCACCAACAGGCACTATAGCTACTCAGAAGCTGCAGCTGAGCTCCAGTTCACAGTATCACAGTATTACCAAGGTTGGAAGAGACCTCATAGATCATCAAGTCCAACCTGTCACCACAGAGCTCAAGGCTAGACCATGGCACCAAGTGCCACGTCCAATCCTGCCTTGAACATCTCCAGGGATGGCGACTCCACCACCTCCCCGGGCAGGCCATTCCAGTGGCCAACGACTCTCTCAGTGAAGAACTTTCTCCTCACCTCAAGCCTAAATTTCCCCTGGCGCAGCTTGAGGCTGTGTCCTCTTGTTCTGGTGCTGGCTGCCTGAGAGAAGAGAGCAACCTCCTCCTGGCCACAACCACCCCTCAGGTAGTTGTAGACAGCAATAAGGTCTCCCCTGAGCCTCCTCTTCTCAAGGCTAAACAATCCCAGCTCCCTCAGCCTCTCCTCACAGGGCTTGTGCTCAAGGCCTCTCACCAGCCTCGTTGCCCTTCTCTGGACACGCTCAAGCACCTCAATGTCCTTCCTAAACTGAGGGGCCCAGAACTGGACACAGTACTCAAGGTGCGGCCTAACCAGTGCAGAGTACAGGGGCAGAATGACCTCCCTGCTCCTGCTGGCCACACCATTCCTGATGCAGGCCAGGATGCCATTGGCCCTCTTGGCCACCTGGGCACACTGCTGGCTCATGTTCAGGCGAGTATCGATCAGCACCCCCAGGTCCCTTTCTGTCTGGCTGCTCTCCAGCCACTCCGACCCCAGCCTGTAGCTCTGCACGGGATTGTTGTGGCCAAAGTGCAGCACCCAGCACTTGGACTTATTGAATGCCAGCAGGGTCCAGTGCCTGGGGGCATTAGCTGTGTTAGTGATTTATTACAATCCGAATGACAAACACCTACCTGCAGATGCAGAAGTCGTCCGATGCACGCTGCTCGCGTGGCAGAAGCTCACACAAAGTGCACCACCATCCTATTCCAACTCACTGGCAGTAACGACCAGAAGCTGGGCCCAGGATGGTCACCATGGATGAACTGGGTAGTTGACACTGGCATTACAAGGGACATCTCTGTTCCTCTGCCCAAGACTGCATCTTGGCAGCAGACGAGCTGTCTCAGAAGTTCCAACAACAAAGAGGACATATCCTGCTCCATGTCTCAGCTGTGAGGAAGTCACCCCCTGCTCAAGAGAGGATATGGAAGGTGCACACCATACCCTGTGGTTTTACCTATGTGACCGCGGCAAGGGCATGAACAAGTGGGATGGAAAACCCACTTTGATCCTGGTGGCTGAGCACGAGCTGCAGTGCAAATCAGCCATGAGAAGGGATTCTCCCAAGAGAAATACTGTCCCAGTTTCCAGTGGAAAATACCCTAGACACGAGTCTAGGAGGTTCATCTTACTACTGATCCTCCTGAAGGAACCTCAAAGTCACTTTTACAAGTGAGTGACTCTGATCAGGCTCAGAGGAACCCTGCCTCAAGGCAGGAGGAGGAAAGGGACATTTACTGGACTATGTGGATCCCACGGCCCGGCAAATCAAACCCCTGCAGATACTGGGTATGTTCCAGTGTGCCAGAAGGCCATCAAATCACAAAGGGGCAGAACCCAGCAGTGTTTCTGGGATGACAGGGAACCCAACTGTACTGGAAGCTGAAGTGAGTCTCACCGGGAATGAGTGACGTAAACACCCCATCTTGACTAGCCCAGAAGTTCCATGTGTCAAGACCAACACCTTCAACGTGACAGACACACCAACCTTCAGTTCTGGGTGCAGCTTGCAACAAGCCAACACTGTCTCTCCTGCCCCAAGACTGCTGTGACGGATGAAGCCTCAAAGCCATGGGGCTGAAGGAACTCCACAGATGTGCTGGAGGGATGGCCGACGGGTGTGGTGGGGTTGTGTTTGTGCTGTGGCAGTGAGCAGTGCCCACGTGTCCCTCGTTCTGGCACTGTTAGTTAGGGCTGTCATCCTTTGTTCCTTTTTGCTTCTTGTCATTCACAGGGAAAGCAGGTCTGAGCAAACTGCTACGTGGTGCTGGTTCACACCATGACAGTACCTCAGTACGGTTAAGACACTGAGGTGCTGGAGCAGGTCCAGAGAAGGGCAATGAAGTTGGTAAAACATCTGGACAACAGACCTTGTGAGGAGCTGCTGAGGGAGCTGGGGTGATTACTCTGGAGAAAAGGAGGCCGAGGGGAGACCTTACTGCTGTCTGCAAGTATCTGAAAGGAGGGTGCAGAGAGGTGGGGGTTGGTCTCTTCTCACCAGGAACAAGTGACAGGACCAGAGGAAATGGCCTCACATTGCACCAGGAGAAGTTTAGATTGGCCATGAGGAAAAACTTCTTTGTGAGAAGGGTCCTCAGGCCCTGGAACAGGCTGCCCAGGGAGGGGGGTTGCATTGCCATCCACCTCATGGAGATCTGGAGCTCAGGGACAGGGTTTAACCCACCTGTGCCAAGGCCACTGCTCGGACTCTGTGATCTTGAAGGCCTTTTCCAACCTAAACAATTCTATGTTATGTGTTGATACTTTAGATTCTTCGATCTTTTTTTTAACCACAACAGAAACCTCACAACAAATCATCAGCTCCCTCTATTATACAGTGTCTTCTCTTTTACCAACCAGAAGGCTCAAATCATCCAGAACTACACCCTGAGAAAGTTTCCTTACTTTTAGATAATTTAAGGCTCTCTTCTTAGAGCTGTGTCGCTCTGCAGGAAGAACCTAAAACCACACCTGGGCACAGGCCCTTGCTGAATTTCACTAGAGGAAATGCACCTTGTATGTATTTGCTTCCGTGACTCCTTAGTTGGTAACAGGAACTGCCTCATCACCACTAAGACTCTCTTTTCTGAGTAGCTTCTAACAAGATACAGATACTAAGAGTTCTTTGCAGAGATCAATGCTGACGCTTTCTACAATCGACTTCATCTATTAGGAAATATTAATTAGTTGCCACACTCTTGCTTATTAAGCCTCAAATCCTTCACATATAACCGCGGGTGTCTGATGAACATGAACGTCAGGCACTGGAACACATGTGGAGCTTAGTCACCTCTAGGATTAAGCAGGAAGAAGTTAGGTTACAGAAGTCAGTAATGAAGCACTTAAGTTTAACCCAAGTCCTAATTTACCCTCTCTGCTTTCTGTTGGTTCTGACCCAAAGCAATTGCTCAGACTAGAATTTGGCCAGAAACCAAGGTGAACAATTTAAAGACAGATTGCTCACAAAACGCTTCCAGTAGTCAGCAATGTACTGCAATGAGAAAAGGTTCACAGCTTATTTCCTTATTCCTCGACTGAGCAATTCCACAAGATCAGTGAAGTTTAATCACAGAATGGTTTAGGTTGGAAGGGACCTCAGAGATCATCAGAGCCATGGGCAGGGACACTTCTCACTAGACTAGGTTGCCCAGAGGCCCATCCAACCTGGCCTTGAATCTTCACCTAGTTAATGTTGCCACTCCCAAGCAGCACGTGTGCCCAACCACAGCCTGTGTCGCTCACCCCAGTGAGGAGAGAATGCAGAAGGGAAGACATACTTCAGCACCTGGGGGTTCAGTTGCTAATGCCAGGGCTCTCACACTCTGCAACATGTCGGAGTCTTGCCCCGAGCAGCAGGATGCATGAGCCACCACAGACAAAAGGCTCATTCAGAGCTCCAGAGGCTGCATCTGCTGCCACATCTGAAAGGAGGAGGGAGGGAGCGAGTCACCCATTCTTAAACCACATACAAGGGGAATCAAACCACGAGTCACTCTTGCCCCACACGACACAGCAGCACTGGGATGTGCCAGGGTTGAGAGCAGAGCACTCAGGAGCTATCCAGAAGAGACAAAAGGCAGCTGTTTCACAAAAGCTCACTTTCCAGGTTTATTAAGTAAAGTTAACTGAATTGTTTTCATTTTGTGGGGGATTCCTTTCCACCTAACCTGGCAGGCAGGTTAGCAGAGTCGCACAGAATCACGGTTGGACTGTGATAACCCAAATACAACTTTGGCTCATCTCACCGCTGACACGTATGGAATGACTCAGGGGTTATTACATGCTGTGTCTGCTGGAGGCAGGTACGTGTACAGATCAGCACAAGTTGCAAATGATAGCTTAACATCCTTTCCAAACAGAGCAGGGCATCCAGCAAATGCACCGCAATGAGAAGACGTATGAGAAAGAAATTATACAGACTTGCAACTACGTAAGAAGCTCAAGAGATGCAAGAAAACCTCAAACACAAGAAATGTCAAGGGGAAGGGGTGAAGGGAGAAAAAACACTTAAGAGTTCAGACACAACGTGTTCAAATAAAAAAAAAACAAACAGCTGTAATTTAAACTCCCATCAACATGGGAAACGTACAGTAACGCAAGTAAAGAGAAAAACCAGGCCTTGTCCTGGGAGAGATGGATCCAAACCCACTGATGCATAAACAGGTTCAGAGTTCTAAGCAAAATGTCCCTGGGCATTGGTGTACTTGACTCTTGGAGCCAGAGCAAAACAATTCATGACACTTGCCACACTGCTGGGCCTACTGCTGGCTCCTCGCGGTACAACAGCACGTAGGAGTCCAGATGTCAGAGAGAAGGCAGCACGCAAACTGCTGGTTATACTGGGAGAAATGCCACGGCCAGACCTCCCAGGGATTGGCTAGAGTAAGGACACCTAATTGTGGCAGCTTGGCCGCCACTGCACACAACGTCAGTGTCATGCTCTGCAAGGTTCTTCAGTTCTTAGCTCACTCCTTTCTCAGCCTGAGTTGTTTCTGTCTTGTGCGTGAGCACAACTGGCCGCGCAAAGAACAATCCAAAAAAACATAAGGGACAGGGCCCAAAGAAAACTGGCTGAACCTGGGGCTGGCTTTCAGCTCCTGTTTCCAAGTATCAGTTAAAGGTTGGAAATTTATCTACAAAAGAAGCAATATAAATGAAATAAAAAATGGCACCGTCCACAAAATTTAGGAAAAAAAAAAGAGAAAAAGAAAAATCTTACAACACAGCCTCGTAAAAATGGCTTTGCAACGAGAGCTCAGTCACAAAATGAAGGGTTCTAGCTCTTCGTACATCAGAAGAGGAAACAAAGCTAAAAAGTACTAGTCCACATTCTCTTAATAAGTTAAACTTACTTTCCCTCCCCCCATCTACAAAAGGGGTAGAAGCAAAAGGGAAAAGAGGCTACAAAACATTAAAAAAAAACCCAACCAAAAAAAAAAGAAATAAAAAGAAAAGACACAAAAAAAGAAAGGAGAGAGAAGGAGAGTGTGCGAGAGAGAGAGCAGTCTGTGGTCAGGGGCTCAGAGCAGGGCTGAGTTCCTTTTCAGGGTTTTAAAAGATGCAAAACGGTTCCTCAAAAGTTCCCTCTCTTCAACAGTTAGTTCGATGCTGTAGCCATAGAAACTCAAGTATACACTGGAGGAGAGATTGGGCAGGGCAGGTCCACTGTCATCCAGAGAAGCTGCTCAGTGGGTGTTAATCCTCGATGATTATGGGTTCGTCATTCATGGGCTGGCGGAGCTGCACTGCCTGGATGGGCCGGAGGATAATGGGCTTGTAGGGGCGCCTGGCGGCTCGCTTGGCTTCGGAGGAGGAAAGCAGCTTGCGGATTTTCCTGCAGACAGCAAGGAAGAGAGGAAGCAATTACAGAGACCGGCCGCTGAAGCACCGTAGGGTTCTCCACTTCACCAGAGTCCTGCACACACAGGGGCTGCTGACTTCGTTTAGCCATGTCTGCCCCGCAGAACATTTATTTCATGGTTTATAAACCCACCAGTTGTATCTCTGTTCCAGATTCCTTCCCTTGCTGAAGGCTTTCTGGTCTACTGCTGTTCTGGCTGCCAGTTGCCATACCACAAATTTGCTGTGGTTCACTCCCAGTTCATAGAATCACAGAATCATTAGGGATTGGAAGGGACCTCAAAAGATCATCCAGTCCAATCCCCCTGACACAGCAGGATCACCTACACCAAGTCACACAGGAACACATCCAGTTGGCCACACTGGAAGTAGTTTTGTGGGAAGTTACAACCCCAAGTACAACCACACCTCTTCTGGCAATGCTGGTCACCTCCTTCTGCTTCCTAACCCACCTCTCACATCTTAAGGTTAGCAAAATCAGACAGAAAAAGGCAAATTGAAACGATAACTCACTTGGTTTTTTGCCATAAAAGTATATCCTAAAAAAAAGATAAAGTATCCCAAAAGCACTTTACAAACCAAAAAAAACCCAGTCACTATGGAAAAGGAATTAAGGATTAATTTCCAGAAGATGTGGCAGACAAAGGCACATGGAGATCAGAAAGTGAGTAAGTGCTCCAGCACCTACCACACAGAGCCTTCCGCTCAGGATCTTTCGAGGTCCCTTCCAATCCCTAACGATTGCATGAGTCTATGAACTGGAGGCAGCAAGTAGAGTCTGATAAAGAAGTGCTGCCCAACCCTTACAGGCTCCTACCTTACAGATTATTTTTGAGAGAGCTGGTACCAGAGGAAGGGCAGCACATGGTTTTATGATGCACAACTCAACACTTTATCCCCCAGTTTTGGTTAGTCAACATTGCTGGAGACGAAGAAACCCTCTTTCAGGGGGCATTGCCTTGTTTTTTAGTTAATGGACAGAGACACAGCCTTACTGAGCTATGTTTATCACTGTGCTAGGATTTCTGAGTCTGAGATGGGCTGGTTACTGAAGAAACCTACCAAAACACATTTTTCCCCACTAGAATTTGCCCTTCATACCACTCTTCACTTGCTTTTTGTGCCCATGGAGCAGAACAAGCCTGTACACAGTGACATACAGATACATGTCCCAGATATACGTCCTTTGCTTAGTGTCTCCATTTCCCCAGTGCCTTCTAAAGTTGTAAGGTCGCAGAATCTGGAGAGAATAGGGTGAGAGGAAGTGATGGTGGGTAGAAGAACAAAGTAAAATCTTGATGTGATGATTCTTCCAAGATTCCTTTAGCTGAAGTTGATCTACATTAGAGCCAGCAGAGCGTCTTCGTGTCTCACCACTGCTGTCAGAGCAACATCTCGTAGCAGTCGTAGATTCTGATCAGGCCACTCGCTGCCTCTGCTTGCATAAACTCTAAAATGCCAAGTTCCTTACTGTGAGGCTTGAATTCAAAAACTCATTCCTTTAGAGGGAGCAACTTTTCAAAGTGCTCCAGTTTTTTAGTGCTGTTTACCAAAGGGCAGGGGGGTGTTAAACTTCAGGAAGACCTGTTTTGTGTGGCTGAGGACGCAGCGTGACCCTCAGCTGGGTAACAACGTGCAGATACGGCTGCGAGATTGATTGCTACAGGACCAACACAAAGCTCAGATTGTTTCCCAGCTCACAAACAAGTCTTACACTCTTGACACAGGAATGCAGCAGATGGTTCAGGGAAAAGTTCAAGGTGAAATGCCTCACAGAAAATTCAAGACAAAACACATGCTGCTTACAATGCAGCATGGTACAGGCTCCCCTGCTTTTCACCAGGCTGCCAAGCACCTCCTTTCAGTGCTCAGTCAGCTAAGCAGCGTGGCTGTCAGACAAAGACACCTGTCTTTTGTTGTGATGGAAGAGAGAACGTCTCACCAAGCTCATGTCTACACTGCGCTTCGATTTCAGCATCAGAGAGGTGCTGAGTGGTTCTGCACCAGCAGATGATTCTGTGCCTTCACAGCAAATTATTATGACCACCATCACGCTTGATGAATCATCTCACTGTTCTCTACAATCAAAGGGCAGGACCTTGTAGTAGTGCTGAGACACTACTGCCATGGAACTGTAGTATTTCTTGTGGGCTGGACAATAAAGATGTCAAGAAGTGTTTGGTAGATGCAGGAATACGAAACAAGCCTTGAGCATCTCAGGACTGGAGATCCTGCAGCCGCCACGGCACGAGAATCTGCCTGCTCTGCAGGTCTGTAACAGGATCCCAGGTCAAGATGACAAGAGGAATAAGGAAACTGCTTCAGCTGAAAATGAAATCCTTCTCTCACTTTAGTTTCAATTACATATGGGAATTTTGTCCCTCACAGGGACAGAGAAGGAGAAGGGAATGACAAGGCAAAGATCCAAGTGGCGTGGAACACACAGCTGCATTAAAGTTGTCCAGAAGAACAAGTAAATAATTGTCATGGTTGAGTTCTAATGGGGTAGCAGGGATTTCTGCACTGAAATTTGATGATCCCGAAGACCAGCAGTTAGTAACTTGAACATTATCAGTCTCTTCTTGTCTGTGATGCTCATCTTTGATACCAGACCCACAGAAGAGTCACCTGAGGCTTGAATTGCTCTGCATGCTAAGGAGGAGTTGAGGATGTTTAGACTCTGACCCTGAACTTCATGCTGAAAAACTGAACAGTGCCCAATTTAGGAGCACCAGAAGAGACAAAGTCAAAGGTCCTGACCCTGTGGACAGACTAACAAGAAGAACTAGCAGAAGTGGTAACACCAGAGGAAGATGGACACAGCACAGCTACATCTCACTGCTGCTGGTGGCAAATATAAACCACCAAGGACACAAGGCAACTCAGCCCCCAGAAAGCCTGTGTCACTCAGATTTCAGCACTCAAGAGACACGAGGAGACATTCTGAGAGGAGGCAACACAAGAGAGTTCAGCACAAAGAGCTCCACTCCTCAGCACTCAGCATCACCCATGTGCCAAGAGGGTCCCTTATCCTGTTACCGAGACACCGCAGTGAGATCTCCAAAGGCAATGATGGGCCTGAACCAGGTGAACTTCTCACTTCAGTCTTCCTGGCCTTACTGCCTCTTTCTTACAGGAACTGCTCTGGAAGAAAAGTCTGCTTTTGGTGGAACACAAGTGCACGATGAGGCACATTCACAATGATTAGGTATATCCCAGCACAAACACCACAAACCACAGACCTCCCATTAAATCCTCTGCCAAGACCACGTTTCCTACCTGGTTTCTTCAGTGGCCATGTAAAAAACATCGTCTGGGGCATCAATCCAGTTCATCCTCCTCCTTTTCACTGGAGGCATGGATCCACCACGAATTAATCGGACTTTTGTTGGGTATGATTTCCCATTGAGCAGCAGGTTTCGGCTTGGTCCCTAACGTGACATATAGAACGTACAATTAGGAGCTGCTACTGCAGTAGCAAGCGACAAAGCACTCAAAGGAAACGAGAATTCAAGTTTTCATAGCAGTTGTTGAGAGTTTATGGCCAATATTTCCCCTCTGGCCCATGAATGCACACAGAATCCACATAAAAGCAGCAGAAGTTAGATATCTCCAGCAATACTCCAGCGACAGGACAAGTAATAAATAAAAGGTATTGCAAATAATCTGCTGGTTGTGTCGGAAAGATGACGTCAAGTTCAAAAGATTTAGCATAGGACTTTGATTTCAGCTACTACCATGAATCTAGAGAAACTCCATTATTTTGGGGGAGGAAATCTAGCTACAGAACAAATCAAATGGAAACATCACATTTACAGTGACTGGGGGGGGGTGTACCAGGCTTACCTCAATTCCTTTTTGTTCTAGGTTAGTATTTAGGTGGACAGTGTTTAATTAAATGTGTTGGAAACAAATGTAGGATTACAAAGCTCAGTAGGATCTTAAAATCCTTTTATAGCTTTGAACACCACAGACTTCCCATACATAACAGAGGTTATCATTTTCCAGACCCACAGCAGCCCCCTTTGAGTCAAATGGGGAAAAAAAATTCAGCTGTTAAAACTTAAGAGAGGTGCAGATGAAAGGGAGCAAAGGATTACGCTTCTCAAAGGCAGCTGCCCATGATCATCTAAAGTCCAGTGCTGCTGCCCTACTTCCTGCCGATTACCACACTGAGAAATCCCACTGAAATCCAGTTAACGCTGGAGAAGTCGAGGAAGATGCAAAATATGGGCCTGTAAATTCTAACTGCCTCAGTTCACACTTGGCCAGAAAAGGTCCTAGCAGAAAGTTCACTCTGGCATTTCACAGGCCATTATGCAAGGTCAGACCATCTCCCCAGATGCACCAAGGCTTCCTCTTTCCTGCTCATGAAATGGGAAGCCCAGCGCAGACATGAGGGATGTGTGTGGCCTGGGAGATCCATCTCAGAAGGAAAGGTGGGGACATGAGGTGTTCAAGTCCTTAAGCGCCAGGTTACGGCAAAAGCTCGACCAAATGTTAACACTTTTAGAAAGGGAAGACCATCACCCTGTCAACCAAGTCAAAAAAACCAACCAAGCCCTGCATCTGCCTGATATCTGAGGAGAAAATAAATAATACATGATTTTTATTTTTTTACTAGCCTTAACTGTGCCAGCAAGATCTACTTCCTTTAGAAAATTAGAGCTTTAGAGCTAAACAAACAAAATCCCACCTTTAAAATCCTAAGCTCTTTCAATCTGCTGTATAGAAGTGCAACAATAAATTAATTTCAGTTGCCCAGCTCCATTCTACACAAGACATCATCAGTGCTGCAGACCACCAAAATCCCTCAAGATTTGCGTTCATATTTGAGATTTATTAAAGAAAAGGCTTCAAATAAAAAGCATGAGGTGCTCGCAGCTTCCTCCCACCACACCGAGTTAGTTTGTTCAACAGACAAACAAGTAGCCAGTCTCTTCAGCGACAAGCAATGAAGCTGCTTTCATGGAGGAACCCAATTTATCAGGTGCTCAAGGAACAAGCAGATAAGGATACTTGAGGATGTTCCCCAACCTGAGATTATTATTAGATTTAATACTGCTTGTGATCACCACTGTGTGACCATCAAGCCATAGCTACTGCTGTCTGACCAAGGTCAATGTGACTACTGACCCAACACATCGTGGCAGTTCACCTACAGAGGCAAACTCCACTTTATCACAGAATCATTAGGGATTGGAAGGGACCTCGAAAGATCATCTCCTCCAATCCCCCTGCCACAGCAGGATCACCTACACCAAGTCGCACAGGAGCGCATCCAGGTGGGTCTTAAACATCTCCAGTGAAGGAGACTCCACACCAGATCATAGAATCATTAGGGATTGGAAGGGACCTCAAGAGATCCATCTAGTCCAATCCCCCTGTTTTTTTTGGGAGAAAAAACAATTACGTTGAAGCCCCCATGGCTCCCATAAGTCACATGTTAAGGGGGAGAAAGGTGATGCACAGGCTTTGCGTTGGTCCCTTTACACCAAGGAGAACTTGAGGAGAAAGTATTCCGCCAGAGATGCATCAGACTGGCTATTTGCTTCTGTTCTCTGATAAAACTCAGCGTAGAGGATGAAAGACTAGCAATAATTTTCACTGCACAACAACAAGAAAGGGAATATAAACCCCAAGCATTCTCAGCAGACAACATGCACACCGACTTCCTCAAAAGATAAAAGAAAATTAAGAAAAAGAAAACTGTTTTCCAAACAAATCCTTCCATCATTTCAACCTTCCTCCTTCAGGGAAACACATTTCACCTAGAAACACATCCCAGAACTTTGCTATGAACAGCCACTCGGTTTCTGTATGAGCAAGAAACAAAACGTTCCATTCAAAACAGACTCTCATTCAATTTTATAAATATATAGAGAGATTGAGATTTGAGTGTAAATTGAATTTAACTATTTGGATGTTTGAGATACCCCAAAATAATGTATTTAAAATTTTTTATGATTAATTTGGAACTATGACTAGCTGCAAAGAGCAAAGAGGGAAGTGAAACACTACGGGTTTAATGGGGTGATCTATCTAGAGTGGGTTAATAATTTTTCTTTTTGCCTGTTTTGGTTAGATGAACATTCTCTTACCATTTGTCTGGTTTGTCCGTGGTTAGGCAGACCTAACAAACAGGAAAGAGAATAGAGCTGGTAAGACCATTGCTTTGCCAAGACAAAAAAAAAGTACAAATCAAAACACACGCAGCTACGAGTGCAACCGTGGTGTCTACCAAACTCACTCCTCCTAGAAAGGTAACTGAGGAAAGAGCTTCCCGAGCAACCTGCTCTGAAGGGCAGAGGCCCCAGCTTCCATTCATTTGGTCTTATCTCCATTTACTCACAGCTTTCTTCAAACTACAGCTAACAGAACACCTCCTCTTTCAGATCTGAGGTTTTCCTCAAGTCTTGGGGAAAATCTGTCTTTGGAGGAATTTACTGGCATCAAGAAGGAGAAAGTGGAAGGTATTAGACACTGGCAAGAGAGCAAATCCAGTCTTCCCTATCGTCCCTGGATCCCGAGGGAACTCTTCAGCCGAGACGTCAGCTACAAGCTGTTAGCAAATAGTGTATCTGCTGAACCTACTACAAGTAGGCACCACTCCATCAGACACAGAGCACAACAACTCCAGCTACCACACAAATCCCTTCCCCAGGAACACAAAGCACCGAACACAATGGCCCACTTCTACCAGCTGTTGCAAGACTACGAGATCCTCACCATAGTGCATGTACTGACTGCACACACAGGAGACCCTGCAGAATACAACAAAGCTCTGGGGATACAAAATAGTGAAGTGCTGCTATATGGCAGTAGAACATGGCATGGAATGGACTGGAAGACCAAAAACCTTTTTTGTTAGCACCATTTAGCTTTCTCAGATGCATGTTTCCAGAGAACAGCATTTCACAGAACCACAGAATTGTTCAAGTTTGAAAAGCCTTCCAAGCTCATCCAGTCCCACCGTTAACCCAACTGTCCCAAGGCCACGCTAAACCCTGTCCCCAAGCTCCAGATCTCCATGACCATGAAACGCATCCAGGGATGACAAACCAATCTCCTCCCTGGGCAGCCTGTTCCAAGGCCCTTTCAGTGAAGATTTTCCTTATGTTCAGCATAAACTTCCCCTGAGGAAACTTTATGCCACTTCTTCTTTTCCTATCTCTTGTTATTTGTGAGAAAAGCCCAACCCCCACCTCTCTGCAACCTCCTTTAACACCTTTCTCCGTCCCTTGTGGCCGAAAACCAAATGTCCACATACCAAAACCAACAGTTACTACAGGACAGGCACCAGCACTGCTGTCACTGGCTGCAGAGGTTATCAGTGTGAGTTCTACTTTCCCATTTTCAGATTCACTTTTGAAAGTTAAGCTGCAGTGAAACAGCAAAGCTCTTTAAAGAATTCAGCAAAAAAACAGACTTCTGTAGCTTATGGTCTGTACTCCAGCTTGAGCTTCTCCTTGGTAAAACCAAACACAAGTTACTCACAGTGAGTACCTGAGGACTGATTAAGTATGTCAGGAATGACCGGGGAGGAGGAAGGTGGAACAGAGGACATTTGCTGAACACCAATTATCACACCATCACATTATACTCAACAATACCAAGCATGTTCTCCATTCTGTGTGGATGAACACTGTTAGCTACGTCATTCATGAAGACACAACTTCCACTTTTGCCATATTTTTGTTGCCAATATCCACAGAATAGAGTTGCCAGAGAGATTTTCCACCCAACCTGCAGAACAGATCTGCCAGGCACCAAGAAGATCAGTAACAACCTTTGGATGCTGACAAAGGCAACACAGGCACCAGGTATTTCCTTTTTACAGAGGAGCAGCTGTCCCACCCACAGCTGGAAGCAGCCACTTGGAATGGATGGATGGACAGACGGACGGACAAAGAGCTTGGCAAATGCTGGGAGCCAGCAGGATACAATCTCAGTCTGTTGGTTTCAGAGCTCGGCACTTAGAGGTTTCTTTCCCCTCCTTTCATAACAGCAAACATTTTCTCCATTCACAGCTCCAGAGCTCCAAGAGATGTAAACCAACTGCCAGACCCTGGAGTGAAGCCACACGTTTTGTTTCAACCAAGCTCCAGATCAGTTCGCTCCTTGTACTAAGAACACTCCTGATGCCAGGAGAGACTCGCCTGCAGAAGCAGCCTCCACACGGCTGCTGCGATGGCTATTGCTGGACACACAACAGAGATGGCAAACAGGGTTACTCTCAGTTCCAGAATTACCCTGGAATATTCCATGGTGTGAAGAGATGTTGAGACTGGTACAAGGTGAGTGAAGGCTGAGTAGAACCACTGCTACCTCCAAGCCCCTAGAAGGTTCAGAGCCCTCAAACAGCAACAAAGTAGAGACACATCTCACTCCCAAAGCTGTCATTTCCAGGACAAGGCTGCCCAGCTAAAAATTTCAGCTTTGAAAACTTCTCCTTTGAGAAATGAGATTTAAAATAAACAAAAGGTGTTTTCAGGATGGACCACATCTCTAAAGCCACAAAGTGTCGTGCCTTACAATGATCTAAGCAGGTCTTTGCAGCCAAAGACATTGAAATATACTCTGAAAACTCAGGATTAAATGAGGCTTTTTTTTCCATTGCACTGAAAAAAAACAAAGCACAAAGCTCCAGGAAATCTCCTGCCATTGAATTCCTCCTGCCAGTGCCTTACACTGAAACAGAGAGGAAGTCCCAGGGGATAAAGACAAGGTAAACTGAAGGTCTATCTGCAAATAAGCATAAACATCCTTTGCCACTGATGATTCCACATCATTACTGAGACGGCAACAAAACAACTAGTCAGGGTGCCGAGATTAACCAACACCCTCAGCACTCCCTGCCACTTACTGCCACAGATCTCTGAGCTGTTTCTCAAGCACAAGCACAATTGAAGAGATTCTGGCTCAAAACCAGGCATGCAGCAGGTTACTGTGCTCTGGTTATCCTTTCATTCCTCAGTATCGATGCTGTAGATGAATCTACTTTCACCCCAAGAAACTCCATTGAGGAAGGGCCATCACAAGCTGCAAAACAAGTCTCTTACTGCTGTTGCTGTATTTTATGAAGGTGGGGGGAACCACCTGTCAGTCAGGTAACCTGTTTCTTTTCCAACAGTCTCGTATCACTGGAATCTGATGCTTTCAGATTTGTTATAAAGAGAGAAAATTAAAATGAGAGAACAGCTAAACATCCCCAGAGTAGGGAACATTTGGCACCTAACATTTCCCGCTGGGAAGCAAGCCAGCACATCTGGTCTCACTGGAAGCCTGAGAGTAAATACCCATATTCTTTGCTGACCCAGTCCCACTCTTACTAAGTCCACCTCAGCACGTGAATGGCAGTAATCAAAAATTGCTCCCACTGCTCAAATTCAGCACTTTTGCCATCTCCACACAATAAACAGCTGCATTTTGAAAAGCAGGAGAGCCTAAACCCTTACCATGGTGCCCAACACAGACTGGTGTGCAGGTTATTGCGATGAAGTTACTAGAGCTGCAGCAAGAAGCTGCAGAACAAGCAACAACCATGGCCTCTCTTCAGCTGGGTTAGAAACCTTGTGGTGCTTTTCCATGCTGGCATACACACACCTTTGCCGTTGTGCAGTTTGGCACAAGGAGTCTGCACAGAGCTGACTCTAGTCACAGGGAGGAAGAGCAGCCCATCTTCCAGCCACTGAAAATAACCTGGGGTTGTTACACTTGCATTTACTCAAACACATTAAGTCCAGTCTTCAGCATCTCCACATATTTCATCGTCGTTAAAAAACCAATCAGGACACCAAACAATTAGTCACAGATGGCATTTTCGTCAATGAATAAGGATTTGACTTTCAAGTCACTGGTTCACTTGAAGCAGCCTCTGGGTGCTGACATATACACACATACAGTTTCTACAAGCTTGTACCCCTCTTTCTTAAACTGACAAGTGTGAGTTACTGCCGTGAGCAGAGCTGGGTGTCCACCTTCTTACAATCAAAGCCTTTCAGCAATGCAAGTTCAACAAGAAAATCAGAGTAGAAATGGTACCAAATACCACCTTGACTAACATTCTCTTAATGTTCTTTTCTATTGCTCATAAAACATTGTTAAAATTACAATTTACTTACCTAAGTAAGTTCCTACCAAGATTGGCAAAGGAAAAGGAAAAAAAAATATATTTAAGGTTAACAAAAGGAAAGATTCACATAGTTCAGAATGCAGCAGCACAGCCCCATGCAAAAAATACAGCGACACAGACTGGTGTGGTGACAGAAGTGATCACAGATCTGTGTTGGACAGGTGAACCTAAGACAACATTAGACAAAGAGTGACTCCAAACAAAAGAGTAAGTAGTGGTTTGTTAGCCACCTCCTTCCACTAACCCTCACACATTGACCTTGTTGGACTAGTACAGCACCACCCTAAAATGCTTGGTCTACAAGTTCACATTCACTTGCTCCATAGCACCTCACAGAGGATGTGTTTGCTCATCCAGAGCTTCTGCTAAGAGGACTTCAAGGAGCTGACTAAGCCGTACTGGGTAGCAACATCCTACTACAGTAGCTACCCTTAGACAAGTATGTTGGGAGTACATAGCTGTGATGGTGCTGAGTGAAGCAGTACTATTCCAATGAATTAGTACTACCCCAACTCACAGTCCTAAAAGACCACCACTCTGGGTATAACTGGTTAAAAAAGGGTCAACAAAACCACGTACCTCACAGCTTTGAGATTTGGTGATCCAAGCTATAAACTGGGAACCACTGAATTACTCACTGCCGGTAAAACTGAGAGTGTTATCTATCATATAGTGATATACACACACGTGTGGTTTATACGCTCCTTTTCTCTACTATGAACGACTTCTGCGCCCCACTGCTGCCCTGGGGTACACATGCTCCTCTCCCTTAGCAAACAGTTGTGTCTCGCTCCATGCCATCCTTCACAAGTGAAACAGCTTTCTATATATCCATACAGCATGAGGCCCATCTCCTGCTCTAATCTCCAGATGTTTCTCCATGACACCAAAAGAATCGGAACGCCGTATCACGGCTAAGTGCAGGCAAGCAAAAGAAGATTTTGCTTCACTTCTCAACACAAACTCCTTACTACAGTTCTAAAAAAATAATAATCCGTACTCTGGGCATATAATCTAAAGCAAGGAAGTTGCACAGGCACATAGTTCCTGAGGTCTCCAAAAAGCATTTAAAGCAGCTTGTTATTCCTCCCAGCTGTGCTGCTGCTGGCAAGAAACAGCCATTCCTTTGTGACACACAAAACATGTTCTCTCGACACTTGTCAGCATTACTCTGGTCTGGATATCCACAGTGAAAGCCTGGGCTTTTTTTCCCAGTGCCCCATGTATCCTGTTTTCTATGTCAGGGATCAATAACCCTGCTGTTTATAGTCGTTCGTAAGTGGGCAGGTTTCTTTCGCTGGTTGCCCTCTACTTTGGAAGGGCACACAGGGCCACTGCTGACAAAGGCTGGATTTTAACACAACTTATCATAGAATCAAAGACTGTACTGGGTTGGAAAGGACCCTCCCCTCAAAGGCCATCTAGTCCAATCCCCTACAACAGGCAGGGACATCTCTAACCAGAACAGATTGAGCCCTGTCCAGCCTGACCTTGAATGTCTCCAGGGATGCGGCCTCTACCACCTATGTGGGTAGCCTGTTCCAAGGATCCTATGAACCTCTGATTAAAGAACTTTTTGCTAATGTCCAGGCTCCATCTACCCTTCTCCAGCTTAAAAACAAGTATATTAAAAACTGACAAAGTCTTTTCCCTCATCTCTCTCTGCAAGGTCCAAGTCAGTCTGAAAAAAATCCCTTTAAGACTAGTCTGGTACCTTGCACAGGTGATGCTAGAGAACTTCCTTATGTTCAGTTGAATTTGATGAAGAATGGTAATTTCCACTTTTCTACTTGTCCCTGGATTGTTAGTGTCACACTAAGCTGATCAATGCTTCCAGTTCTGAGGAGTTCATTCACATGTCCCCAAAAGGAGGTGCAAAACAATGAACCGGAACGTGCTAAATTAGACTGACATTCCATTTTGGTTTAGAAATCTCCAGCAGCAGAGAAGCAAGGTATCCCAACAGTTAATTAACCTCTCAAAAATTTACAGCTTGTTTCCAAGCCAGAATTTTCCTACCATGCCCTCTGGCTACTGCAGCTCATTATTCCATTCCCAGTTAGACTGAAAAGCCCTTCATTGTTACACTTCTGCTGCTCCTGTCAGCAGAGACAAACATCTACAACTTCTACTTTGATAAAAGCATTTTCCATCACACAGTGGGTTTTCCAGTCTCTTCAGGTGGCTCTTGACAAACCCTTTCCAATTTTCAGCATTCGATCCACTGCCATTTTATCAATGCAAGTCTGTTGCTGGGGAAAGTCTTCCCTTTATTTCAGCTACTCATTCATGTTGTCCCTCTTTCTGCCAGGTTTAGAGGGCCACGTGATGGCTCTGAAAAGCAAATCTGATTAGATGGAAGCTAAGGTGGCGTAAAAAATGCGCTCCCTCTTTCTCCAGCAGGAATTTGCACAGACCAGTATCACCCAGGAACATGTAAAAGGAAAAATAAACAGAGTCCAGAACATAAAACATCCTCTCTGTCTCCCAGAGGAAGTCTCACGACAAATATTGCCAGTCAAGGTCCAGAACACAAATGAAAAAGCAATAATTTTGGGGTTTTTTTACATCTCACTGCATTCAACAGCTTAGGAGACTCCATATCCAAAAGTGCTCTAACAATGGGATTCATGCTGATCTAATGGAGAGCTGGGAAGGGCGCTGTTATGTCTAATGATGCCTCCAGTGTGATTTGAAGAGGAAAACAAAACAGAGTGAAGGGAGTGAGAAAAGACTAAAAATATTTTGCTGTTTCTGGAATTCAAGCACCAGCAGAAACTCCTAGATGCCTGGCCAGACAAATCATCTTCAAAGCCAGTAGTTCAGCTCTCTGGGGTTAAGCAGAGCTGAGTCAGAAAAAGACAAGTTAAAGAGAAAAAGCCAAATTAAAATCTGAAGCACTCTTATATTAACAATTTCTAGCACTTGCAGAGTTTTAACAAGCTCTGGCCCTGCCCGCTAACAACAGTGTCCTTTCCCTCCTTGATGTCTCACCACCAAAGTTTCTCTTTCCGCAGCTTTTCCTTATCCTATTACTACCTTCCATCACACCAAGTTCCCCCTGATCAACCCACATGTGCCCACAGTGGCCTTCCATCTCCAGCCCTTCACCCTCAGTCCAATATATAGGTCTAAACGTGGACACTCAGCAAAACCCCAGGTGACAGCTGCTTCACAGCCCAACACCTAAAGGCTTTTATCACCAGCTACATCCCACCACAGCAGCGGTCGTATGCCACAGACCTGTTGGAGGTATCTTTCAGGTGCCAACACACAGCACAGCAGCAGGAAGCAGAGAAATACCCTGAAAAAGCACTGCAGTAGGTTAACAGGTCATTGCAAACTATTTCAATGCAGGTGGATAAATTTTCAGCTTCTCTACGTCCTGACAACCACAGGCTCTTCTATCTCCTACAATGATCTAACCCAGCCATTCTGCCACCATGTTTTACTACAGGGAGGTGAAAAACAATTCTCTAAAAAAAAAAAACAATGCCTCTACAATTTCCCTGTGGTAACTACAAGAACTATGTAAATGAAGAATCTGAGTGGTTATAACTATTTGGCTTTACTCTCATATTTTTCTTCTGTTTTGGGTCAGTTATAACCCAAAAATCAGTCACTCTAGGCAGATGGGTGTAATTTAGTACTTTTGTACTCTCTGGCTCCTAAATTCTGGTCACGAGGCTTCTTCACACTCACTGTCATTCATCCCTTTTGCACTGGTTCCAGCTCATGCTCTTCTCTTCCTCCGATTCCCTCCTCTCACTTCCCATCAGCAGCACCTCCAAACTATGAAACCTGTGTGATGTCACCCAGAGCCAAGAAATCATCTCAGCACCATGTTCCCAGTTCATGGCACAGGAAACCAGTCTCAGCCATGCCGAGAGTCAGCAAAGCCTACCAGCTCACATGTAAAGTAACTGGGAACCAGTGCTAAGTGGCACTGGCACACAGTCTGGCTCCAGGCTAGAAACAGATCCACAATTAGCTTTCTCCATGCCCAGCAGATCTTGATCCAAGTTACTCAAACCTTGTTTCCTTGCAAATGGTTTCCTTCTCTTTCAGTTTAGGCAAAGTTTAAAGCAAGTTGAGGTAAGAAAATATTTCAGGTGCTGCAACTGTAACAGACATTTTCTATTCACAAATAAAGCTCAGCCAACAAGTTTAAGATGAACTGATCACAAAAATGTCCAGTTAACACTCACTACCCCAGATCCTGGGACTAAATCATACTCCTCTACCTAGCAATAGATAAAGAATAGAAAGAAATACTACTCCAAGTAGTAGGCTAGCTGAGAAGAGACAGAGTAGACAAACCAGCAGGTAAGAGCCTGAAGAGCAAAATCATGGTTTTGCAAACTGCTCCAGCAACAGTCAGGACTGGAACGTATCTCTTCAAATGTGTATTCTAGCAGACAGATACCACAAACCACCAAAACAAAAATCCCCCATTTCCAGTAAGTAAATGGTCTCAGGTTATCAAATGCAGTTCTTCTGCTTCACTCCTTTGGGCCACACCACCTCAGAGTTTCATAGGTGCCATCTGCTGATCGACCCATCACTGATGAGGCTGTTTAGCAGGGAGCAGAGACATGCCCACAGGCAGGTAGGCACTAGGAGCCGTGGAAATAGAGTTAAGCTGCTCCCCATCTACATCCCTCATTACTGGACAAAGCTTCAAACTGACCGAGGCAGCAGGGGGATTTTATTCTTCCCAAAGCACAGACATTAAAAAGGCACATTGAAAGCTGAGCAGCACCACACCAAGGAATACATTCTCAGTGAGAGCAAGACAGCAGGAAGATCGCTGTCCTCATTCTGACTGCACTCTCTGCATGCATGGAATGACTGAGAGCTGGCATCCACTGTCTCAGCCACTGAACACAAGACTTAACACTGGGGCATGCAGCATTGGCTGTTCTGTGGTAACACCCAAGTTTTTGTATTTGCCTATCTCATGGTGAGGTTTGTACATCCTGACTATTCAAAACTGGTCTATTCTATTGGTTTGGTTAAGTGACTGTGTATGTTCTGTGACTCTGTTAAAATCAAAAGCTTCTGAGGTCTACAGACTTGTTCTGACAACTGAGTAATCTGTGGAAGTCCTGAGAACCACTTGCAGTGCAAGCAGAAGGCCAGTTTCTCACAGGTGAGACTGTGCATTCATACATTTGAAGCTGGGACTCACTGCAAATTCTGTCTTCTGTTTCTTTAGCTCTAAGTGCATTTAAAATAGTAGAGGATGCACTAATGTTTAAATTCTTCAACAGTGAACCACTACCTAGCTTCTAAGCAACAATCTCAGCTATCAGCAGTCTTGCAGAACTGCTAGAAAAAACTGTTCTGTCCACTTGAGGAACCAGTAACCAGTTGCCAACAGAGCACTTAGCATCTTCGGTACAGCTGTAGGACCCGTCGCCTGCATGTGAAAAGCCTGGAAGGTGAGCAGCATAGCTGTGGGTGGAAATGGTTACCCAAGGAACACTTAGACATGAACACAGAGGGTGCACACAGACTCATTAGCCACAAAGCACAGACAAGCCAGCAGATGAAACTAAAAAAAAGAAAAATCACTCTCCTAGCATAAAGCTGAGCGCAGCTTCAAGGTCTTACCCCTGCTAGGCATCAACAGGCGCTTCTTCATGTTGCCTGATAGAGCACAGGTGAACAGAAAAGAGAAAAACATCACGTAAGCAACCTGAACAGCAGCAGTTTAAAAAGCTCTTAATGTTAAAACACAGTAAGATACTAAAGTTTGCAATGGTATCTCAGATAAGCCACATTAAAGTTACAATTAAAGGTAAAGACTGTCTTTATCTCCTTCCTTGCTCAGTCACCACTAAACGAACCGGCTCCTTTCCCCCTGATTAAGAGCTACCCAACGTGTTTTCACTCCTCTTAAGACCATCTGAACAGACCCTTCTAATCTGTCCTGAGAAAGAGACTCACTGTCTCTTCCCTGATAACTCTTGGGCACTGGAAAAAGCTATTTTGTGTCTTGGAAGTTTCTCCTTCACTACCCCATCTGCAGGGTTGGCAGAGTCAGGCAGAGCTCCGCTAAACCTGTTCCACATCACGTGTCTCTCCCAGAAGGAGAAACAGGACAAGTGACTTTTACAAAAGGAAAAAAAAAAACAACAACCAACCTCCCTCAAGAATAAGAAACTTGAAATTTATGTGAAGAACTAGAGTTTTAAATAATCTCAATGCATACCAGAAGGACAGATTAAAAAAGCATAGCTAGACAACATAAAATATTGCAGAAAAACATTTACCATCCATTCCATTGTGTTGTTCATAACTTCTTTTTCCCAGGATGGTTGGGGAGCCATTATTGATGACAGGCGTAAACTTTGCAGGAGTCAGGCTGTTGAGAGAACTGGACAAGCTCTTTGCAGGATCTGGCTTCGGAGGACACGGATGAGACTCTGTTGTGAAACACCAAGGCAGGGGTGTGAATTTTAGTGAAGACACTAGAATTATACGGCTGAAAACAACCTGCAAACTATCAAGGTGACCAACTATATCTCACCTTACCTACAAACTATCTCAGTACATTTGACTGGAGTTGCCTATTTATATAAAGCATTGTAAATATATTTAGGAATTGGCCTAGGATGAGGGACAGTGGGTGTCAGCTGGAATTTAGGAGGTTCCACAGAAATACGAGATGGACCTTCTTCACTTCTGAGGGTGACAGAACACCAGAACAAGAAGTTGTGGAGTCTCCTTCACTGGAGTCGTTTAAGACCCACCTTGATGTGTTCCTGTGTGATTTGGTCTAGGTGATTCTGCTGTGGCAGGGGGATGGGACTAGATGATTTTTCGAGGTCCCTTCCAATCCTTAATGATTCTATGATTGTACTGAAGATATTAAACCAATTTTTATAGTTTTACCCAAAAATAAGAATTGATTTGCTTTGTGTCAATGTCCAAAAACAACTTCTCCAACAATTTGGGATCACTTTGAGGCTGCTTTATATGAAAAGCTATCTACAGGCAGCCATGCAACACCCCCTAAACTGTTGGGGAATTCATTTGTAAACCAGCTGAACAAGTGAGGATCCAAAACACCACCATAAAAAAGATGGAGCCTGAATTCACGTTTGGCCAAGGCAGAGATCAGGCTCACACTGTTCAACTGGCAAGATCTTGAGAAAGTTACAAGCAACAGCAACTGGGAGCTTCAAATGAGTTTTGTCAGGGCCCCAACAGCCGAGTAACACATAGCTTAAAGCTCACTGAGCATAACACCTCCAAAAATAGTTTCCTGCCAGTCCATCAGCCTCCTTCCATTTCTTTCACGCCCTTCTCCCAGCTCAACAGTCAGAGACCCTGACACTGAGCTGATGAAACTCACAATCTACTGCTACAACCATTAAAAGCAGGATTTTATCCAAAGTTTCTATGCATATCCCAAGGTTTCTCGATCTGTCTCATTACTATACGGTCCAGCACTCAGAGAAGCAATATATTTTTAATAAACCCTAAGCCTCACAATACTATTTCATGAACCAAAATGTCAGCAAAACTGTAAAAAAGTCCCAACCAACAACAAAAAATACAACTGATACAACAAACCCCAACTGATCCACAAGCTGTGGGATGCAGTGCTGTCCTAAACCCAAAAGGCTTCTCAGAGGACCCCTTCAGACAGCCCAGAAATTGGAAGGGACCTCAGAAATCATCCAGTCCCAACCCCATGCCATGGGCAGTGACACCTCTCACCATGCAAGAGACTCATCCAACCTGGCCTTGAACACTTTCAGGGCGGGGTAACATCGGACTGATAAACTGTTCCACAAAAAAATTTATGTCTCCATTAGCAGATGGTAACTTGTCTCCACCCACATGGGGAGACACAGAGCAAACACATTCCTCCCTTCACTTGACAAATTTCCGATAGAGCTTCACAAGCCCAGGACTACTGAGGTACAAGGGCTGTCAGATTAAGTAGGAAAAGGAAGCCCATGGAAAGGTTTCCCTGCTTTATTCTTTAACCCACGACCAGCAACTAAATCCGTAACCTAATGGGAAAAGAATTGGTTATCAGAATTAGCTAGAAGGGGGTTTTTATTTGCATGAGGGGTTTTGTGTTGGTGATCCTGGGTTTTTCAATACCTAAATACCGGAGAACTGCTTCTAAAGGCTTTCGAACCACTTGCTTTAATAGCAATGGGTTTTCTGATGCCTCAGGTAAACGTGCTGTGCCTGTAAAACAAAGAAAAATAATTAAGAGGGTAAAGACTTCTACACACTATAGCAAAACTAAATAAATAACTCAAGTGTGCTGAGAGAGCTTTGCAACTGGAAGACACTTTACAGGTTGTAGGAACATCTCAGCAGGAGGACACAAAGGCCAAACGTTCAATGTAATGGCAAACATGAATATTTTAAAACAAGCAACTCATGAATTTCCAACACTATTTGTCTAGCTTACAGCCAGAACTCTCTGCAGGCACAGCTACAGTCTAGGAAACAACAAGCAACATGCAAGGGAGCATCTTAGGAGACTGCAACCCAAGCTTCATAGGAAAGGACTCTCCAAGGGCTGCTTTGCAGGTAGGTCCCAGCTGCATCCCGACTCACATTCAGCTTTGATTGCAGCGCTGTTAATAGGCAGGTAGGGATGCCTTGCAGCATGCCAGGGGCGCAAGATATCTCGACATAAACGTCGGGCAATCCTCGTCAGCTTTGTTGTATGGAGATAGAAAGCTTGTCGTGTCTTCATTGCAAACTTGGGGCTCCCGCTGTTCCGTACTGGCACGCCATGAGGACTCTAAAAAGAAAGAAGTAGTAGTCTAGTTGTTCAAACACTTTTTAAAAAGGATGGTTCTAAAGAAGAGAAAGACTATAATGTAAAACCACTTTCAACTACTGATTCACAGGCGTAACAGCATTAAAAGTATTAAGAGGCAAAAATATTTTCAGCCCAGCAGCCTCATTTACCAAATCTTATCAATCAACATTAGGGATTTTCTTCCAAAATATTAGAAAGGGTAAAACAAAGGTAAACTTCACAGGGAAAGCAGTCACTGCTTTGCTCACTACAGAGTCAAAGCACTATCTTTGTTGTGAAAAGCAACCAAGTCAACCAATAAACAGTGAAAGCACTATCATGTTATCTCAAACCTGCCCACAGCTGGAAAACAGAAGCACATTGCATTTTGTGGAGAACAAGACTTTCTCACTCTGATTATTTAATGTTTTTTAATTAACAAACAAGGGTGATAGAACTTGGCAGGTATCTCAGCCATCAGAAGCTTCAGAAGCCTGGAATGGATAGAGGTTAAATGAAAGAAATGGAATAGAAGCAGAACAATAGCAAAGGCTTAAAGAGAGGAAAGAAATTAATCCAAGACCAGCATTCAGCATCGACTATCCTTCTGTCCATCTGATGCAGCTGCCTTGTCCAGTCTGATCAATGTGTGATACTTCCAGATTGAATTTCCATACATTCAGAAAAATTCTGGTTTTCAGATAAAGAGTTGGGGCGACAGGGGGGGGAAATCAAACAAGCAGCTCATACACTGCTACCTCAAACCTATCCAAAAAGAAGGATGGCTAATGAATAAAAAATTAGGATGAAGCAGAAAAACAAGATTGATCTCTAAAAAGCCACTAACTATTTGGGGTATCCAATTTTGCATGTGCCTTAGGAAATGGGAACAGGTTTCAGGAAATAATTCATTCCTTTATGGAAAAGAAAAGAATTAAAAATAGGTCTTCTTCCCCCTGCAGCAAAATCACGGAAACCAAATACTAAAAACACTTGTTGGCACTTGAGAGCTATTTTACCTTCACTAAGTTATCCCCATACATTGATGGTTGGTTTGCTAAACAAACTATGGGGTTTTGTCTTTTTCCCTTGGGGCAACAAGCCCTGTAAGCAAGGCTGATGTTCACATGCCAACTTCTGCAAGACAAGAAATACCAAACCCAAGGACAAGAATGGAAGCTGAAGTTGTTCTTTTTGTTGTTAGATATCTAAGAGTAGTGAACAACTAATTAGATAATCATGGCTCCTGATGTTTTGGGCAAGAGCACTGAGCAGTTTGGTTTGCAGACACCTACCAAATTATTGCGGTTTGGTCCTGGTCTCTCTCCATCTAACCGTGTTGGCATTTTCAAGCCACCGTATTTCTTCCAGTACGTCCAACAGGATGCGCAGAGGCGACACTGCATGTTAGGGGGACCCCAAGAATACCACTGGTAAGACTGTGTGGCTAGAGATAACAAAGGTGGAAATTATATATATATCCTTAAAACAGGATTCAATTTTTCAGAGCTTATTCTCATTAGAACAATCCCAAAAAGAAAACCATTGCAAAAGAAACACCATACAGAGACAGCAAAAAGTTCAAGCAGACCTTAAATAAACCTGATTATGGCTTCAATGAACAATTTGCACAGGAATGGCCCATATATTTGCATTTATATATCTGTGCATCACTTGTGTAATGTGTGCGGTAACTCCCCACGTATTAGTTTTATGACTAAAGAACGTAGGAAATAGTGATTTGACTTCCGATACGGTCCTACATTTCAGCACCCGATACTTCAATTCCTACATTCCGATCCCTGAAAGGAGCATTTCACAAGGTTGGGGAAGACTGTTCACAAGAACAGAGAATGATAGAAGAAGGGGTCGTGGTTTGAAGCTCGAAAAGGGCAGACTTAGGTCAGACATGAGAAAAAAGTTTTTTAGTCTGAGGGTGGTGGATCTCTGGAACAGACTGTCCAGACAGGTAGTGGAAGCACCATTCCTGGTGACATTCAAGATCAGGCTGGATGGGGATCTGGGAAATATTCTCTAATTAGAGATGCCCCTGCTTGTTGTAGGGAGATTGGACTATATGACCTTTGGAGGTCCTTTCCAATGCAATGCAGTCTGTCATTCTATCTCTGAAGGCTCCTCATAAAGGACTCAAATCACTAGAACCCATCATATCAATATTGGGCTGCAGATCAAATATAATTATGTTGCATATTTTTAAATCTGCTTCAAATTATGGCAAGAACTGTCAAATTCACACATTGGTGATATAAGACTTAGCCCAACAGCAGCTGTCAACAATTACATAGGACGTTTATTAACTTTCCTGTAGTACTCCATAACTCTATTTACAAATGTAACACCAGTAACCCAACAAAAAAACCCCACTTCTGTTAAATGTTGCTGCATCAAACCCTCACTCCCCATCATTCCCCAGCCTTCTCTGCCACTCCATCACAGCAATTTTCAACTTCCTGCTCCCAGCACAGCACTCATGCTCTCTCCACACAACTGCCACAGTGCCACATCACTTACTGTAACAGCTTTCGCAGGCTCGTCCCGCTGCTGCGTTCTGTGCCTGCACTCCAGTACCATTCACCACTCCTGGTTTGACATTATTTACATTGATCTGGTTGGGGTTTGGCTTGTTACTTAAAACACAAAGCAAGAAAGGAAGAGGAACATTAATTATTGCATGCCATTTCCCACTCAGCTTTCACAAATATGGTCCAAAGCATTTGGAGATTTAAAATTTGCTTCCAGAACAAGGTGTACCTAGCAGCAATCTGATTTCCTCAACCACACCAGGACTAATAATAGAAACAATCTAGTTAGATGTCCTTTTCCAGAGTCTGAAATCATATAAACACAATAAACCAGTGAGCCCACATAGGCATCTCGCTCAGTAACCCAGACGTTCCAATCCAGGCAACAAAGATACCACCTCAGTCCTTAAGGTGCCAGATATTTTACAGAAATCTCCAAAGAGGAGGCTGGGGGTTGAAGCTGGAGAGTTCTCTGGAGAAATGCAACTGCAGGCTGCAGTCACAAATATTCCTAATGTAGGCTTACTGCAAAGGTTTGCACCAGGGAGCAACAAGTCACACCCAAGGCACTGAAACAAGTCTTCAGACGTAGTGTATTCACAGAGATTTTCATGAGTCCTTCTGACAAGTCTTGAACTGTGGTCCTTTGCTTCTAATAGAAAGCATTTAGGGTTCTACATGGCAGAAGCCCCCAGAGCATCCGTAAGAGGAAGAAATGCATTGATGACTGTCACTAATACATTTCAACACAGTAACATCTGAAGCAACTTAGCTCATCCTTACACTCAAAAATGTTGAGAATTTTAAGAAAATCACTGGCAGGAGCTGAGAATGGAAGGGCAAACAAAATCTTGGCTTAGAGAGCAGTGTGGAATAGTCAAATATTGCTGCAGAGGAAGCGCTGTCTGAGGAAGAAAATCAGGCACCCAAAAAAATAATCCTTGTCATGGGAGGGAACAAGGAGGACAGAGAATCGGTGTCACAGGGACAGGACTTCTGAGGACCAAAGGAAGATGGGAGAAGCCCTATGAGATGAATTTACTAGGAGCTCATAAATCACACAACAGTTCCAAGAAGCTGCTAGGAGCTTCTGCTTCCAGAAGCAACAAAAAGCCTTTGGGGCTGCCTTGTACTGGTTACATTTCAGGCACGTTCTCTTTCCTGAAGACTGGACAGAGTGGGGACATTCCTTTCACTTCCATCTAATAAACTCATGATTTGGAATCAACTTACTCAGGCAGAAATATCCTAAAATGGGCTTTATTAAACAGCTGTCTGGAAAGGCGTTTTCACTGACACCAGAGTCTCACTTGTTTCAGTGACCCAGCACCTTTATTACTTACCACTCTGTCTGCAAAAGCAACACTGTGGGAATATGATCACATTAATTTCTTTCTAATGGAGCATCAATGTTGGGTTTCATGTTCTCAGCTGGAAGCCTGAAAGCAAAGGGGTTCCAAGTGGCTGAAGTCTTAAGATGACTGACCTTTGGAGCTCCAGAACAAACCCAAACGACACTGCAGAGATTACACTGCCCTGGAAGCCAGGTCATGCTTGTCCTCATTAGAAAATACCTGATCAGGCATGGAGATACTGAGCATGGTAAAGCCCTGTTTCTGTAGAGACAACATGGATTCTGCCATGAATAACCTACAAGGATCACAGACATCACAGGAGGTAAGAGATGGTTTATGCAGTCCAAGAAAAACTTTGGGTAGAATTCTGATGGTGCCTGTCTGCAGAAAAGAAATGCTACAAGGCTAAAAGCAGCACAAAGTACTGTAAATAGTTTATTCCTTCAGTACAATGAGCAGCTCATATACAACCCAAAAGCAGGGGGGGTGTAAATAAAGGCATTTCAATTAACAAGCCTGATAATGTTTTCTCTTCCTTTTGCTTATTAATTTGCCCAGCTCTCACAAGCATTTTGGGGTGCTCACTGGAACAGCATGAATTTCTGACACCACAGATGGCAGCAGATCTGCAGACACATTTAACAAAGATGGTGCATTCATGCTGCCCAGCATTTAGCTCTGGGATGTCACTATAGTAACCTGCTGCAAAAGAACTTTTGCCAATGATTCACTAGCAAACCCCATGTGCAAACATTGCCGGGATGCTGTTAAACAAACAGTCCCCACAGATGCCCGTTCTAACAGGGACAGCAAAAGGCTGAAAAGTAAGCCTGAGCACCCCGTCTTGTGGTTTGGTATGTACTCAGTTTTGAGCACCTCAATGCAAGGACACTGAGGAGCTGGAGTGGGTACAGAGAAGGGCAGTGAGATTGCGGGAAGGTCTGGACAACAAACCTTATGAGGAGCAGCTGAGGGAGCTGGGGCTGGTTAGTTGGAAAAATAGGAGGCTGAGGGGAAACCTTATTGCTGTCTGCAACTACCTGAAAGGAGGGTGCAGAGATTTGGGAGTTGGTCCCTTCTTACAAGGAACTAGTGACAGGACAAAAGGAAATGGCCTGAAGTTGCACCAGGGAAAATTTAGGTTGGCCATGAACAGAAACTTCTTTATGGAAACAGTCCTCAGGCCTTGGAAGAGGCTGCCCAAGGATGGGGGTGAATCGCCATCCCTGGATGTGCTTCAAAGTCATGGAGATCCAGAGGTTACAACAGGGTTTAGCGGTGGCCTTGGAACAGCAGGGTTTGTGGTTGAACTGATGACTTTCAAGACCCTTCTAGAAGCTCCGGTCAAGTTTCACAATGGCAGTAACAACACAATTTAGGCATTTAATGTCTTCATCACACGAGAAGCAGAAAGCCTTTCAATTACTGCTAATACGTTAATTAAACTTGTTTGCTATCACCAAAGCCTGCTACAGCTTTTAACATGAGAATTAGATGAATAACTGGATGAATCATTAGGCAATTAATGAAACAGAAGCAAAATATGTAAATAAGGTACTGAGATCACCAACGGTGCAGGAAACTCGTTCCCAGTTCTTACTTTAAGGGTTCCATTCTTGATGTAAGTCAGTTCTACAATAAGAGGGATCATAAAGCAGATTTCTGGGCTGGATTGTGCGGATCAATCTCAATTGAAGAGATGGAGGTGATAAAGTTCATGCAGAAAGGCAGTACTGGAAGGTAGCCCTCATGGTCTGAAGCCTCTGCCCAAAAACCCAACGTGAAGATAATCCTGAGCCATGCTAAACATTGAAACCCCTTCACTACGCAATTCATTTGCATTTGACCCACAGCACAGTGACAAAATTTTGAGTTGTTAGCAAGAACTCAGCACCATCAGTCAATGCTTTGCTATTCAGGAATCCACACAAGTGCTAGATGCAACAGAGTAATTAAGAAATAAAACCCCAGAAGCAGAACAAGTGTAAATTCTTTATAAGGAACGTTTGTGCCATCTACCTCTAGGCATCAAAGACAAGCGTCTGGATTCCTTGTTGAGAAATAAAGAGTCTGTTAGTGAGGCTTTCTCCAACAAAATGTTCAGGATCAGCATTTTAACTAGGACAGTATTAAACTTCAGGTTTTCCTTGCTGCACAGTTAAACAGGGATAAAGGTTTTGTTGCTCAGGCAGATGGGAACAACCAAGAAACATATACAGAGATGAACTTCAGCTTGTAGCCCCTTGTAGTCAGCCAAAGCTTTGGCTGATTCCTCCAGCTTCACTATTAGCTCAGAAAAAGGGGCAAGGTAAGAAGAATTGTATTTCCCTACTTTACAAGTGCTTGTGAACCAGTACTTGCAGTTTTAAAGATATCAGATACAATGCTGTAAGTAGAATATATTAATTTATATTTAGAGGCAAATTTGAAATGGTTGTAAGCTGGAACATAGGAGGTTCCACATCAATCTGAGAAGGAACTTCTTCCCAGTGAGGGTGACGGAGCATTGGCACGGGCTGCCCAGGTAGGTTGTGGAGTCTCCTTCTCTGGAGATGTTCAAAACCCACCTGGATGTGTTCCTGTGCGACTTGGTCTAGGTGGTCCTGCTCTGGCAGGGGGATTGGACTGGATGATCTTTCGAGACACCTTCTAATACTTAATGTTCTGTGATTTGCAGATGACCTAAAGGGTAAAGACCCTAAAGAAGTAATTACTATACACAGAGTCCGTATAGTAAAACCAGAATCTGACTTCCACAACAGCCTGAAGAGTACGTTTGGGTTCACACTAGACCCAGAAAGAGACTGAGACTACATCTGTAACAAGAAAGGTCTCCAAGCCCCTGATAGATGGCATGATGAACCTGTAAGAACAAAATCTCTTTGTGCACTGGGGCTTCTGTTACTGTTTTATTTAACATCACTCCTGCTGACAGAAGAATTGATACAGAAAACCATTAAAAAGTGGGGTTTTTCAGCATTTCCTAAACACAGAATTCATTTTCCTTTCACTGGGAGAGCAGGTTAGTGCTTTTCACCCTAAGGGACACAGCACTCCAAAGCCATGCATATAAACAGCAGGTTCAGTCACATCAACCACAGGTGTCTGTCCTAAATCAGAGTCGGCTCTTGGAAGGAGCTTGGACACATCTGTGCAATATCTGGAACAGAATGCATTTTTAGTATCCTGGCTCTTGGTTTGGGACTTCATAACCTCACACCAATCACCTGTTTGATGCTCCATATTTTGGTTACCCACATTACAAATTTCAGGCAGTGTCAAGTTAAAAAATACCAACTCTAAAGCTTCACACTGAGCTGCTATTTTTCCCTGAATAACATGTATGTGACACGAGCAGCAACCTTTGAAGACTGATTCTATTTTCTTCTTATTATCTTCCTCTTTGCTGCCTAGATTTGCTTATTAACATCACAGGAACAAACAAGCATCCTAATAGTAGAAGACAGCCAGAGGGGAACAAAAAAGATAAGATATATAAAATTGTTTTGAGTCTGATATCCTCCTGGGTCTCGCTTTGCAAACCATTTTACTCCAGTTATTGTTAGAATAGGTTTCACTCAATCAGTTCATGTGCTCTTACGTCGGTCTTGTGACAGCCTACATCAAGTAATTTATTTTTGAGGTGACAAGTGGATTATTACGGTTCAAGCCTAGAAACAGGAACAGGCTCAGTAACACGATAAGGACGAATCAATAACATTGATATTTAGATCGCTACGCCGTGTATTGCTATTAAAAGCCAAGAATACAATCATCTTCTAGGTCACAAGATAATGCAGCAAAATATTCCCTACCTGCCAGACCTTGCACTGAGACTTGAGGAGAAATAATCCAAAAACTGTATAAAAACTTACCGGTTGCTGCCATTGGAGATATTAAAAAAAGAAGCAGCAGAAGCATTTGTGTGGGATTAACTCAATTACACACAAAATTGCCACTTTTCCTGATGCCCATGGAACGATACTGGACGAAGAGGAAAACTTGACACCCATTTTATCAGTCAAGCAGTATGTAAGTTAAGGCATAACTCACAAAAATGATAACAGTGCCTGGAAATCAAAGCCACGGACAAAAACAGTAACTGCATGAGTTGATGCAGAAGTGTTTTCTGAAGCAGAGAACTAAGATGTGATTTGATCATATCCTCTAGATAGCAGCAAGAATTCTCTTGCTGAGGTGTTAAAGTCGACACCGCTCCAGCCAACCATCATCAAATGAGCACCAGACCCTTTCAAAAACAAAGCCCTACCTACATAGACTATATAATTCAGAAGCAATGGCAAGATCACCAGGTTTTCTCATCTGCAATTTCCTGTTGCATCCACTTTAGACTGGCTTTGGCTCTACAGGTTTATCACATTGTCAATTCCTGTTTAATTTGATGTCCAGTGTCCCCTGCAGAGTAACACTCTCCACAAAAAGCAGTGCTGCTGAAAAACTGCATGCCAAGGAATCTGCTTGGCTTCACTCTGACTGCTGCAGGTAGGTTTTAGTAAATTCACATGAGACCGACGTATTTCCAAGCAAAAAAATAAGTCAGGGATCCTCTACTTTCACAAGAAATAAGGGACTATCTTGCAAGCTAAAGATGTAAAACTTACTTTTGCCTTGAGAAACAGTATTATTGAGTGATATGGCAGAAATTCATGAAGATTTGGCAGCATGAAAAAGGAGTTATTTGGGATAATACACATGGGAACGTATCTGGGAGTGAAAGATGAAGAGAAAAAGAACAGAGGAGATTTAAAGTTCTGCAGTATAACAAGAGTTGACTGAGTTGACATGAGGAAATGCAAGAAAAGAAGCACATTTTACTAAGATTTTAATACATACATGTGCTGTATCATTTTCATATAGATATACATGCTACATTAGGAAACAGCCACACATTGGTGATCCACCAATTACAAAAATGCAGAACAAACCCAGATACATTACTGAGGATTTAATTAGCTTCTCTTTTGTGTTCACCACTGTGCTGACCCACTAGCACGTCCCCAGCTGCCAGTGAGTACAAAAGCACAAGTAAGGTAAGTAATGGTCGCCCCACGATGGGAACATTATACAGAATAAAGGAAATGAGCAACACACAGCACAGAACCCTAACCAGGAAAGCCCCAAAGGGAAAGCACAATGGAGGAAACACCCTGTGTTCCAGCAGTGGAAGGTCATATAATGCTGTTGTGGTTTCTTCCACAGGGCTCCTGGGTGTGTATTAGCATCAGGGTGGTTGATTAGCATTAATCAGCAGAAGGTTTGCTGTATTGGTAACCTAATTTAATAGTTCCCTGATGTGTTTGTTCAACTATGTCGCTCATTATGTAACTGAAGCAAATGGTGGGTTGTGGATGCCACCAGAGCACTGCAATGTTATAGAACTGAATGAACAAAACATAAGGATACTTACTAGTTGGGTATATACACTTGCTTTAGCTTGCTTTCTGCTTCTGCTGCTTTCAATCGTTTCTTTAAAAAGAAAAGAAAAAAGTAAAGGGTTAGAGTGGAAAGAAAATAAGGACTATTTCAGCTGGGAGTCAAGTAATGTACCTGTGAAAACTGAAAACAATCACGGATGTCAAGTGACTCTGTGCAGAGCTTTTCAGAAAAGATTGAGATGACAAGCTACTATTTGTAAGGACAATCTTCATTCCCATTCACTTCAGTGCAGATTCATGTGTTGTTCCTCCCACAATCCTTTTTTATTTTCCTGTGGAGGAAGATCTGACTTACGAGTCTCTGTTTGTTCTCCATCATATTTCCTCAAGAGCTGAACCAATTCAGACTCCTGTCTTCTGAAGACTAGGTGACACAACATAGCGCTGAGGGACATGGTTTAGGGAAAACCTGGCAGCGCTGGGTTGAAGGTTGGATCTGTTGATTTTAACAGTCTCTTCCAACCAAAGGCATTTTGTGAGCTTCCTTAACAATTAAAAACCTCAAGAGCTCAACTCCAAACTGACACAGAATTACCCAGAAGATTTTTTTAATTACAGTACACTGTCACTCAGACTAAATATCAGCCACGGGCAACTAGCATGTTTTCACTTTTTAAAGGTGGAAAGCTGTAGGTACAAAAGCTTTGAGGCAAAAGAAGGGAATCAACCCAAGTGCACATGCAAATGTCAAAGAACTGCAAAGGGATAAACCCAGAACCACAGAATGGCTCAGGTTGGAAGGGACCTTAGAGATCATCTACTCCAACCCCCTGCCATGAGGACCAATGCCTCTCAGCCAGACTTGGTTGCTCAAGTTCTCATCCAACCTGGCCTTTAACACCTCAAGGGAGGGGGCAGCTACCACATCTCCAGACAATGGATTCCAGAGTCTCTCCATCCTTGCACTGAAGAACTTCTTCCTAAGATCTAGTCTGAGCCTCCTCTCCTTCAGTTTCAGATCACTTCCCTTTGTCCTATCACCAAATCCCCTCGAGGAACAGTCAGTCTGCAGCTGGACTGTAAGCCTCACTCCTTTTTTTTTGTTTCATTACAGCTGTGAACCTGCAGAGATCCCACAAGAACATGGCAGAAGTAAGCTATGGGCTTTTCTGAGGATCCAGAAATTCCTTCTATAAAACCTTCACAGCATTTTAAAAGTAAAAGAGGCATTCTGAGGTTTGAGTTTTCTATTGTTTAAGCTAAGTCAATGTAGAGTGAACCTCTGGAGGCTTCTAGTCCAACATTTAGCTCAGCGCTGGGCCCATGCTCTCAAATATTCATGCTGATAGCAGCCACAACAATGTTTTCCAGACAAACCAGCACCACAGTGGTATTCCAGACAAATAGATGAGTTTAACAGTTTTCTGTGCAGCAGCCTCAAGGCACAGTCTAGGAAAATAATTGTAGAGCTGAAGCAAATATCTTCAGAGAAACAGGAAGCACCAGCAAATGTGATGAAGAATGTGTCACTGAGCAACTGGACAAACAAAGTCCTTTTTACAGGCACACAATGGACACAAGAAACAGCAAAACAGAAGTTTCCCATAACCATAAAGTTTGCTTTGATCAGGACAGTCTTAAGCAGCAGTTTTCCGTCTGACAGCTCCTTGCCAAAGCTCTCTGTGCTCCTACAGAGCTCCTCTCTTTACTTTTCCTGCAAATAAAAGCCAACCTGTCTTAGAAATCAAAGAATGAAGTTGTCAAACAAGAGATTAATGACTGGAGAAAACAAAACTTCTGACAGTTATCCCAAGATTAGGAGCAGTGTGGGAAATTCACCTAAAGCAGCAGAAAGAATCAGCTTTGGGATGTGGTTCTCTGAAGGAGTAACCCAGAGTCTTGGGACAGCAGTTCTCCAAACAGCATCAGAAATCCAGAGACAACCCCACAAAAACAGCCTTGACATTGCTTGGCTAACCTTGTACAAGAGTCTTATTGCCTTGAGACCTAAGCAAGAAATTTAGGAATCCTCCACCGACAGAGAACTTCTTTTTATTTCTAGATTAGGGGTGGGGAGGCAGCTGCAGTTTTCTCAACAAAAGCTCCCAAGGGGACCATCTTTTTCCCACTTTGGGAAAAGCTTCAAGCAAAAACAAAGCCGTACCAGCAGCTGGAGTCTTCTACTATCCATAACATAAAGTCACTTGCCTTGAATAAATGGTTCATTCAGGGTATTAAGCAACATTTCAGTAAACTGGTGATGGATGTTAAACTCACAGGGCATATTTGCTTTGTGAGTGATGATCATGAGCTAACAACTGCCATAATTCACCTGGGCCTAGCAACACCCTCCCTCCTCTCCTACAGCTGCCTGGGGATCAGTACAGCACACAATGCGCAGTACACGCGCTACTAGAGACCAGCAGCCAGGCTAGATGGGACTCTAGGTAACCTAGTCTGGTGAGACATGCCCCTGCCCATGGCAGGGTGCTGTAACTGGGATGATCTCTGAAGTCCCTTCCACCCTAAAACATCCTAGGAAAATGGAAGGTTTTCAGAATGTACCACAGTGGACTGTCTAATAAGAGGTGCTGCACTAAGTACCTGTGGCTGTGGGCAATCAGGGGACCTGGTATGTTGAGCTTCCTATTTTCTGACAGTGACTGAATCAGAAGGTACAAGAGGTGCATGAGATGTAGCTGTGCACAATCTCAGAATAACCCTTTCTCAGAGAAAGTGTACTGCTAGGTTCTTTGTCAGTTATTCATTGATCTGTGCCTGAAATGTATTCACACTATAAATCCTTAATGTTGCCTGATGTAGTTATGAATGTCCTCATCCACAAAAAAATAAATAAAAATATGCTGAACATCCGTAACTTTTTCTAGCAGCTTAGACTAAAGGAAGTCTGATTTATTTATATATACATCTTAAGAATATCCTCTTATTTACCTTGTATTCTCTGTCATCTATAAAAGAGAGATATTACCAACCTGTCCACCCCTCAGGGACCAAGCAATTGAAATCCTAAGCACAGTACATTCGAGTTGCTGCAAATATCCATCATTTATACATCCCTCTTCCTAGATCTGACATCTTCCATTCTAGCCACCGAGCTTGAAAGGGTTTTTCAATAGATTACATCAGAGCAAACATTTGTGATCATTTTCTGAAGACTAAACACTTATAACAAGGAAGTAACAGAAGGAACACAAGAGATATTTCAGAGACTCAACCTAGAATCATTTAGGCTGGAAAAGACCTTCAAGACCATTGAGTTCAATCATTAATCCAACTGTCCCAATGTCCTCACTAAACTCTGTCGCTAAGCTCCAGATCTCCATGATTTGGAAACACATCCAGGGATGGTGATTCAAGCCCCTGCTTGAGCAGCCTGTGCCAAGGCCTCATGACCCTTCCATGAAGAAGTTTTTCCTCATGTCCAACCTAAACTCCCCCCGGTGCAACTTGAGGTCATTTGCTCTTCTCCTGTCATTTGTTCCTTGTGAGAAGAAACCAACCCTCAACTCTCTACAATCTCCTTTCAGGTCGTTGCAGAGAGCAATAAGGTCCCTCCTCAACCTTCTTTTCTCCAGACTCAGCTCTCTCAGCTGCTCCTCACAAGGTTTGTTCTCCAGACTCTTCCCCAACCTTGTTGCCCTTCTCTGGACCCACAATGTCTTTCTTGTACGGAGGTGCCCAGAACTGACCCCAGAACTCCAGGTGTGGCCTCGCCAGTGCTGCAGGGAACAATCACTTCCACAACTCCAGAGTTTGCTTGGTAGACAAGATGGAACTACTTAATATTTAAGGATGTTTTAAATCTTTAGTAGTTGATTAAAGGAAAGATAAATTGCCTTTTCTGGGTTTAGAGAATAACTTTCACACTCTTCATTCTCTGGCAAAACTCTGAACATGCAGGTGCTGCTGAGAAATGGGGAAGACAGGACAGAAAAGCTAATTCATTAGTCCGTGACACATTTGAGAGAAGGATTTCCAGCTTCTTGAACTCCAGCAACACAGCTCAGCACTGACATGTGGCACCTACAGTCTCTTGTCACTTGTTTGCCAGAGCTGCCACAGTTCCATGCTACTAGAGGCTTAACAGGAGGTGTTTAGAGAGAGAATGTCCTACACATGCAGAGAAACATTTCTTTGATGTTATTCCTACTCCGCTAGTACACAGCACTTTATTAAGTCTAGAGTCTAGTACATTGAGATGTCACTCACAACTCTTGGCTAGGCACAAAGGCACAGCTTGCTTACATCTTAATGAAAACTGTTCTCTATCCCCATCAAGATCTACCGAGAACTCCCTCCCTCATGTAGTTAAATTCCACTTTCTCCAGTATCTTCTCAGCATTATGAACACCTTAAAACTGATTACCTCTTTCTACTCCTCCTCCTTTTCTAGTGGAACTTCCTCATATGAAATAACACAGCAGAAATTTATATTTGATCTTCCCCTTAAACACAAATCAAAATGCAAGATGTAAATTAAAGCCTTCAGCTCTCCAAAAGCATCTGACTGATTCCAAGAGTCATCTGCCACTGCCCCGTCCCAGGTTTTTCTCTACCTGTATCTCAAGAGTTGTGTTACATTCTAAGGTTTTCAGGACATTCCCTTATGATACACAAAACAGCAGAAGCATTTAAAGATGTTAAAATGAAAAAAATCACCCTGGAATTCACAACTGTGCAAGAACTCAGCCTTTACTTGAGTTAAAATCACACCAACTCAGTTACCAAGTCACTGGGAGAAGCCACTAAGAGCAGTAACTATTCCAGTATGTCTTCTATAGTAACCAAGAGTGAACACCAAAGAAAGAGCTCCCTATCCTTTATTCCCAGCCCCACCATTTCTGTGGACCTCAAGATGGGGAGGAAAAGAACTGCACCACTGCAAATGCATTGGGGACTTTCTGAGCAGTACAAGAGATCTTTTTTCGCTTAATTTTCCCAAGGGCTCCTACTATTGCTCTGACTGCACAGGAGTGACCGTTTCATGCAAAAGCCTGAGGTTCTAGTTTCCAGTGACTGATAAAATAACTTTCCTCACTTTTTCAGATACCTATCATAGCTTTGCTAGATGGATTTTTAGCACTAAAGAAGTGAGGCAAGATAAAAGATGCAGGGAAGAAGACAAACAGGTTCCTCCTAGTGCTGAGTACACTTCAGACTGAGTACTCTCAGCTATCCTCTCCTATAGCAGCTCAGACATTAATGATACACACAGTTCAATGGAGAAGACAATCATCATAGCATTTCTACAGTACCTTTCTCATAGAATCATAGGGTTTAGGTTGGAAGGGACCTCAGAGATCACCCAGTCCCAACCCCCTGCCACAGGTAGGGACACCTCTCACCAGGTCAGGTTGCCCAGAGCCCCATCCAACCTGGACTTGAATGCTTCCAGGGATGGAGCAGCCATGACACCCCTAGGCAACCAGCACTCTCACAGGGAGGAATTTCTCCCCAAGATCTACTTTAACCGTCTTTTACCTCAAAATCATCCTCCTTGTGTTATCACTACAGCCCCTTCTAAAAAGTCACTCTCCAGCTTTCCTGTAGCCCCTTCAGGTACTGGAAGATTGCTCTAGATCCCCCTGAAGCCTTCTCTCAACTGAGCAGCCCAAATTTCCTCAGCCTGTCCCCACAGCAGAGGGACTCCAGGCCTCTGATTATCCTTGTGGCCTCCTCTGGACATGTTCCACCATTTCAGCTTCCACCATCATCACACCATCCTATCACTCATTTCCTTACTGGAAAGAAAAAATGTCAATGAAAGAATGAACTTGAGGAAATACTGGAATAAGAACGTGGTTAATATTTATTTCTAAAGTAATAGAGAATTGACATGAAACAGAGCTCCCAGGTGTCCTGAGGATCTCTGTATAATTTAAACAGCATTCCTAAAGGAAAAAAATTGGTTAAAAAAACAAAATCACCACATTATAGATGAAGGTGCTTAAACCCAGCACATGCCAAACACTGGTCAATGCCTCAGGCATCTGCTCTTTATCCCAGGCTGAATTTTCCAATAAAGCAAGTTAAGGCAGGACATTTTTATTACTCCTCTTCTAATACTTCAAATAGGTTCCTGAACTTAATACTGATAGTTATCATGAAAAACCTAGCTTGTAGTTCTCCCTTTTTAAAATTAATTTTCCTATTACATATTATAAGGAGTGTTCAGCAGCTGATACTCTGCAACATTTTGCATGCTGCTCACACTGTCTTTAAGGGATGCAGCAGCTATTGTATTTAAACAAGCAGAGATAATAAATATGATTGTAAACACCAGAGTTGGTTCTCAAGTACAACAAGTCTGGGAATTGGAGCCACCAACACTTCCCAGACAAACACCTGACTCACTGCACTTGCATGGAGGGGCAGGCAGAGGGGGAGAATTGGTACAGGTGCCTGTCATACAGCAACTGCCCACCCCTCCTAACACATCAAAACTGGAGTTCATGCCGATTCTGAGCTCTACAGGCAGCAGTTAATTGGATTCCTTCCCTCAAACTACCAAATTCCAAACCAGACATTTGAAAGCTCCACAGAAAGGCACAGCAAACATGAGAACAAAGCAGAAATGTCCATGCTTAGTGTTTGGATCTATGGAATGGCTGAAGGGTTTAGCTTTGAGAGACTCTCTGGTGCTTCAGGTCATTATGGAACCCACCTACTGGAAAGGCTGAGGGAGAACAAAGCGACACAAGCAAGAAAAACATCCTCTGTTTGAATGACAAAGGCAATTTTAACTAACTTACCTGCTGAACGTATCTGTCTGTAGTTTTCCACATATAGTAGTATTCTATAATGCTTGTTAAGGACTTCCATGGGAGCTAGGGAGAGAAAGGAAAAGCCACTGTCATTGTGGGGAGGTGGCACAGAATCTCACCAAAATCCACAGGATTCCTCTGACAAGCAGTTTACAGCAGTGCTGCAACCAGCAGTCCTCATAACAAAAAGCAGACAGTCATCCTCCGAATCTCTGAAGGGCATTACATGCAAATGCCCTTTCAGAATAGGTGTTTTCAGTGAAGCAGAGCAAGTTACACGTAAACTGTCTCCACAATAAGCCATCCAAGACAGACAAAAAGACTTAAGGAAGAGCCACAACTGCAGTATCACAGGTCCATCTTACTTGGCTTCTCTTTAGCTGGACCATTACTAAAATAATGCAGTAACTACTCAAAGAATTCTGCCCTGCCAGCTCTGCATGAGAAGCACTAGGCTTTCAGGAGGACCACAGAGAGTGCTGTGCTGTTTCCAAGGCACTCTGACTAGAAGATTAGAGCATGGATCAAGCAACAATTAACTTCTGTTTTGTTCCTGAGCATTCAAACATTGATACAGTGGAGCTCAGCTCTCTCCACTCGGAGTATCCAAGGTGAAGCTTTGGCCAGGCTACAGGACACTTCCCTTGGATGCTCAAGATTCCTTTTTAAAGCTTTCAAAAGACTCTTTCTCAAAACACATTACAAAAGTGACTACATTTGCACATTTCAAAAGGTCCAGTACTAGTTCTCCTTCAAACACAAAGTAATCTACAGTAGCCATGCTGTCACAACACTTTCCTAAATCCTCCCTCAGCTGTAGCAGAGCAGACAATTTTAAATTAACATCTTTATGGCAAAAGCCATCATCTGTGATTTGGAATTCTGACTGCACAACAGACTGCCATCAGTATGGGGTCTGCCTTTCCCCAGTTTACAGCAAGGCACATGCTCCAGTTCAAAGCCCTCCTCTTCAACATGAAGACTAAGAAACAGTTTAGACAAGCTGTAAACCAGTCCTGTCACTGATCTGAACCAGCCACCATGTGGGCCCTTGTTCTATTTTACTTTAGATACTCACAAAATCTTGCTGAATGTCAGTGAAATCTTTTCCATATTTTTCTAGTGCTTCCTCAAAGAGGTTTGCCTCAGAAGCAGACCACTCCTCCATCTCATCTCTGCACAGGACGGGCCCACCTTGTGGAACAAGTGCAGAGATGGCCTTGGAAATGTCATAGGCATTTTTGTGCAAAGTGTCCATAGCATGGAACTACAGGGGGGTAAAAAAGAAAGATAAATTCATTCTCAGCCATGAAAGAGCAACATCAAAATCCCACACCAAAATCTGAGCATGCAGGATTCTATAGGTAACACACAGTCAGTAAAAACTTGTTGCAACCTCAGAGATGCTGTAACTGTCAGTCTGAAGCTCACTAACTGTGTGTTTGTGGAACACCAGCTGCTGTGTATCAGGAATTCCTACTTTGCTACTCACCAGCACCACCCCAGTTACAGAACAAGCAGGATAAAGACCCACTCCAGGACTGAGCAGCCCTGTTAGGCACCATGTGCAAATGGGGCATAAGGATAGAGGTGCAAGCGTACATTTTCTAATTAACTCAGCCATGTGCTTTATCTGACAAATAATCCACAAAAACTGTATACAGGACTCATATTTAAGAGCAGCAACACCAAGTCCTCCCAAAGGCCAGAAATCCCAAAAAAAGATTCAAGTCACACATGATAGCTGGAAAAAAGAATTGCTCCCAGGAGCAAATACTCCTCCAAAAGCAGAGTTGCGATCGTCTGCAGTCCGTGATTTACAAGGGCTGAGAACATGCTGCAAGGGAGGAATTGGTATGAATAAATGAAAGCTTGGCTTTGGTTCCTCACTTCTGTAGCTTTAATCAGGGTGCTATGTGCCTCTCATCACACCGGTTTTGTGCACGTGCATAATTACCCTACAGTGCTCCACCCAGAACATGGTTTATAAAGGATCTCACGTGACTCCAGTTACGAGGTGAGGCCTTGAGAGCAGTTCCCTTCATATTTCATATATTTTATTCAAATTTTCATTAAAGTGTCTACAGCACAGAAGTTTTCCCTTTATCTACTCAGAATCCTTCACTGAGATCATAAAATACTATCAATGCCACCGCTCCTGAGGTGTTGTAAAGTGGAGCTCAAAGAGAGTAAGTTGTTGAAATAAAGTTTCTTATCTGACCACAAGCTTTTCCCCCACATGACCCTGCCCAAGTAACAGTCTGGTGTTGAGGAAGCCACAAGGGGGGACGTTGTGGCATTATCACACTGCAGACAGGCAGATCATCATCTCCATTCTTCTCAAAACAGCTACGAAGCCCACACAAGAGATGAAGCATGTCATGAAAGCATTTTAACAGTTAATATCCCACAGAATTATCTATGGCAGATCATAGGAGGCACATGGCCAGAAAAAGTTACTTCTTCATATGCAAATAAAGAGCTCTTTTACAGAGACAAGATCTGTTCCACAGCAGGCCACCAGTACAATCCATCTGCCCCTCTCTGACAGCTGTTACCACTGAGGTGAGTATTTTGCATCTCCTAAAAAAACCAACCAACACTTCAGGTCTTCTTCAAACTCTCACCAGCGTGATATCCCTCGAGGCAGCTGCAGCACTCATGTGCAAACTTGGCTGTCTGACAGAGCTGCTGCAGTCAAGTGCTCGGGCAAACGTACCAACAGACCTGCAAGAAATTATGCAGAGCATTAACTTTGCATGTAAAATGAGCATAAACACCCAACCAACACTTTGAGACTGGCAGACTGCTTCCAGTAACAAGAACACATGGTTTGGCACCAGTGCTGAGCCAGAGACCATTCTCATGGTTTCCACCACTCCATTTCTTTGCTCTGCATTGCTGGTGGAGACCATCCTTCCCCAACTTTAATCTATTTCCCTACGTCCACCTCATCCAGTAGAATTAATTTGTCCCATATCAATCACTTAGTTCAACCAGTTTGACCTCACTGTTAGTACAGGTTAAGGGAAACAGTGACGTTGTGAAAGGAGCACAGTGAAACCTCCAAGAGCCTAAATTTTATGATTCTTATCCGGAACACTTTATGAACCTTCAAAAACTCTCTAACATAAAAAAGACATGTTCAACCACAAGGAAAAGCCTATCCTTGGATCCTGAACTGTGAGAGTTTCTTTCAGTCTCGGCTGCAGTTAACATTTCTCATTGTAAACAGTACAGAAGGAAATCCAAACCATGGTAAGTCAACAGAGGAAAAAGCAACCACCAAAAGGCTGACAGAACCAAGGCCCAAATAGAAAAGGTACTGAAATACTGGCGTAACTGTTTTCCCTAACTAACAGCCTTGGCTGCAGCAGGCAGCTCTGAAAGTCAGGGCCCACGTCTAGCAGATACTACAGCTCATGAGCAGAACCCTCAAGAGTAGCAAACCCAGTACTACTATTGGCTTGTAACTTGACACACCCCTCTCAACCACATTCAGCAATAGAACTTGCTCTGCTGACTAAAAACATCAAAATAACTAACAATCCATCCACCTACCCAACTATTCTCCCACACAAAACCCTATAAACGTACCTAAAAACACAGAATTTGGAAAGTGTTACCTTTGCTTTGAACTGTTTTTTAATTATTCACCAGTTGCTATGACAGCCTAAAACTTAGTCTAAGCTTCTGTTCATATAAATAAATACCAGTGAAAAAGCTCAAAAGTGTTTTAAAAAGGAAAAGTTAATCAAAGATCAGTTTGGGTTTAAATAAAAGCAACCATTTCACCATCTGTACAGATTTGCAGGGATTTATCTTATTTTACTGGAACCTAGGCATTAGGAAACATCCACGCTCCATCAAAAACAATTTACCAGACTTCTTTAGCAAACTATTAATGGATGTTAAAATGTCACTGGATTTGAAAAAGGGAGAAAATGGACAGAGTAATGAACTGTTGAGAATTTAGTTTGCCAAGAGTTGTCTGTGTGCCCAAAGTATTTCAGAAACCTCACTACTCACAGGTTTTACATGCCATTGGCTTTTTGTTCATCAAATGATTAACAAACTTGTTAATCCAAGTAGCCGTTCCTACAGTCATGCAACTCTTGGGAAGGCATGTAAAACATCCATCATTTCAAAGCAAACAAGCCAAGAGAGCAACCCAAACCAGCATTCAAATGCTAACAGAACAGGAGAAGTGTTTGGATGAATTAACATTTGCTTACTCAAAGGAGACATAAAATGGTCTTACCTTGCTACCACCAGGAACTGGTCTATCTGCTTGTCTACTAGTGGGTTAAAGGCTTCCCACACTTTTGTTTCGAGTTTTGACTGATCTCTTCCATCATCCTCACCTGGTTGGAAACCAAACCACAAATTCTGAGGAATGGCTGTTTTAAAATCAAATTACTTGCTACATTTTTACTGCAGATTCTTTCCTCAGCCCCTCTCTCCTTATTATCTTGCAGCAATGCCAGGAAAATAGGAGATTGTCCCAGCTCTCTGAGCGGGCAGAGAGCAAGCTGGTTCAATTTGTATCAGCTGCTTTCTAAGGGGGAAATCATCAGACCCTCTTGGTTTTATTTTCTCCAACTCTTCACAAATGAAAATATGCGAAAATAAAACACATGAGCTACCAAGCTTATTTTATCTCTTCTCCCCTTAAAACAATCAGAGATTATCCTTCTCTAAAGCCCCGCACTGGCCTGCTTAAGGATGAGGATGCCTTTCAAATTAGTTCATGCTCACTTCGGAGTTTTGCTCAGCTGCTGAACACCAGTTTCAGAGACAAATCAAACAAGAGTCCTGACCAGTTTGTTTGCCTCTTCTAACAGCATCAGCAAAGCTCCTAACCATCTTATTGCTGTCTGATCTCTGCCCATGCAATCTGGAGGAGAAGGTCCTTCCAGTATGGGTCACAACCCCTGCTCTCTTGGGAGAAGCACATCAAACTTTTTTCCTATGTGACATGGGTCTCGGGAGCAATCAGATGTAAATATTCCCATCCCTCTGTTTTTCTGCCCACTTTTGGATCTGTAGGGCAGCACAAAGACAAACCTAGCTACTATCAGGTAACTAAAACTGGCTACTGTTCCTACTGCATTTTCCTTGGCCTCGGGTCCTTGTGTTCTTACTGTTTCCTGACAGTGGGGGCAAGCTGAGGTCTCACAGCAGATTCAGGCCAGCAAGTTCCTCCTCCTGCCTGTTGTGCAGGTGAGAAGTTCAGGCTGGCAGCCAATAGCTGGGATGGGGAGAGGGCTCCAAGGAAAAGGCACCCCACAATAACAGGCAAATTAATTGACAGTTAATCCAGGACGGGTTCTTATAAGGAAGTTGATTAAAAACACAAAAAGGCCTCATGAACACAATGGAAATTTGTGTTTCCCATGGAAATTGTGAAAGCAACTCAGTAAAGACTGCAAGCTCTCAAACAGTCAATTAATTCAATTTATTTCAACACCATTTTTTAAATTTATTTCTGACTAATAACCAGTTAAAAACTGGTTTGAGACAGAATGAATTATGAACAGTGGGCAACGGCTTCAGTTGCCAGAAAAGCATGCCATCACTGTACACATGACCCGGCAGTGGAAATCTCTGCCACCCACACACACCATACACAGCAAATTGCCCACATATGACGAAGTCTCTTGAGGATTTACATAAATTATGAAAATTACCCTCTTTTAGTAAGTCTGTTATATCTGCCTGGTATCTGTTTCCAACTCGAATCTCTCCTTTATCAGCCAGTAGAGTCTTTTGCTGAGGATCATATACTAAGGAATAAAAGAAGAAATCCTAAAAAGAAAACAAGAACAAACAAGTAAAGAACGTTAGTCACTTTTCCTTCCATTTTTTACACATACGAACAAAACCTTAAAATGGGGTTTTATCACCTACATGGGGGTTTTTGAATTGAACAAATAAATGAACCACCAGTTTTAAAACCCTACATTAAATGCAGCTGCTTTCTTCTATATTACGGGTGTAATTGATTATTAGCTTCTCATCCTTCACCATCTAAAGCTTAAACCACCATGTTTCCTTCTGCTTGTTAACGGGAGAGGCTGCTGATTGGGCAGCAGCAGGAATGTGCGACACATTAATTTGGTGCCTTTGTTCAAGTAGATGAGGAAAAGGCTAGAAGAACTGCTTTGGCTTCTGTTGTCTGGGTGTCTAAAATTAAAGCAAGACGTCCTACCAGAATCAACGTCCTGCCAGGCTGGAGAGAGGAAACAGCCAAAATTTAAACAGCTTAAAACTGTACAGTGTAATTAAATTGTTCTGCATGGATAACTACTTCACTATAGCTGTGAGTGACATGCTAGACACCAGGTACATTTCATCGACATACAGTGTGGGATGAGCAACTAGAGTCAGTTTTGGGCACTTCCATACAAGAAGGACACTGAGGTGCTGGAGCTGGCCCAGGCTACAAGGTTGGGAAAGAGTCTGGAGGACAAACCTTGTGAGGAGCAGCTGAGAGAGCTGGGGCTGGTTAGTCTGAAGAAAAGGAGGCTGAGGGGAGATCTTGTTTTCTGAAACTGCCTGAAAGGAGGGTATAGAGAGGTGGGAGTAGTGCTCTCTTCTCCCAGGTAACAAGGACAAGATGAAATGGTCTCCAGTTGCAGCAGAGGAAGTTTAGGTAGGACATGAGAAGAGACTACTTCATGGAGTCGTGAGGCCTTGGAACAGGCTGCCTATGGACGGGGTTGAGTCATCAACCCTAGACGTGTTTCAAAGTTGTGGATATCTGGAGCTAACGGACAGGGATTTAGCAGTGGCCCTGGGACAGTTAGATTAATGGTTGGACTCAATGATCTTAAAAGGTTTTTCCAACCCAAATGACTCTATGATATGGAGCAAGAAGCGAGCTCTGGTAGAACAGACCTAATGTAACCTCTTATCCACACCAACGGCATCACCAAGAGATGCATTTCTGAAGACAAGGCAGGATGTGTGATCCACCATTTTTCACACTTGGATTTCTGGCTCATTTTCCCTTTCCCCATATTTCTGTAACAAGAGCAGGCCCTCTGTTTAAATAGATCTCATTTCATGTTCACCTCATTTTCCCTTTCCCTATATTTGTCTGTGTCAACAGCATGCAACAAAAATTAGGACAAAACCAGCATCAGTTTCAAGCCCTCTTCATCTTCATGAAGAGGTGGCAAGGAAAGAGAGTCTCCCAATCTGTTGTACAAAGCCAAAAAAAGGAATCACTGTGAGTCTCCCCAGTAACATGGCAAAACTTCCCTGGGCTAGGGCTCTGAAGATGGATACCCAGTCCTGCACATTACACACATTAATCGAAGTCCACTGACATCGCACTTAAGGTCCCTTTTATTTTCTCTAAGTGTTCAATGCATCCAGCATTCAAGTACAAAAGACAGTGTTAAAGATGGCAACTCTCTGGTTTTTGCTCCAATTTATATTCAAAAAAACAGTATTTTTAGAGCCACTGAGATATCAGGGTGCTGGAGCATCTGCCTTATGAGAAGAGGCTGAGAGAGTCTGGGCTGTTCAACCTGGAGAGGAGGAGACTGATGGGAGGAATCCCATCAATGCTTATAAATATCTAAAAGAACAAGTCTCAGGAGGATGGGATCAGGCTCTTCTCAGAGGTGCCCAGTGACAGGATTGCCCAGAGAGGTTGTGGAGTCTCTGCTCTGGAGACATTCAAACCCTGCCTGGACTGCTCCTGTGGGATCTGCTCTAGCAGAAGGGTTGGACTCCAGATGATCTCCAGCAGTCCCTTCCAACTTTACCAGTCTAATTCTGTGTTTTCTCCTGGGGAGAAAGAGATCAACACTTATAGAAGGGAGACAAAAAGCCAGCAGAGGCAATCAAGCTGGCCAGACACACTGCTACCTAAGACAGCTCCTGCACAGAAGACATCGCCTCTGCAGTACAAGAGGCAAGACAGGAACTCACACCAATCCCCTCCAGCAGGAAATATGCAGGTTCTCCACCATGAAAGTATGGACTCCAAGGGCAGGAACAATCTTAAGTTACGTCACTATAAGAGGATAAAAGCCACAGCTAGCTTGGCTGGGTGCTGGAACAGCATTTTGCCAAGGCAACTGGGGGTGGGGAAGGTCGGTATTTGGTTGCATCCTAGACAAATGACATTTTTGGCAGAATTGATTCCAGCTCCTATGGGCACCAGGGTCAAGTTACATCAACCTGCCGACAGAAGGGAGCTTCAGTGATTTTATAGCTGTGTAAAGAAATCCGAGTCTCTTGCTCCCCAACATACTCAAGTTCAAGAGATTCCAATATTGTGAGAACATATCGCGACATAAATAAAACGTAGGAAAAGCTTCTGGTTTGCAAGCTCCCACGTTATAAATACAGCGTTATATTTGTTCCAGCTCTAACACCTAACCGTAGGACAAAGTGTATGCAGTGCAACACTAATGCTTTTTTAGGCACGTTGCCCAGCAAACACGCAATCCAAACGCTGTAATGCAGTGGCACAGTGGGCCCCAAAGAAGGCCAGTTCTTAACATGGTCTTTTTTTAGCCAAGAAAAGGCTTGCATTGTGGAGAGGTTTGCTCCCATGGTGGTGTTAGATGCCCTGCTGCTTCTCTTTTGTTGATCATCACTATGAGTTTTGTCTACAAACCCATCCTTTTCTACCAGTCTCAGGTCATTTTTTTTATATCTTGACTGGTTTTGTCTCAAATGAGGTTGGTTTAACAGAAGAATTAAAAGACTCTGGGCTCTTATAGAATCATTAGGGATTGGAAGGGACCTCTCAACCAGAGCCTCCTCAAAGAAGGAAAGGTGAAAGTTCAGGGGAATGAATGTCAACGCAGGGCACTAAAATCCCCAGAGATAATGCAATCATGGGACAGCTGGGTTAATGGTTGGACTTCATGATCTTGAAGGTCTTCTCTAACCTAAGCAATTCTATGATCTTCCTCCACAGAAACATGAAATTCAGCTTGTGAAAACTGAGTGGGATTTCTGAAAGCATTAGTATATGTCAGCTTAGTGACAATACGAACAGCCTAAGGAACAAACCAAACCCTCGTACACTCTAAAGCATGTGTGAGCTCTTGATACGTACACAACGCGCAATAAGAACAACCTTCAGAAGGGCTTCAGAAGAGTGATGTTCACAACAGAACTACAGGGCTCACCAAAGTCCTCTGTGCTCAGGTTAATGGTTATAACTATGCAATGCTGAGTTTGCAGCAGTGCAGGAAAATATGGTATTTGTCTTTTAAAGTCATCTAGATCTGGAGCTAAGGGCCATAGTTCAGTGGTGGCCTTAGGAGAGTTGGATTAACAGTTGGACTCTACGATCTGGAAAGTCTTTTTCAACCTAAACAATTCTTTGCTTTTATGTTTGGAAAAGTTAAAACAACCTGCCAGGAGTTAAAATTAAGCCACGAGTTTCTGCTTCTCCAATGTGTTAGACAGACACATATGCAAAGCACTTCCTCGTGCAAACCCCTGAGCTACCTGTAACTATAGCCAAGAATCAGAGCCATCAAGAAACTAGATAAGAAGTGGGAAAAGAGGCTCAAAGTGAAATTATGGCACAGAAATCGCACTTCTTTCATTACAGCCTGAAAACTTAACTTTCACAAAGTCAGTTTGGGTGAGAAGAAGAAAAAATATATCTTAACTGGAAAGCATTTTACTTTACATACATTTTACATACAACAGAAATGCCAGACATCCGTCCAGCAGGCAAAAGTCACACAAGCCTCTAGACATACCCTAACAGAACAGTAAAATAGATGGTTTGTGTAAAGTTTCCTGCAGAATACAGAAATCTAATTCTTTTGCTGTAACTGGCTATGCCCTTCTCTTGATCTCCGTGGGAATTCAGCACTTACAGGAGATTCAGGTTTCCCAAGTTGTCTTTTC
>VXBP01001152.1:175524-228199 GCA_013400115.1 Rhinopomastus cyanomelas | reverse complement strand
CTATTTTTGATAACCTCTATTCCTCCTCCTGCAAATGAAATTTTGCCAGGCATAGAAAAAATGTCAGGGCCCGTCCCCCTTCAGCCTGCTCTCTGAATTTAATGGAGCAATTTTCCTGAGGAAGAAGACAGAAGACAGGAGAGGAAAGCAGATAACACAAACATAATTTTGCTGTGTTTTACAGTCCCCCTAAAAGTTTCTGTATGTACATTTAGCCTCACCCAGGGCAGGCAGCCGTGGGCCAAAAATTCACCTTTTAGCAGTCGTAACAGGTAGGAAATCAAATTACAGGTTCCCTAGAACTGCTTTACTGACAGAAGCCATGTTAAAGCAAAACCCTGAAATATTTTGAAAGCAAACAGCTTAAGAAGCGGGGCAGAAGACAGAAGAAACAGTTCAAAACAAAACCATCCAGTGCTACGAATTCACCAAGCACCAACTATTTCCTTGTCTTAACATCTCTACCCTCCACCCAAGCACATTTGTGCTCCTGAGCTTTTAATTTCTTTTACCATCTGTCCATGTTAGTTCGCACCACAGCAAAATACCATGGTAAGTGACAGGACACACTCAGGAAACTCTCCCGCTCTGCGAAATCTCTTAAGTGCCTGCTCCATTTTAAAAATAACCCGCATCACTCATCTTGCATTTTGAGAGTTCAAAAGAATTTTTAAAAGATGAAATCTTTCTTTTCCTACATCTGAAACCGAGCAGCTGCATGATTAGAGGCAGGCAGCTCCTTTCTCTATTTGATGTTAATGTTACCTGTAACACTAGTGATAAAAATGTGCTGGGAGAGATGGAGAACTGATTACTTAAAGCTTGGGGACTAGTAAATCTAAAATAACCTCTTTTTTTATTACCTTTTGTTTTCAAAATGGCATATCCTAAGCTGCTGGCTGGTTATAAGCATTTCTGAATACAAGGGCCCTCGCTTGATGCACAGCCATTTGGCAGCCCCTGAGCAGCCCCTACATGGTTTTGGTTTCGCATTCCAAAGAGAAACCCGACTATTTAATCCCTCTGCTTTGTTTAAAATTCTCTTAAACTGAAGTATCAGATTAAAATTCATCTTATGCTTAAATAAATATTAAGGAAAGCTAAGAAAGCATTTTAAAAGAGAGAGAAACAGACTATGCTTTCTGCAAAAAAATACCCATTTTCTCCTTGTTCTTAAAGGCCAATAATGACTGGTACCCTACTGTTTTTAATTTCAAGACTTCCTCTCTTGTACAACATTTTAATGTTTTCAAATGTAAATGTAATGCTTGCAGATGTATTCAAATAACAATATACTGAAATTTTTCACTAATCTCCCAAAGTAAAGCTCCCAGATTGCCAAATTCCAAGACCCAGTAGGCAGCCAGAGGTTCAGCCAAAACAAAAGATACAGAAATATATTTACAAGAATTACAACAGCTATTTTTAAAATCCTCAAATACCTGAAAAAATAAAACTCCAGAATAGTGATTAACAGTACAAGACAATCTGGTTCCAGGTACATTTAAAGAACCGGCCAGACTGGATACATTTCTGCAGGATTCAACTGACAGGCTGGTTTTCAAGGATCTAAGTGTCTGTGGTGGCACATGAAACATTACAGGTCAATTATTTTTAACAGGGAACTCAAAAAGAGAACAGAAACCCGAGGCAAGATCAAGCTTAAACCCGATTAAGATAAATCTGTAACATTTCAGGATGAAGCAAATATATAGGAATACAGTGTCCTAGTTTGCTCCCTTCTTCTACAGTTGCTTCATCTCACACATCTTGTCTGGAGCACAAGCCTCCAGGTTTGAATGTTCAGACTGCCAGGCTGATGAGCAAGTAGGGTTCTCTTTACAGGACGAGAGGCTGTCACAATGGTGTAAACAGGTCTGGCCTCTAAATCCACAAAGTTTTCTATCAGAATGAAAACTGTAGGGAGCCTGAAGCTTCCCAGTGTCAGCGCCCAGTGTGTGCAGAAATAAAAGAACCACCAGAAAACCTGTGAAAAGCCACCAACTCTAAATAAAGCATTCAACAATTCACAAAATGGTTCATACCTCCCGTTCCAGATAGGATTTCAGGGATTCCGTCTCATTTAACAGAGTAACGCTGCATTTGCCTCTGAAAAACAAGAAACATTTCATGAAAAAAGGTTTTACGTGCTCCTGTGATTCACAGGAAGGTGTTACTGAGGTTCAACACAGAATTTAATCTTACATTGCAGAATACGTGAATAATTAATGCCATTTGGTTTCTCAATAAAAGGCACTGGAAGAAAAGTCGTTACCTGATGTGTGTGGCTGGCAGAGACTCCAGCTGTCTTGACAGAAACAACTCACGATGTCGTAGCTGATGCTTCTGTTTCTCTGGTAAATCAACCATTTCTGGATTTTCCATCTCTTCTTCCATTTCTCCTAGTTCATAAAGAGGAAAAAAAGAGGACCATCAAGACCAGTGCAGGTATGGATTCTGAGCCGAGCAGGATGAGCTGCTCCAAAAGCTTAGTCTAAATAATATGTGTTATGTAGCAAAGTCTAAGTTCATCTAAATCCCCTAAATTGAGCCAAGGGAACAACTAGATAATTAGGTACAAACTCCTTATATGATGCCAGTGAAGAATTGTATTTAAGACTGCAGGATCAAAGCTTTCCAGGTACACACAGGTTTGCAAACCACCCTACCCCAACACACACACCCAACCACAATACTCCCGAGCTTCAGAAGTTTCTTTTCCTCCACACTCAGGATTCATCACCCCTTGACAGCTTTGAACCATCCCATCTCCATCCAACCAGTTTTCAATTGTGATCTATGAAATCACATTCGCACTGATAGACAACTCATCCAAAACATCTCTAGGTACTTTTATTGTAAGAAATAACTTGTTTGTATGCTTTGTACTCATAACAAGTACCCTGTCAATTATACAGGATAAAGCTGTAAAAGGCAAATTATTCCACAAATAGCTGGGTAGCTTCTCCAGGGTGGACTGCAAAAGAAAGCATGAGACTTCCTTCCCTAAGAAATTAAAAGAGTGACTGTATTTTCCAAAACCAAGGGAAAAGTTGCCCAGACTGTAGTAGAACAATCTGCAAAATCTCCTACATTAATTGTAAAAACCCTATTTTTATGCCAGCAGCCCTCTCCAAGAACAGACTTGTGCCTGCAGCTTAATTCAACAGTTGTTGCCAAGAAACATTTTCTCATTAGAAATACATTTGGGCACAGTTATGATTTATATACCTGTGAGATGAGTTAACTATAGTCCTCACAGTTATCCCAAAAGAAAGCGAAGAGAAAGGAATCATCCCTTTTTTTAAAAAACGCTAGAATGTCATTCAGGTTTTTTTTTAAATGGGTCACCATCATGCTGAAGGGGGGTGACAGAAAATTATGGACCTTTTGGGTTCTCCATGATTTATCACTGGTTTACTGTCCTGGAAAATGACCTGTGGTTTATACATCCCTCAGGTAAGCTGTTCCAGCAAGGAAAGCAAAAAAACATGAGGCATAATTAAAGCAGACTGCAGCACAGAATGGCTCTTGCACCACGTGAGCTGTTAAGCAGCAGCATTGCGCTGCCATTTCAATATTTTCCTACAAAAACCCAAGAATGCAAATGAAAATCCTTCACGCCTGCACTCACAACAGGTTTTAGAGAATGAGAGTAGAGCTCTGTGAAATGCAGGAAAAATACTTTGAAGAGCAACCTCAAATCCTTCCTATCTTCAGGGTATTTAATAGCCTGGGGCCTTTTAAAAATTACATTTAAATAAAAAAATAAAAATCAACCACTACATGCCACTCAAATCTACAAACGAAATGAAACCACCCAGCTCATCTCGGGAGCCACATCCCTTCAGGTAGGTTTGTCTTCCCACTAGTGTTTTATTTATGTGTCTGGCTTTTGTAATGAAATAAGGAAGGTGGGAAGCATATTATCTTCTTATGCCAGCTCTGCTACGCACAGCCTCGCAAAACAGACCACCACAGTAGGGTTTTCTATTTAAAACAGTGTGACACTTCTGCAGGTAACAAACAGCTCCTCTCCAAGGTAAAACTGTCCCATTTCACAAAGAATATTCCACAAAATAAAAACCACCTTCCTTCCTTTTTCAGAGCCGTGATTTAGGGCTGAAGAGGATGAACCTGGCAGATACATTTGGGAACAAGAGAAGGAGAATAGAAACTGGGGCGGGATCCAGCACAGGAATCTCTCTGCCTCAAATACATGTGAAATATTTAAGAAATCTTTTCAGAAAGATTTGCCTGCTGCAGCACAACGGGTATAGAAACACAGTAGGTGTAGTGTATTGGGACTTTAATGCTCTGATAAAAGCCCACTATAAAATTAATCTTTCAGCTTGATGGATGTGCTCACGCAGATCTCAAACGAAACAGTTAATCTCAATGCAAACTAATATGTCAGCTATGCCCAAGTAGCCAGTGGAATGCTGCGAAAAGAGTGCATTACATGAAGTATTATTTGATTTTTGATGGCAGCATTGTCAACAGCACGTTACATAGGACTTGTATAGGGAGCAAGAAACAGGCAGATCGGATGCAAACAGCAAGACTCACGCGAGAGTTAAACACACAGGTGGGAAAATAATTATAAAGAGTAAACTTGGAGTTGGCAGGAGAAACCCAAGAGGCAGAAATTCAGATTAAAAATGACTGGGTGTGAGAGATGCAAAATTAAACATCAATATTTGCTAGACAGTAGAAAACAGTAATTTGCTACAGATGAGATTGGCTCTGCAGTATCAGAGGCAAAAGCACCAGCCCTTTCTCTGTATTCTGGGGGTCATGCAGGTTGTACTGGGCAGAATTCTGGAACAGGAAAAGCAAATGAGATGCAGAAATAAGGTTTGGAGAGTACTAGCAGGTTTGGAGTTCGGTTGTCCAGCCTGGATGATGGTCTGTAGTAACAAAAGAATCAGTTAGCATGGTCATCTCTAACAAAAACATGTGAAGAAAAAAAAATTGAGTCAAAACATTGGGGGAAAAAAAGCCCATAAAGACAGTGACCTGCACAACAGCTCCTTCAGTAGACAAAGAAGCTGAAAGTCTAAGGTGCTCGAACAGACATCACAGACACACTGCATCTGAAGGAATGAACAATACACCACTACACTTCTTCATCCAGATTTAGTTTCAAACTGGTCTGTAACAAGACTCAGCCTTACTCTTTCTGTCGAAACAGGTATTTGTTCATAAAGTTGGAAAATGTGGTGAAAACTTTAATGGAAATCCTTGTATCCTGACACTTCCAAAGGACTTCACCACATTATCAAGACTATGATTCCTTTTGAAAACTATTACAGACAAGCAGATGCTGCTTTGGATGCTCAGCTCATCTTTTCTCACTGCTCTACTCTCAGAAGAGGGGAAGCCACAGTTTCCTTCTCTCAGAAACAAGTGAGACAGAGGGTCATTACTGGATTAATGAATTTGACTCCTCTTAAATCTGCATGCCTGGTGTTGGGAGAAAATGGAGAAGGTGAATAAAATGGAAGAAACAAAAAATAACCTCATTTGTGAGTGTATTGTCAAGCTGCAGTTACAATGGTGTTACCTGCAACCTAAAAACCCCTTAACTGAATAGACTCACCCCCTATCTGTTTACGCACATGGATCTCAGCAACCCATGGACTGACTGAGTTACAGCACCTCACCACTGCAAGAAATTTATTTTTAGAAGCTTTGGCACTTACAAAACCCTGCTGTGTGCCTGGCAGACAAACATCAGCTGCTAGAACTGACCATAAACCTGGCAAACTAGCACTAACTACTCACTTCTCCAACCACAATCCACCAGTCACCTCACTGTTTTACAAATCAGGACAAACATTTTTAATGAAGCAAAAACTGTGGTCATGAGAGAGATCACAAGTATCTGGAGATGCTAGGGGTGGATCATTAGACAGGAACAGGAGGTTGTATTCCTGCTGTTGGAAATATTGCCTTAATTATATAGCAAGCTATAAAAGACATTACACAGAAACTATATATATAAAGACAATATATAGTTGCAGCACCCAGCAGTAGCTTGAGGAGTGAACTTCTCACTTCTCTTCCACCGAGTTCTGCCTGCAATTCTGTTTGCATACAACAGCTCTCTTAAACTACTATGAAGTCCCTGGGCAAGCATGTTAAATAGTCTCCAACTTGCCAAGCATGTTCATTCCAGAAACAGGCAGAGAAATCTTCAGAATAATTTGTGAGGTGATTAAAAAGGATTAGGAGTAAAAAGGGTGAGCAATATATGGAAGCCATTATGAGGCTGAAAGATTTATTAGCACAGTTCAGACAAGTTCTGTATCATGATAAAAATAGTAAGATCAAATCCAAAAATCAGGTTGCATACATCAGTTGGTGGCTGTAAATTAGTACTTGCAGAATAAGGTGCCTCCAACTCATTTCTCTTATGGGAAAAGACAACGTAGCTACGAGTTGTCTGTTGCAGGTATCTGATAGATTATACAAGCTAAAGTAGCTTTTAAAGTATTTTTTTAATGTGTGACATTCATTCTACAACCACATCTTTTACCTTCCTTTATTGTAAGAGCAAAAGAAATAATAAAATATACTTTTTCCCCACTCATGTTCTGGTCATATCTTGCCCATTACTTGGCTCTATCGCTGCGCTGATCTCACCAGTAGGTCTGAAATAAAGGCATCTTAAAGAGAAGAGCCTGTGTGAATCCAGAAATGTCTGCAGTCAGAAAGCTCCATTAATCAGCTGAACAAAGGCAGTTAAAAGATCAGCGATGCAGATACGTACATCTACTGCAAATGCATCAAAATGAGGCAACAGGAGACTTTATGGAAATGAACTCCACGTCAGTGACAGTATCTGCACTTGAGTATCTGCACTGGAATCACAACATCCACCAAATTTAATTGCATTGTGTCACGCGGGATGTAGATGGCCTTTTTTTTCCAGAGTCAAGAACTAACGGCTGTCCAAAGGCTTCATTTTACCCTCTTCTCCCCGTTAAGTACAGGAGCCACACAACAGCACATCTATCCAAATGAACAGAGGTCATTTAGCAGCAGTTTTCTTCTACACCAGAAAGAGACATGCTGGAAAAAATGTTAGTTACTAATCAAATTTACCCTAAGAGACCGACTCAGTTGTCTCTGGTGCCTCTATTAATAGGACTGTACTACACAGTTTTCCTGTCTCTCAGACACATACGAGCACTAACAATGAATTATCTGTTTGCATGAAAAAAGCAAAAACCTTAAAATTTCTTATCAGAAAAAGAAATCAGCCTTTGCAGGTTCAAAGAGCATTTACGTGGGTTCAAATATTTTTCATTTTCAGCCTCAGAGTGTTTTCCTTTGAATCATTCCTCCCTGGCTCCCTTTACTAAACCTAGTGAAGTGAGACACGGATGAAGGAATCAATAGTCATGTTGTTTATGGGAAAGCTGCTATTAAGCCTCAGCATTCTCAGATAAAATGAGAACTGCTGCACTGAAGACATCAGAAAAGGCTTTGCCTGCTGCCACAATTCTGCAACGCAGCCAAATCGCACCTCGATGTCATGCAACTTCTTTTACAAAGTATGGCAGGACTTACTAGGACTTGCATCTACAACAGAAAATACTCTGATTTATCAATAAGGAGCTAGTTTTGCTGCATATATTGCCCCAAGGCACTGCAGTGCTGAGAACACAGCACAACATTACATTCACTGTTAAAACTGAATATCTGATTTAATCTCTGTAGATTTGTACATCAACTATAGCCCAGTCTATTCATATATACAACAAGAAGTGCATGAAAAGACAGTGATGCTTGGCAGCTAAACCATAATTCTGACATGCCCACATCGGATTGCTTCTCCATTTATGTATGTGCCTTGAATTACAAAGATTCATACAACTAGCCACAGTGTTTGCTAAATTTTAAGCACTCAAGAGCTACGTATCACATACACTGTTGCTTAGAAGTAAAAACTGTTCAGTAGCTCTGCCTGCTTCTCTTCCCCATTTCAACATGCCTGGTTTGCTAACTGCTTCTTTTCTTAGCACTGCGTCCATCACCTTGCAAGGACAGCGGACGGGACAAGCGGGATGCTTGAACTGGCAGAGGAAGATGTAACTACACCAGGAAAAACTTTTTCAATGGAAGGGTTGCCCAGGGAGGGCTGAATCGCCAATCCTGGTTGGACTAGATAACCTTTGGAGGTCCCTTCCAACCCAGGACACCCCGTGATCCTGTGTTTCAAACTCGTAGATACCTGGAGCTCAGGGACGGGCTTTTGCAGTGGCCTTGCGTCAGCTAGCTAAATGAAATAATTCCTGGGAAGTAATATGAGATAGAGAATACATCCCCAAAATTAAGAAATTCCCTTCTGCGAAGCAAAAAGACAGTCTTTATTTATCCCTGACTAACAACTTCAGTCCTGTCCCCACCGTAATCACACCAGACACAAAATGAGGTTTTAGAAGTGTTAAGAAAGACACTAAAGAATGGGAGGAAGGACAGAATTCACCCATGCAAGACATATGCAAATTGTGGAAGCTGAGTACAGGAAGTGACATTTAAGAATAATAATTCTGTGATCATTCTTATCCAAAATAATTCTTGTTATTGCAATTATCAACATTCTGGCAATTCTGTGCAGAAGCAATCTGAACACAAATGAGCTTACTTGCATGTTTGTCTGCCAGTACAATAAGCGTACTGGATATGTCTCTTCTTCTGTAGAAACACACCACCTTTGCTTCCACATTCCCATTGGCAGTCTGAAACAGGAAAAAAAAATTAAGCTGAAATCAAGAACTGGATTGTATGCACTACACTTCATAAGTAATTTGTAATTTTGGACAAAAGCTACCTCTTAGTACCCTCCAGCTGCACATGTATTATCTAAAACTCCAGTGCGATCCATTCCAGGATAGGGAGGTAAATTTAAAAAAAAACTAATAAAACAACAGAATTCAGGTTTAGGCTGTTCTCCAAATTCTGGAAGAGAAGCTCTCCATTAATACTATCACAGAAAAAGTCAACTAAGTTATCTGAGCTAAACAACAATCAACACCAAAAAAATCCTTCCAAACTGAGAAGCAAGGCAACTGTCCCAGTCAATAACTCCACACCAGTGACAGCACACAACAAAGGTCTGAATTTTGAAAGATCTGGGTTTATTAAGCAATGTGGGTTTTTTTTCTTAAAATGAGATTGGTGTTGAAGCACTTCTAAAATGGCACCTGCCAAATTGTGAAAATGGATTCATAGAAACTCTATGGGGAAATAACACCTACTGCTGTGTTAACAGCCCCTGCAGATCTAAAATAAACCAAACAGTAATGAAAATGCAACTTAAGAATTGTATCTACTACTGAAGAGTTTTTGAAAACACTAATGATAGCACATAGCTTACAAAAAAAGAAGTTAGACCACACATACACACAGAAATATTTCCCCTTGCAGCCTACCAGTTATTGGGGCAGAGCCTACAGAATATCTGTCCTTTCCTGTTAAAGAATTCAGGACTTTTAAGTGTTGAGGAACTAAGATACACACAGGCAGCTACAATGGAGAATCACCTGTGTCTTGTCATTGCCCAAACTTCATCTACACTTGGTGAAACAAAAAGGCAACACAAGATACATTAAAGACCTATTCCAAGGTACAGAAATGGCAACGAAAGCAAGACCCCTACAACCATGAGATGTAGCCTGAAAGTTCTTTTTTTAAAGTTGGGCAGGAAAGAATGGAGAGGAAAAAGAAAGGAAAATTAGAGTTTGCTAGAAAATAATAAACAAATCCAATGGAACACAGCCACCATAACCTCACAGCTACAGATCCATTGAGAACATTAAGAACTTGTTCCTGTTTCATTAATGGGAGACAAAGTCTTCCTGCAAAAGGCATCTACTAAAAAGAAGTTACAAGGATATTCTGGACTTCAAAGTTCTTGATTTACCACTACATTGATAAATTATCTCTTCCAAAAAAATCTTTTACACAAAGATGTTTTTCCATCACTGGTGCCTGAAGAAAAAGACTTAGTTATACTGAGTTAATTTAAATTCAAATCCAAACCAGCAATGCTACAATCCTCCTGTATGGGCTGCAATGGATGCTCTAGTATCAAACTGAGAAAGGCACACATTTGGGATGCAGCTAACTGCTTCAGAACAGCCTTCAGTCCTCAGCTAGGTAAAATTTCAGCACAGAGGACCTCAGCTGGCTTCCCAAATACAAGCTACAGTGCTTCTCCTCTGGACTCAGTGGAAGGGAAATTTGGCAGTGAAGTAACACAGGGGCCCAAAGGACAAAAGACTGAGTCTGAGGAAGTAGATAATAGCTCCAACCTTCCTGTTGAGCGAGAGTCTCCACCAAGAGGGATGAAAAAACAAAAACCCCTTCATCCTCTAAGCAAACTGTTAAATTCATATTGCATGGCCCTGGCACTGAACTGAAGAACTGCAGAATCCTGTAGAAATCCTGCCCTACAGGTAGAGAAAACCACCTTGAAAATGATCTACCACTGACACTCCCTACTTTCACACCAATCCAGCAAGTCTCAAAGCATTCCAGAAAATTATCCCAACAGAAGTACTTTTTATGCTTCTATGACCCATGAGAACTGCTAAAGAACTGTTTTGATTTTAATCAAATCAAGCAGATCATAAATTCAATTAGCTTCAAAGATTTGATGGAGAAGAAGTGTTTACCTTATTGAGCTCTTCTATTCTTCGTATCAAATAGGGGTTGCTTGAAGAATTTTCAAAGTAGACATAATCTGACAAAAATAAAAAGATTCTTTATAATATGTACTGCTAAATCAAAATCAAAACCTCACACATATACCTGATAGAGACACCATCTGAAGCGTATCTCTTGGCATAAGCACCATTTCAAACGTTCCTGCTATATCCACGATTTAAAGCAACGAAATATAAAATCTATGCCAGGATAAGAAACATATTTGTGCAATTTAAGGCAATAAATTCACTTTCAGAAGGAATAGAATTAAAATGGAGCTCTACTGTCCACCTGGGAAGCAAAACATATGATCTTTGCCCTCTCTCTGATCAGAATCCTCCCACTTTGATCACACTGTTGTCTTTACTTGCTTCCTCTTATCAAAATCCAGCCACTTGTCACCAGAAGACTCGATCTTTCATCCTCCTATCCAGCTCAGCATAAGGTAGTACCCATTTATTTAAAATACAAATAGTTTCACTCTTTCTATGTCCATCATTGTCCCAGAATACCTTCATCAAAACTCTATACAACTAGTCAAATAGGTCAATAATCCTAAATAATGTCTTAGGTTACAGTAAGAAAATGAGTTTCTTTACCCAAGGAACTTTCAAAAAATAATTAAATAAATTGCATATGTTATTTCGTATTACTGAGCTCCAGAAGCTTGAACAGGTAAGGAAGCAGAAGCTCAAGTGAATGGCTTTGACCTTTATCTCCCAATACTCCAGAAGCCTTTAAGTAAGGCAAAGACCGGGCTGTATTCATCCCCAGGCCACAGCTATCCACCCCCTGATGCTAACCTCTGCCAGCAGTTCTAACAACATTTCCTTCCAGGACTATTTGCTACACTTAGGGCCATTTTCCATCATATTTCCCAGCTCATTTGCCTTTTGGATGGCCAGGAAGACACCAGGACATTCGGTCATCATGTCCTACCAGCTACCTTTGTAGTTCCCCCATACTCAAGCACCATTTTTTCCTGACTTCTGTTTACAGGTCCTGAGGTCTCCCTGGAGTTAGCAGACCTTGTTAAATTCACCTTCTACATGGTTTTGTTTGTTATGATGGGTAGGAGGTTGGTGCATGTACCTTGGATTATCTAACCCTACACACAGACTAGTAAAGTATAAAAATAACTTCACCACATTTCCTATATTTTTAGTGCCTCCTGTACTGCAGACTTCTGACTGCTCCTCAGCTCTTTTCACACACACCAACATACATCTGAGCAACTCCGAAAGTTCTTTACCCACTGCAAGTTCCTCTTAAACATTACCTCCTTGCAGACTTTTGACTGGAAAGCAATTAGCAAGGAATTCAGATTGGACATCTGATTTGCAGAAGAGCAAAGTTCCCAGAAATGGTTAAAGCACCCAATACCCTACATTTCCACTCCCAAACAAAGTCTCTGTGCAGCCCTCCAAACAGGAAGCATTTGAAGCTATTCAAAGGGTCAACGTTACCATGACCAAATGCGTGCTTGGGTTGTTCCTCCATTTTCACTACTTTTTTAAGGAGCTCTAAGCAGTAGCAGTAGTGCTGAGGACAGGGCTGCGTGCATCCTGCATGTGCAGTAGCCACAAGTACTGCTGTCCAGTAGCTACAGACTGAACTGCTTCTGGTGGTGTATCTTCAACACCTTTTTGATCCGTAAAAAACACTAATTGTAAGTACCTGGCTGGTCACACTGCTAAATGCATTGGGCCCCAGAGATCTTCCAGCAACAGAAATTGCTTTCAGTTTTGCATTTCTGGCAATGAAAATACTGTGCTGGTGAAGATTCCTCTGTTGAAGCTCTGTCAGTTCTGTAACTAAACATTCCATCAGGTGACAGCTGCTGAGAGCCTCTCTGTGTGTGAACAGCCAGAAGGCAGTGTAGGCTGAAAGCACAGTAGCCCCTCTCTAGCCTCCTCTTTCATCATAACCTAGACCAAGAGGGGTTGTATGATCCAAAATCTAAAGTGATGGGCAGTTTCAGGAAAACTGGAGTGGACTGAAAGAGACTGGCCCGAAGTTGAATTGGAAATGTAGAGTATGAGGAGCCATATCTTTCCTGTAAGAGAAGCCATAAAGTAACCAGGTCATCGTAAGTTTGTGCTCTCTTGACACTCATCTTTAATTCAGGGCAGCAGCTCTGCGGATTGGGCAGGGGAAATATTTGCAACTGTGAAGTTACTTCATTGTCACGTCTGGAAAAGTACGTTGTACCCTGCAGGGTGGGAAGAGAAGGCTTCAGCCTCCTTCACGTCAATTATGTCTGTAGGATAATGCAGTGTGTACACTACAGGTGAGGTATGGAGTATCCAGTGAGGTCAGACCTCAGAAAGTACTTGTAGCCTGAAAGGCAATGTAAGTTGGGACGGATAAAAATACTTTGCGCCATTTTTGCAATTTGATCACCTGAAAGGCACCATAAGGTAGCTCAGACATGTCTAATCTTACATGACCTCTAGACAGTGTATGCACTGTCATTTGCAGTACCCCATCCTGATTTTCTTTGGTATGGACACACACAGATTTAAGCACCAGCTGACATGAAAAAGGCAGAGGAAGAATCTGTTTTACAATAAGGTCTTAACAGGCTTTGTTTTTTCTGTCCTATGTTTTTATGTTTATTGCTAATGAGAACAACTATTTTACTGCCTTTGTGGAAAACTTCCATCTTTTGTGGTCTGTCATCAAGGAAGAAATTAATCTTCAGTTTGTGTCAGAAGGTCATACATGATAGGCCCTTACTGTCTGGTGGTATTGCCACACTCACTTGTTGCTTTAGCCTTACCACAGGGAATTTTGTAATGTGCCTGAGCGCTGCTGTTAATTATGATCATGATGTGGATGCATGGCTGATTAATTCAGGGGTTGTGAGTTTCCACTGCTAAGTGTTGTGACAGAATGGGACTGATCTGCAGGCAGATGGATGGAAAGGGATGAGCTTAGAGTGTTTATAGCAGTTGCTGCTGGGAAGGAGGAACAGGGCTTGAAGGCTGCAAAGCAGAAAGGCTGGTCCTTTCTTCAGTCATGGTAGAACACCAATAAATTATTAAGGATACACAGTCTGTTGTGGTTGAAGAGTGTGACTTGTCTTGCTGTCAGGCTCTACTTTTCTGACCCTAGACTTTATGTTTTGTTTTACTGTCCTTCTTTCTTCCTGCTCTGTGGCAAGAGCAGAGATGCATATCTTCCTGTTGCTTAGAGGGTTGTTAGTTTTGTCTCTTTGCCCATCCTCTCTTTCAAGCCAGGATGTCTCCCGTTGACTGCGGGACTGTTGCAAGCCTACAGAGGGATTCTGTTATCCCAAGTGCGTGTGTGCTTGTCCTTAAAGCAAACTGGGAATAGTATTAGTTGGGTAAGCAGTACCAGGGAGCATGCAGCTACACAGCATGGGGAAAAGCTGGAGATGAAGGGGCAGAGGAAAAGGTAGTCTTTTGGAGTGTAAGGGTCAAGGAAATGTTGAGCTGCACCATGAGCAGCAATGAGCATCCAAGGCTTTTGTTCCTCGTGGAACAATTTTTAAGGAGTTTTTTCATCTGCTAAAGCATTGGCTTGGTGAATAATTTGTAAAATTTCCTTGTTATATATGTGGAACAGTAACTGCAGCACATCCCTATGCAGGGTAGCATAGAACTTAATCTCTGCAAAAAATGCAAATTACTCACCCCAATTTCTTTACAGTCTGCTTTGTGATTTGCAGAGGAAGAAGAAACCTTTTCCCAGGTAATTTGAGTAGTGGGAAATAGGTCTCCATTAGTTGCATAGCTACTGGTGAAATGCTTAATGCAGCTGTGGGATTGGTCTGAAATGTGGACAGGATGTACTGAGCTGTGCATTGGTGAGACAAAGCCATCAAGTGTTGCTCTAAGTATGCACTCCGCACCGTGCCATGTTTACCCTTGATGAATCCCATGGGACAACTTCGATTCCACTGACACTGTATAGTTGGTTGTTCTGCATGAGGCTCCTTTGCAGCTGCTGATCATGGACTGTGCATTGGTAGATGCAGAACAATGTTTTGGGCTTTTTGTTATTCAGAAGCGTCAGACCCCACTGAGAGCTATTCTTTAGTAAACCATGTCCATGATAAGCTGTCTTTAAATCAACACCAGGTTTTACCATCAATCAACTGTAGCTACATGAAAAATGGAGTTAATGGACTTTATACCTTCACTTGAGGCAGAAAATGTATCTGAGAGAATAAATGTGCATGTGCACACACAAAAAAGCTGTTGGAGAAATGATGTGAATAATGGATATTCGTAACCGTGGAATGAAAGGCAAGGTTCTATTTTCAAAGACAAGATTCTGTTTTCAAGGCAGAGGTACACATTTCCTTCAGTTTTTCATTTTTAATTTTCAGTCACGGCATTGACAACTGTAAGGTTTTTGCCTCATCCAAAGCCCTGGAATGGCGGGGGGGGTAGCTGCTTGTCTTCAGAGTAGGGGTAGAAGGAATGAACCTGAGGTATTGGAGCCTTGAGGGAAGAGAGGTGGCCTGTGAGCTTGGAGGCACCTGGAAGCATCCACACCCTCCTCTGCAGCAAGAGACTTTTGTTACTCTGCTGATCTGTAAACAGCTAAATGCCTATCATGGTTATTTCAGTCAGCACTTACTGCTGAAGTTTCAACTGCCTGTTTGGTTTTGTGACTTCTGGTAGATTTGGTCATGGTAACGTTGACCCTCTGAATTGCTTGAAATACCTACAGTTATTCAGTGAGACACATGGCAAAAGCAAGGACCATCTCCTGCAGAAATCTCCACTCCATCCGGCTAACCACCACTAAACTCAGCAAGGATAGGCTGAGGTACCCAAGTCAAATGGAGCTGGCTTTGCTTTTCTGAGCAAAGTGACAACGTCAAAAGGCTCAGGAGGATAAAGAGCAAAACAAATAACCCTTCACTGAAATCTTTAATCAAGACAACATCTCAAAAAGTGACCATGCTCGCATAAAGAATCCACTGCTCACACAACACATTTCTGAGATTAGCTGCCTAGTCTCAATAAAAAGGCTTAGCCAGAACAAATCAGGGAAAAACAGCCTCATGTACAAATTCTCACTGCTAAGGCAGAAGGAGCTTGGTTTTCACCAACAGATCAAGATTAACACACCACTGCACCATTTCTTTAAGCTCAAAGCCTGCAGTTAACTTCCTAGATATAAATTTGCAGTGACTGCCCAGCTTAGCACCTGCATGTCCACCCAGAACAGCCAGTACCCTGTCCCAAGTACACAGTGAAAACAGTCCCAGGTCACGCAAAATCAAGCAAAACTTCCTTCAGCAAGGAAGGCTGTCATCCTAAAGAGCAGCACCCAGCAGGTTCCGGCAGTTAATCAAATGTTTTAGGTCACCATCAGGTCTACAGACATCACAAACTCCGTTCAACAAAGGTGGGATGGCTCTGTGCACAAACAGAACAAACCACAGACAAATTCTCCTGATGTACTCTCAGCTTCTCAGCCCTACCCCTCCTTTTAGGATTTCCTAATTCAGCCTGGCAGTTAACGGACTTGACTGGGATTTTCTACACCACTGGTTGTCTGCTGGCTCCCATAGCTTTCCAGGTTCAGTAAAAAGAACTCATACATTCATTTAGGTTAGAAAAGACCTCTAAGCGCATCCAGTCCAACCAGTAACTCAACTATCTCAAAGCCACTGATAAACCCTGTCCCTCAGCTCCAGATCTCCACAACTTTTAAATACATCCAGGGATGGCAATTGAATCCCTTCCCTGGGCAGCCTGTGCCAAAGCCTGAGGACCATTTCTAGAAAGAAGTTTCTCCTAAACTTTCCCTGGCACAACCTAAGGCCATTTCCTCTTGTCCTGCCACTTGTTTCTTGTGAGATCAACTCCACCTCTCTACACCCTCCTTTCAGTTAGTTGCAGACAACAATAAGGTCTCCCTTCAGCCTCCTTTTCTCCAGACTAATCAGCCCCAGCTCTCTCAGCTGTTCCTCACAAGGTTTGTTCTGCAGACCCTTCACCAGCCTTCTCTGGACCCACTCCAGCACCTCAATCATCTTTTTTGTATCAGTGTTCCCAAAACAGAACCCAGTGCTCGAGCTGCGGCCTCATCAAGTGCCCAGTACAGGGAGACAATCACTTCCCTGCTCCTGCTGGCCACACTAGCGCTGGTACACACCAGGACACCATCTGCCTTCTTGGCCATCTGTGCACACTGCTGGCTCATATTGAGTCAATCATTACTCAAAACCTGCAGGTCTCTTTCTATGGAGCAGTTTCCCAGCCACTGTCCCCCAAGCCTGTAGCAATGCGGCACTGGGTACAACCTTGATTGTTGATTGTGAGTCAACCTACACAGTTATATGATTATGCACACACTCCCTCCAAAACAGCAGTTCCATCTAGTTAATTACACACTGAAATTATATGTCTAGAAAAATCTTAATGTACAATGTTTTTTTGTAATTATGTGAAGTGTTTGTTTCTCTTTCAAACCCAGAGCCTACAATGGAAAATCACTTTAACCCATCGGGAGGGTGTGCAGACAGTGTTTCGAGGGCGACAGTACAATTCCAAGCTTGTAAGTGATGCGCTGGAAAGACAACACCATGAACTGAAAGAACCTCGGAGCCGTAAAGTGAAGAGCCCAGATACGTACAAGGGAAGGATAACTCAGTTTTACTTAACTAAAGACCCTGTAACTACAATATAATTCCAAGTGAGCACAACCACGCACTCAGAAGAGTCACTCAAGATTGCTTTGGACTGAAGGAAGTTTGACCTTACAGTAGTCAAAACGCATGGCAGAAGTCCGTGTTCTCCGTTTCACACCAGCTTGTATTTTCAATAATAAAACATACAACAAGATGCCATTTCTGCCCCCAGCTGTAAGAAGGCAAATTCATAAATGTATGAATGGAAAAACCCCTGTGCTTTATGCCCCATGAAACACATGCCTGCACAAACATGGGTGCTACTATCAATACGTAAATTTTATCATAAATAACACGCTTTAATTGAGCTGCACACTTGTAAGAAACAGGCAGTTTGCTTTCTCAGGTCTGTTGCTAGATCTTTTTCTAATGACTACACTCTTTATTTTAAAGATGGGTTGCTCTAGAGAATGTGGTCAAAACCATGAACATTAAGAAGCTTTTATCACTTCACCCTGAAAATTCCCACACTGTAAAACACTAGTGACAAGAATTATCTACACATGAATGTAAAGGTTCACCTGACATTTTCTTCCAAAGTGGCAGACTTCCTATCTAGCAAGGGACAACCAAAATAACTTGGCTGTTATGAAATTAAAATCCATTTTTGTAACTTACCCCCAAAATGCAAGTTCACTATTCCTCAAACTGTCAAAGAGAAGCAAATCACAGCAAGGTCCATGTAACAGCACTAGAGATTGTACACAGACCTATAAAACAGCTAATACAAGCTTTTATCAGTGCAAGCTCCTATCAAGGAATAAGAGATGCTATGAAAAAACAAAAAAATCCTCTGAAAGACCTGTAATGGTAACAAATAAAACCTCAACTATCTAATTACAAAGAACTCTCATCAAGCTAAGAAATAGTCTTCACTTTTTTTGGAGCAAGCAGCCCATTACTTGCTTGGAAAACTGATGGTTGCGCAATTCAGATTGAGCTGTGAAACATTAAGGGATTTGGAACTTCCCAAAGGTCTTCTGTTCTTTGTTTTCTATCATGTCGAAAATTCCTGCCTGGCTACCTCATATCATTTTTGTGTCCGATTCTTAGTCAAACTAGGTTTTATGCAGCTACACTATCCGTGCATTAGTTCTTCCCTATTGACTCCTGAACCCTTTTGTTTGACTTCAGACATTCCACAGAGGGACAGAAGTCTCAAAGATAATTAAGTTCTGATCACTGTTCCCCATCTTAAAAACAGAAATACTAAAACTGCAGGAGTAAGTTTGAATGGTTCCCCATTTCAGAAACAATTAATAGACTGGATTTTAAAGCACATCACTACAGGTTCCACAGGGTTTGGGGGAATCATTCAGAGTCCTGGCTGTCTTACACACCTCCCAACACTGCTCTTGTCAGTGGTGCTCTGGCAGGTCCTGGGCTTCATCAGCTTCTGATTTGACCCCATTATGACCACAAGTTCACCTTCTGTCAGAGAGGAAGACAGAGCCCTTCCACCTAGCAGCAACAATTCCAAAGACTCAAGATTGTGGCTCTAGGTGAGGCAAGGAGTTCAGACAGTACCTTCTTCCCCAGTAGCAAACTAATATCACAAAGCATTGGAAGAAGTAGTGGAAGAACCACCTCAAAAGGAAGACAACTGTAAATTTTTAGATCAAGTCAACATCATTATTATTCACAGAACAGAATTCAGCATCCGCAGTATGGCACAGGTTACTCTTCCTGGACTAAGAACTATCCCATGCTGAAATAACTGTCGCTAGAGATCCCAGCTTAAAGGGAAGGTGGGGAGACTGTACAAACCACACTTGAAAAGAGAACTGGTGAGAATCCCAGAAATAAAATTAAGCTTCCAAAGTGCTACCCTGAAGATAAAGAAGCAATTCTGTTGCTAGAAATCAATTATGGGACAGTACAAGGAAATTCACATCAATTAATCCATTCCCAATATCCCAGCTATAACCAAGGCACATTTGCATGTGGCGCTGGCCCATGAGGTTCCCTAAGTCAGCTCCTGCCAGTCGTACAACTAAATATTCCTGGAGAACCTTTTCTTCTCTGTTTTACATTAGATACTTAAGCACAACTCAAAGACATCTAGACACAAAGCATATTCTTCTGTTTTGCTTCTTCTGTCACTTCACTTCCCAAGGATGCAAGGATACCGACACCTGCTGCAACAGCAAAGCTTTCCACCTGCACCACTAGTAAAACTCTTAGTGGGGCAATACAATGAACCAGACCACGGCAATAGCCCAGGCCAAGAGAGACAAAATCTTTCCCTCCTAAAGGTATGTTGCAAGGGAAGAGCAAGATACTCTAATTTAGAGAAGAGACACTGAAAAGCTTGAGCAGATGGAGAAACAAGTGAGAACTCCTTACTTCGTGGTGGAGTATTAGAGAGGGGCATAGGAATATCTTCAAACTGCCCCTAACAATCACCTTCTCAACAATCAGCCAAGAGAACAGCCTGTTCCACTGCAATTCTCATTGTTAAGGACAGATTAAAAAAACCCCACATTATTTCCCAAAAGGTACTTATGCAGCATAGAGGATTACAAAAGATCAGCTTTGTGTGCCCTGCAAGTATTCCAAGAACTGCAAAACAAGAAGCTCTGAAATACTCAAGACAGCAAATCTGGCATCACCCTCAAGACACAAATAATAAACTAAGCTCTCTTTGCTCTTAAATCAACCAACCTAAACAAAAACAATGTTCAATCCCAGTTAGTCAATGTGAATCAACAGCTCAGGTCATGGTACAACAGCACATTAAGTCCAGGAAATGGGGTTTCAGTGCCAGATCAAAACCATCATGGCTTCACCACGTACAACACAGATGAAGTATAAACACCTGCCACAGTTGTGCAGATGCTTCTTCCAACAACAGTACCAGTGAAACTGATTCAGCCCCAGCCCTCTCATACCACCCACTCAAGTGGTGACAGCTTCTCCATGGGTGGAAGGAGGCACATGATAAACCAGGTTAGGAACTCACCCAGGTCAAAGTGTCTCCCAACCAAACCAACTCCCTGCTCTGCTGTGTAAGCCCAGCTAAGGAAGCAACATGAGGGCAATAACAAGTGTCTGCGAGCAGGCATTGCTAAAATCAACACTGCTACCAAAAGAAACATCCACAGAAACCATCTCACTTGGCTGGTTCAAATTTGCTCAGATGTTGACAACTTAACTCTGTAAGGACAAGGTCTGTGCTAAAACAAGAATCATCTGCTCACACCGCACCAATTTTAAGCTTGATCAAGTGTTGTCTGTCCTCCTACATCTTGCATAAAAGCATCAAGTCACCAAATTAAGCACAGCACATCATGTGCAATTTAACAGAAACATCACCATGGGCCACATCTGACACAGTTCATGACTGGGCATCTGGCAACGCACAGAACCAGAGCTGTGAAATCCCAGGCACCATGAAGACTAAACAGCTTGAGACTAACACATGTGTAAGAGACTGGAGAAAACACTTTTTTTTTTTCTTTTGCTCACAAATTGACTTTAAAGCTGCCAGCTAACTTCTTCACTGATCAACATCAAGTCAAAATTATCTGAAGAACACTACTAAACAGGACCCAGCCAAAGAGCTTGAAAAGGAAAAAAAGTGTGTGAGATTCCTCCTGGGTTGACCTACAAAGCCTGAAAGCTTCACCTGTACTTCACAGGTTCCTCCCCTGAAGATCACAGATGGATCCATCTGCCTCCTCATTTACCCCAGCAAGCAGAAACTGAGCTTTAGTTGGGAGTGATACGGAAGAAACAAGCAGACATCCAGTTCTGCAGACCACAAAGATTTAATTCTGCAGGAGACCTCATTCGTCAAGACTTAAGCTTTCCCTTACTGCTTAAGGGGATAACAATTGGAGTAAGCATTCACAATTTTCTCACAAAACACCCTACTCACCCTCGCATGCCACAGGCCACAGAGATGTGTGCAATAGCTAAGTCCCCACACTGGCAGTAAGACACAGACAGCAGCTTTACTTGAGGTAACTCCCATGTTCAGCCAAGCCAAGGCCTCAGCCAACAATAAGAGCTATGAACATTTTTCATGAAGGTCAGGCTGAAATATCAAGGGTGTTTTGTGGAAGCAAACAAGCACCCCAAAGAAGATGCAGGTCTTTGTGGGCTAAATTCTTTGCTCTGAATGGTTTCTGTGCGTCTTGATTATTTCCATGCATCAAACACTGTTTAATCCAGTAAGAATCTTCAAATACACTGGTGTGCAAGAAGTGCTGGAGCAGCGCGGGAGAGAAGACGAGGCGTTCCCTGAAGCTTCCCACAAGAACACTTTCTTCCCCCTAAATTAATCTTAGGCTTTACTGTATATTTAAATAAAAGCTGTGACATATATGAACATAGGAAGGTTGCCAGATATATTTAAAGCTTAAATTTTGCCTTTGAATATCAAGCACCAACTCTGAAGACCTCGCAATGTATTAACCTCCAGAAACAGTTGTATCTGGTATGTTACTGGACACAAGTAACTTGCTGTCTTCAATGGGGAATAAATTAAATTATTCATCTAAGCTCCAGAGTTCAATCCCCTTTGAACTGGGGCATAATAAAGTTCCTTTTACAAGAAGGTTGTCTTTTTTAATGTCAAGAATTCCTCGATGTCTTTCCCTACTGAAATACTTCCTTGCATGCTGAATAATTACAGTAGTAACTCATTAGTTCTTATTAACAACAGACAGTCCAACAGACCAAATTTGATTTTACAAGTAAAAGAGGAGTGGAGGAATCATACCAGACTTTAAAATCCACTTTGAAGCAAGGCCTCTTTGTATATCAGATCCACGGCATTGAGCTCCAAGATACCAAAGACCTAGAACTGAAATATCTTACAAGAGCACCTTTCCTGACAGTTCCAGTTATCTAAACCTTACAGGAAACTCAGCAAAGCAGCCCAAGGGTTTGGTTGGTTACCTGCTCAGGGATTTCAAATAATAATGGTCTTGCAAAGTGCTTAAGATATGGTGTGAAAACTCCTTCCCTGGTGCTGAGATAACACTGACTTAACAGACAATGAACAGAACTAGGAGGAAGCAGTCTTCAGCAGTTCACACTCATTCTTCCAAGTGACCCCAAACGGCTCAGAAACAAGAGCAAACACTTCATTCTCTTCAAGTCCTACTGAGGAGTTCTCTTTGTTTGAAGGAGGGGTGTTTAAACATCAGAAGTTGCTGGAAAAAAACAGGTCTACACACAAGTGTAAATCTCCTACATGCACCCCAAATCTCACTAGCTAAAGAAAAAGATTTGCTTAAAGAACCTAAAAGACCCTTTTGCACAGTTTCTTATCCAGTGTCTTTTAGTCACCATTACCTGAAAGTCAAAACACCCAAAGACAAGCAACAGGCTCCAAAGGCCACCAAGTAGGGCTGTCAAGCACTTCACTACCTGGTGTGGTTTGGTGGCAACCAAGCCAAGGCCAGCCTCACTGCAGGACATGCATCATCATCCCCCAGCCCTCTCAGACAACCATCATGGCACAGCCTCCCACACACCAACCCTGGAACCTCTTAAAGTCACCAAACCAGCAGAAACCATCTCTATCACAATGCCAACTTTCTAATGGGCTGGTGACAACAACTTGGTCAAAGAGGCAGCCAAGAAGAAAAAGCAGAGGCAGTAGGTGAGCACGACCCTGCTATGGAAAATGAGAGGGGAAGCAAGCTCAATGCTTTTGCTCCATTTCTACAGCTATTTCAAGTCTACGGAGCATGCAGACGCAATTGTTACAGGTCTAGCCCCAAACCCACCTAAACTGGCTGAGAAGGGACTCCATAACACAAGGCATTTCCCAATTAAAGGTCAATGAACAATGAAACAGTCTGATACGGAGGAGAGTGGGGAGGGAAGGAAGACTGTACAACGCAGAAAGATAAAACTTACATAAGAAGAAACAATGAAAGGAAAAGATGAAGAAGCCCACTGCCTCGCTGTGGCTGGAAGATAAGCCCGAAGCCATCCTGTAATTATTAGGACAAATGACCACAGAATTCTACTAATAAGCTGCAAGAATAAACCCTCATTTTTGTTACCTTTACTGGCTATTTATTACTTCTCTCCACTAAACCCACTCTCAGCTCAGGTTACCTTCAAATACTCCACTTCAGATGACAGTTAATAAATAAAAAAAACCTGAAAAACAACAAAAACCCCGAAGTGCGAAACATCCTACGGTAACCTCTTCTGCACTCCAAAACACATACTCACTGGTAAGAAAGCAAGGGGACAGGAGAGAGTTTACATATGACCCAGCAGTGAAATTATCTGAATTAAAAGCTCCAGATCTGGACTCAACAAGACACTTATACACTTCCTTAATAGATCTGTACTTCAGTTCATTACCAGGAAAAGTACAGAAAATTATTACTGACATCATTCTGACATCAAGAGGACCAATGGACCCATCTGCTCACAGTGATCTGGTAGCAGAGTGGACACTATAGAGTCATATGCCACCAGAAGAATCTACATGCCAAGTGGGGCTCTGTAATAGGATGGGGGAGAGGTCAAACCACAGTCCCCAGCCACACACTAATAACATTCTACACTAACAGGGACATGATGTCATGTTGCCATTCTTAACAACTTTGGTGATGGCTGCACTGAAAGGAGAAGTATGACTGCAGCACAGAGGCACCAATACCGAGTTTAGTCTGACAAGCAAGAGTAACACCACCAACTTGTGGACTTTCAGTCTCCACCACACCAGGATGAGATTGCTGGAAATCACAGAATCGTTTAGGCTGAAAAAGACCTTCAAGATCATCCAGTCCAACCATTAATCCAACTATCCCAAGGCCACAACTAAACCCTATCCCCAAGCTCCAGATCTTCGCGACTTTGAAACACGTGCAGAGATGGCGATTCAACCCCCGCCCTGGGCAGCCTGTGCCAAGGCCTGATGATCGATCCTTTCCAGGAAGTTTTTCCTCACGGCCAACCTAAACTTCCCCTCGTGCAACATGAGGCCATTTCCTCTTGTCCTGTCACTTGTTCCTTGTAAGAAGAGACCAACCCCCTCTCTACAACCTCCATTCAGGAAGTTGCAGGCAGCAATAAGGTCTCCCCTCAGCCTCCTTTTCTTCTGACTAACCAGCCCCAGCTCCCTCAGCTGCTCCTCATAAGGTTTGTTCTCCAGACCCTTCCCCAGTCTTACTGCCCTTCTCTGGACTCAGTCCATCACCTTGCACTGATGTGTCCAAAACTGAACTCTATATTCTTTTGTCTGCCCATGCCAGGCACTGTGGAGTCATAATTTCCCTTACTTTAATCATGTGAGATATAGATAAGTACATATGTGCTTGATTGACCTGTGTTCATGTTTTCCAAAGCCATTTAAATGGCTGCTCAAAAGCAGTAACAATCCTGTAGCTGAGCACACTCCCAAGCAATAGGGCAACTCTTAGAAGCCAAGAATGTATAAAAAGCTTTTAATTTTAAAGCATAAACTGACATTTGTCTCAGCAAAAGCGTTGGCTTCAGTAGTTCTTCCTCCATCCTTCCTCTCCTTTCTTCCCCCATCCCCTTGTTCCCAGCCCTCCCACTGAGCCCATTCAGCTGTTCACACAGTCCCACAGTGAACCAGATCTGGTAGCTGATGCAGAGTAAAAATAATCCAGGAAAAAACAAAGAGTGAGGAGGAGTAAAAAATTAAGTTCCTCAAATCAATGCAAGATGGAAATGCAAAAAAGTAATTCTCTCTGTGCACTAGGGAAACGCCATAGGGGCGTCAACCTGTGCTGGGGCTCCCTTGGGTACTACCACTAAAGAAACACTTGTGGCACTAGTGAAGCTCTCCTGGAGAAGCTGGAGACACAAATAGCTGTTGGAAAGTCTCTTGATACCAAAGATGACCTGTTCTCTTCCAGGCAGCTGACACAGCACTCTCCTGAAAGCGGAGCCTGGCACTAGCTAGAACAATGAACATCTCTCTCCCACATGCTTTTTTTTTTTCCCAGCAGAGGCCCCAGATTCCAGCTCCGAGGTCCCAAGCATCTCAGATCTGGTGTTTATCCAACATTCCCATACAGTCTGCGATCATGCAGACTGCAAGTCCGCTCCGTGAAGCGGAGGGCCAGCCCACCACAGCTCCCTCCAAGCAAAAGCAGCCCACTCTCATCATGTTGCCATTTATTTCATGGCTGTACAGCAGCTGTTAAGAAAACCTTCAGTTCTGCTACACTTGAGGCAGGAGATATAGGATTTCCTTCTGGACAGGGAGTAGGATTTGACACCCTGGCATCTTCCCTACACATTTAAAGTTGCATAACCCCCATGAACTATGCTGGCTTATAAGAGTCCCTTTTGTACTGGAGACCAATCCCCTCCTCATCAAAAACATACCAGTAGAAGCTTAGCAGGAACCAGGAGTACCAGTTCCTTTTCCTAAACAACTTGATGCCACCATGCAACCACAGAGTCTTACGGCCATTCAGTGGCAGCTCTTAAGGCCCCCGGTACCCTCACTCTGGTATGCTATACCAAGGAGAACACTTGTGTGTCACCTTCTGTATTCACAGTACAGGTTCCTCAGCTCCTCTTAGCCAGGAATCATTGGACATCAGCATTAGACAGGCTGAGAGAGTTGGGGTTGTTAAGCCTGAAGAGAAGACTCTACGAGGACCTTAAGAGACCTTTCAGTGCCTGAAAGGGGCCGTCAGAAGGCTGAGGAAGACTGTTCACAAAGGTAGAGAATGACAGGACAAGGGGTCATAGTTTGAAGCTGGAAAAGGGTCGATTTAGGTCAGACATTAGGAAAAAGTTCTTTACTCTGAGGGTGGTGGATCCCTGGAACAGGCTGCTTAGATAGGTGGTAGACGCCCCATTCCTGGAGACCCAGGGATTGGTCAGGCTTGATGGGGCTCTGGGCAATCTGTTTGAGTTTACACAGTTTATTAGGGTTGGAAGGGGCCTTCAAAGAGAGATGCCCATTCTTGTTGTAGGAGGGTTGGACTACATGACCTTTGGAGGCCCCTTCCAATCCAACTGCAATCACAGAATCACAGAGCATTAGGGACTGAAGGGACCTGCAATCTGTGATACTATGATAAAGTAACTCTTGCAAAGGACACAAGGTATCAACTGTGTGCTTACAACAACTTGTCCATATCAAAGAAGCCAAATTCACTTCCTGGTCTGTGAAAAAATAACCAAAAAACCCCTCATGGTGTTTCACAATGAAGCACCCTTTCCGAGTCAATACATTCTTTGAGGAGCATCATTGATCCACAGCAAGTGAGGAAGCCACTTTTGGCAGCTGCAAGGCCTGGAGTTCATACAACACAATTGGGCAGCCACAACAATAATAACAGACTATCTGCTGAATGTTTGTCTTCCAGTGGGAAGTGCATGAAATGACTATGCACAAATCCCTTTCAGGATTTAATCCTGCCCTGGAGTTCACACCCAATTTTGGTGCACAATATCATTAGCAGGAGACACCAGTACCAGAGGTCAGAAACAATTTGATAACAAACCCCTCCAGTTCTGTTTTCCCCTACAGAAAATGCAGCATCCAGCCCTGGGTTGATTCTGGTAACGTGACAGATCAAGGCTCCATTCATACCCACACTAAGGGAGCACCACAACCTTGGCTATAGGCCAGCTGCCTTGCCCTCTGCCCAGAAAGGTTACAGAGCAAGTCCTGGATGCCGTTTTTAAGCACAGGACGGACAAGGAGACCGAGACCTGCCAAAATGGATATAACCAAAGGTAAATCACACCTGACTAACACAATTCCCTTCTGGAATGAGAAAACTGGCTCTGCAGCTAAGGAAAGAACAAGGGGCACTGGACACCCTGCCTTCATGCTAAAGGCCATGCTAAGTCTCCCATGGCCTCCTTCAGCCTAGTGCTGAGATGTGGCCCGGATAACTGCACAATAAAGGTGAGAGGGTGAAACACCAGGCTCAAAGGATTATGGGACTAGCCCTACTCAGAAGTTTTCTAATGACTCAGATAAGGACACTCTCAAAGTCTGGGGTCTTTGGGGCAGGGCTGCTATTGAAAGGGACTTCAAGCTGGAAAATGGGTGTACAATGAAGTCTATCTATGGCTAGGGCAAAGCCCCATATCTGGGGTGGGATAACTCCCTGCAGCAGCACAGTATGTCTGTGGAAGGCGTGGTAAAACAAGTTGCCCAGGAGTCAGTAACGCACCCACAGCAAGGGGGCACTATGTGGAACACCACTTGGGTCCAGCTTGGGACTCCCCAGCACAAGGGATATACAGGAAGGAGTCCAGCAGAGGCCACTAGGGTGATCAGTGCTGGAGCACATGGCATGCAAAGAAAGATGGACGGAGTAGGTTTGGTAAGACCAAGAAGGCGGCTTGGGGAGGCACTGCTGCAGCCTATAACTACCGAGTGGGAGATCAAGAGCAGAAGGGGCCAGGCTCTTCTCAAGAGATGCATACAGATAGTGTGAGCTGCAAGGGACACCAGCTGGAACACAAGAAAATCCAACCAGGCCCACAGAAATAAACATAAGCATGGCCAAACACTGTCCAGGGACCAAACCAAAACTGGCATCACCATCCTTCGAGATACTAAGAACCAGGCTGAAAATAATCCCTAAGGGGACAGCTCTTAGAAGGAAGATAGTCCCGAGATCTCCAGAGGTCACTTCCCACCACTCATGGGGTGCGCAGCACAGATTTTGCCATAAAAAATACTGGAGATGGCATTCCACACAAGACTGGTGTCTATAATGTTAAATGCCAAGCAATAATTTCCAGGAAACAATTCTCTTTGCAAGTCACACCAGGAACAGAAATAAACATTTTCGCCATTCATCTTGCCCTTCATCTTTCCACTCTTAACATCTCCAAACATCGTAACACCACACACACCCCACTATCAGCTTGGGGTGACCCAATAAAATTAAGCTGGGAGGGCCAAGAGGAACCCCTTATCCCTCTATGAAACCAAGAGCAACCAGAGAAAAAAGTACAAATGTGACAAAAGATGTCACATTTTTCAGAGCACAAAGTAAGTGTAAGGCCAGAAAAACAGAAAGAACAGAAAGTAGTTGTTGATGGAGAGCAGCCAGACAGGATGGCTTGGCCACCTTGGCTGGGTTTCCCTCCCCTTGTTTACTTTACTCCAGGCTTTACAGAACTCCACAAGAAATAGGGAAGGTTTTGAGAAGAAAGAAACCCCAAAAAAACACCTTCCCCCACATCCTGCAAGAGTGTGGAGCAGGAAGCTCCACAGAAGAGCTTTTAGGAAGGAAAATGGCCGAGTGTAAACCCATGCCAGGCCATCCTCAGTTTGGATTCCACGAAATGTAGCCCCAGACCCTGTTGCCTCTCCTCTTCACGTGAGTCAAAACAAAGGACAATCAAGAGAGTGGCACAACCCTCAACACCAGGCTGATAGGAAGCACACACCGAACCAACAAGAGGAGAAGGGGTGGCCAAGATCTGCAGGACGTGCCAAGTCCCGTTCCTAGGCCACGGGCAGCTTCTCCCATCTTTGTACTCGTTGTCTCAGCAACTTACCATGGGTCCCTACTACTGGAACCTCCCCTGACCCGCCAGCCCAGCAGCCTTTCCAGCCCAGGCCGAGTCCCGACTCCGCTCCCCATGGGCTTTCCCGCCTCGCCATGTCCTCTGCTTCCCTCTGCCCGCACCCCACCTGGCCCACACAGGACCTCATAACCTCATAAAACCACATACGACCCCACACGACCGTACAGAGCCCCATAAGACCCCAGTGGGCCGTTCGCCACCTCTCATCCCAAATCCGCCCCGCATCCCCTGATCGTCTCGCCCCGCTCCCGGCCCCGCGACAGCCCCTCACCCCAGTTAACCCCGCACCAGGCCCTTGACCCGCTCCCGCCTCCCTCCCTCTGGGGCTGCCCGAGCCGCGGCCTTTTCCTCCCCCTCCTTCCCCCCCCCTTCCCGCCCCATCGCCTCCCCGGCCTGCCCCGNGGGGCCGGCAGGAGCGGGAGCGGCGAGAGGAGGGCGGGAAGGAGGGCGGGCGGGAAGGAAGGAGGGAAGGAACCGCCCAGAGCGGTTTCTTGGGGCGGAGACGGGAGACGAGCGGGGCAACGGTACTGAGATGCAGGGGCACACACAGAGACAAGCAGGGACATTCACAGAGACACACACAGACGTGCAGGGACACACACAGAGACAAGCAGGGACATTCACAGAGACACACACAGGCGTGCAGAGGCACACACAGACAGACATACAGGGACACCTAGAGCCCACCTGTCCTCACACACACACAGGCCACCTGTACACAGCCACACACACACACATACCAGCTGTGCCCACACACACACTGTCCGCCTGTCCTCACACGCACAGGCGCACACAAAGGCCGCCTGGCCTCACACCTACGTAGAGCCTACCTGGCCTCTCACACATACACACACACAGACTGCTTGTCCTCTCATGCAGAACCTGACCATCCTCACACATGCACACACAGTCTGCCTGTACCCTCACAAACACAGTCAGTCCACTCACAGAGTCCATCAGTCCTCACATGGATATACAGAGTCCGACAGTCCTCAAAGACATGCACAGTCAGTCTGTTGGTCCTCACACCCACACACAGAGGCCACCTGTCCTCACAGACACACACAGAGTCCTTTGGTCCTCTCACACATGCACAGAACCCACCTGTACTCTCACAGAGTCCATCAGTTCTCACACATGTACAAGGAGTCCATTGGTCCTCTCACACACACAGAACCTGCCTGCAGTGTCACGAACACAAAATCTGTCAGTCCTGTCACACACACAGTCTGCTTGTCCACACACAGAGCCCACCTGCCTTCTCACACACATAGAGCCCATGTTGTCATGTACAGCCTGACACATACAACCACCACTTGTATTCGCACGTCTGCCTCTACACACAGCTCTCCTCACACCTTCCTCTGCCTGTACTCACACACAGCCCTCCTCACAGCACCCCACTAGTGCACACAGTGCCTGTACTCAACACACATACTCCGACTGTACTCACAACCCTCTTCACACGTATGCTGGGTATACTCATCTCTACACACACAACCAGCCTGTACTCACACACAGCCCTCCACACACATGCATGTCTGCTTGTCTTTACACGCAGTGTTCCTCATATACCCCCAGCTAGCTTTCATATTCCCTTGCTCCCCGACCCAGGGGTGTCAGTGGTCTGCAGGACACCAGAGGCTACACCAAGCAGGCACACCTCTTCTTCACCTGTGCATGGCTCCTCTCCAGGTGTCTCCTCAGCAGCCCTGCAGCAGTTACCCAGTTGCTGAACAGTCAAATCACTCTGCAAAACTTCTACCTTACCACAGCCATCTCCTCTCCTGCTGAAACCAACAGGCTGATGCCAAAGAATGCCCTGAGAAAACACTGTTCTTTGGTACAGAACACCTTTACAGCAGGTCCCCCAGCAAGAGCTGACCAAGTACAGCAGAGCAGATGATGGGTGACCACCCTTGAGGTGTTCTCCATGTAAAAGGAGGACTTCCCCTTGCAATGGGTGTGAGCTGGAACATAGGAGGTTCCACAGAAATATGAGAAGGATCTTGTTCCCAGTGAGGGTGACAGAGCACTGGAACAGGCTGCCCAGGGAGGTTGTGGAGTCTCCTTCTCTGGAGACGTTTAAGACCACCTGGACATGTTCCTGTGCAACTTGGTCTGGGTGATCCTGCTGTGGCAGGGGGATTGGACTGGATGGTCTTTTGAGATCCATTCCAATCCCTAATGGTCTGTGATTCTGTGATTTCACCAGCACCTCAAGTCTTCTACTGAGAAACCCCCTCAGTACCCTAACACCTAACACCACTCTGTCCATCCAGCACAGCCTCCAGACCAGAAACGGACACAGACTTGGTGCCTACTCACAGTGAGGGTGTGAGGAGCAGGTGCTAGATAGGGCTGTAGGATCCAGGAGAGCAGCAGGAGGTTTCAGTGCCGGGGAGGTCATGCTGATCCACCAGCTCTGCCCTGGAAGTGCTGACCAGCAGCCACCAGAAAGCCTTCTGCTGTCTCCTACCAGAGACTGGTGTCCCAGCTGCATGGGAGCAGCTCCTGCAGAGAGATGAGTCGAGGGCCGGGCGTGTGCTTTCATGTCCAGTTTTATTAGTGTTGCATTAGTACCATAAAATAGTTGATGAGGTCGAGCGCATTGCGGTTTGTTCCAAAAAAAAAAACAAACAAAAAAAAAAAAGGCTATTTACACGGAATCTGTCTTCATTAAAAAACCCAAACAAACCAGAACCCAACGACGCCGAACCCAAACGGTACAACAACGGAACAGATGGACAAGTTGGGAATCTACAGAGTGGTAAGGTCCCCTCGTACACCACAGCCGCTGACTGGATGTGGCTCCGTGCTGCTGCTCTTCCTGAAGGAAACCAGTGACCTGCTGCTTTCCAGCTGGCACATGCCCTTCTCACCCAGTCTTCCCTGAAGCAGCAACTGCAGGAGCGAGCCCTGTCAGGAGCACCTCCCAGGAGAACCCCACTGAAGACATTCCAGGAAACCTCTGGGAGATGCTGCTGCTCATTTCTGGCCTTTTCCCTGCCCAGGAAGCCCCGAGAGAGCATCGTGCTCAAATGCCACCACACAGCTGTCTCCAAGAACCCAGAACCAAGGGGACAGGGGCCCTGCATCCAAACCAGCATCAAGAAAGCTCCAGGGCCCCTCATCCCAGCCTTCCCGATCCCTCAGCACACCAACCAGCAGGATCTGGCCACTTGGTCTGCTACCAGTGCAACGTCCCCCACCCCAGCTCATGCTGCTGGTGAGAGGCACTGCAGAGCTTCTGCTGCAGTTACAGCATCAGCTCAGGGCAGATGGTTCTCAACTGTGTTTGGTGATGGAGAGTAAATGGGATCATCTTCTCCAGCTCAAGAAACCTCCTAGCCATCTATCCCTGCCCTCTGCACAGGATAAAGCCACAAGCAGGCACTAATTAAAGCAGCAAAATGAAGCCAAGGAGACAGTGGCTCTCCCCAAACTGTGCAGTTGAAGCAGGACTCTGCAGAGGTGTAACCAGCAACTACTGAACTGGATAGAAACCACAGCACTAAGAAGGGACACTAGCAAGACACCCACCATATTTCCAGTGCTGCAGGAGAGCCAAGGTCCAACCTTTGTCTCCATGAAACTCAACCCAGAGGACCAGGAAGCTCTAAAGGTGCAACACAACGCCACAAGCCCTTCCCATCTGCTTGTCAGTGCTGTTAAAACTAGGTCAGTGCCACAAAGCCTGGAGCAGCAGCAAGCCCATGCCCAAGGTCTCACCTCTGTGCAAGACTGGACCCTGTGCCCCACAGCAGCTGAAGAAGAAACCAGCTAGTGCTTTGAGAAGGCCAAGACAGGGGAGCAGGCACTCTGCAGGGAGCAGCAGAGAGCTCTGGGACACAAAGGGACAGGCAGACCAGGGGACACCACCTTCAAAGCACCTCCACGCCAGAGATCAGCTCAGACGCTGCCCACTCCTGCCCTGCCTTCGCTGTCACACCACACTGCTCCAGCATGAGCCATCCATGCGCCCACAGAACCCCTCGGCTGGCCTGTCGCTGCCCCAGCAGTTCTCCCTGGCCCCACAGTTTGCAAATGAAGCTGCTGGGGAAGTCAAGAGAGTGAAAGATTCGAGTGCAGTCACTCACTCACGTCACCTTTCCTCGAGCCACAATCTGATGTTGACACTCATTAGAGACAGAAACCTTCAGACAAGGATGGCAACAGCTGCACAAAATGGTTCCACATGAGATAAGAAACAACCTGACCGGAGCAGCACCACAGAACTGCCACTGCCCCCAGGCTGGGAAACACCACAGACACCCTCATGGACACACAGATGCCCATGGGCAGGTCCAGCTTGCTGCTGCTGGACTCTGGGAGGACAAGGCTGAGAAGCAGTTTCCTTGCCTGGAAGAGGCATTTCAGAGCAACGGCAGGATTCCACGGGGGAGAAGCCCCACGGAGACACAAGCACTTGGGTCTCAGATGAACAGAGCTTCCTGGCGGGTTCACTTGTATGAAGTCAGAACAAAACACAAACCAACATGACATAATGCAATGAGCAGAAGTGTTTCTCTCACACGTACACACACACGCACACACACACACACAGAGACATCAGGCAGGCAGGACCCCGGGAGCCCTGTCCTAGCTACCGTTTGTTTCTTTACAGTAGTTGAAGTACAAAGAGGAGCACAGTGATGGTTCCCCCTCGCCCCCTCAGTAAACAAAGTTATTGCAGTCAGCCAGTCCACCCCACCTCTGCACCAGTAACCCAGCCCAGCACTGAGAGCTGCATGCGGCTCCCAACGCCGGAACCCAGGCCGATCCCTCCCATCACACCAGCGTGAGACTTGAGGCAAAAAATAAAACCAAATCACACACTGACTAATTTCCTTGAAAAAGCCTTTTTTTCCCCTTCCTTTTGATGCAACAGGCTCAATGAAGTCAAAAGAAGCGATGTGCTTATACGCCGGCTCCCACGCCGTTTCTGCTGCTAGGCAACGCTCCACAGTCCCACAGGAGCTCCAGCTCAGGTCAACCGAAAAACACGCGAACCAACGGACACGGCGACACCCCAACTCCAGCTTCTGCCGCAGCCAGGAGCCAGCAGACAGAGCTGCCCACGGGGCCACACGGGGCACTGCCACTAGACAGTGTGTTGTGCCTAGCAGTGTGCCACCGGGCATGGGACCACATCCTCCTCCTCCTCCTCCTCCCCTGCATGGTATGAAGGGAATACCCAGTCTCCAGCCGAGTAGGCTGTACTTGTGCTGGGAAAGGGTTTCATGGCCCATGCTGTGAGCTGCGACAGGCTGTGATCCAGGAGGGACGCTCTCACCTAATGACCCCTCGCTCGCCATCAGCAGAAGGTCTAACACAGCACACCACCACCACTGTCCTGTCCAGAAGACCCCACATGGTCCCTACACAGAGCAGAACCTGCCAACCAGGGCAATGCAGGCTCCCCAAGCCTTCAAAAACCCAAGGGTAAGGGATTAGATTAAATAAAAGAGAAGAAGAAAAGTTCAACAGCATCACTGTCCTCAGAAAGTGCCTCCTGGAAACATTCACAGAGCCTCGCCTGCTCACAAGGGTGGAAGCCCAGAGGACCCTGTCAAAATCTTCACACCCTTTCACTGACACTCCCTCCTCTTGGGAAGGTCAGAGAGCAAGAGGCCACATTGGCAGCACCAGTAGCTGCCCAGCCGCTGTCTCCATGTAAGAGCATCCACCCCCTTGTCTTGGCACCCTGAGTGCCTCTGGCAGCAGTGAGGTGCACAAAGCGCAAAGCAAAGCCCAGCCAAAAGCACCAGATGCCCACAACTCTCACTCCTCCACCTCACAGGACATCTTGCTGCTCAAGGGAGGTAAGAGAATCTGGTAGACTTCACTCTCTAACACATCCCAGTTCCAGCTCCCACTGCCTGCAGCACTGGCACCCCCAGAACAGCATCTCATGCAGGCGGTGCTGTGCCCGGGATGGAACCCACAGAGAAACACCCATGGGGAGGAACACCTGGAAAACAGGACAACATCCATCTACAGAGCGGCCCCAGGAGGCTGCTGACCCACAGCACCCTTCACATCCATTTAAGGAGAGGTCCTAGGTGGTGCAAAATTGCCCTGAGGCCAGGCAGCCCGCACCCAGCCTGGGGACGAAAAGGCAGCAGGGACTGGAGGGGCACAGTGTGGTCAGAGGGCAGGACGAGGGCAGCGGACCTCGCGCGTGCGGTTTGACAGATGGACGGGAAGGCAGCTGGACACGCGGAGCACCCGGCTGGCTCCCAGTGCAGCCACTACAGTGATGATTCACTTCATAGGCAATGGCTCCTCTTCTGGGGTTTGGGTTTTTTGGTGGGTTTTTGAGGTTTTGGCAATTGAATAATTTTTCTTATTGTTTTTAAGGTGGGGTTTTTTTGGTGTTTTTTTAGAAAGCATTAAAAAAAATCTGCAGCTGTTAAAAAAAATCCTTTCCCTTTAGAGGCTGGACAAGGTTTTATTGACAGGTCAGTTACTGGTGTGAGCATGGAAATAGCAGCGACCCCACTGGCACAGCGTCCCGCAGCAGCACGGCCAGCCACAGGGACGGTGGGACTGGCTCCGTTAGGTCACAGACATGGGACACTGGAGGTTTCCTTACGCCTAGTGTTTCCCTAAATTCCTGCTCCCACCCAACCCACCTCAGGCATCACCTTCAGCACCAACACCTGCCCGTCCCCACAGCAGGCTCTACGCTCCAAAGGGCCTCTCCAGACCCCAACGAGCCGCCCAAGTGGTTTGTTTTTCACAAACGGGGCAGTCAAACTCCCTCCGGGCTCGTGGATCTCTCATCCTTTGGCAGCAGGAAGAAAAGACTGGCCATCTCTTTGCTTTTTCTCCTAGAAACACAGAGGGAGGGGGCCAAACGCACCGTAACGCGCGCATCTTCTGCAAGATCCGTGCGAGCCGATGGGCGACTGCCCCCGCCTGCTCACACCAATGAGGTCTCAGGTTAATAAGCAGTGCAGTTACTCGGCTACCTGCTCGTCAGTGGTAGGTGGTCTTGGGCAGGTTGCCTGCTCCTGCCAGCTCCCCCACAACTTCACGTTGTCAGCACATCTATATTTAAGACTGGGATTTGTGGGGTTGTTTTTTTGCCTTTGTTTAAAGGGGTTTCCTTCCCTTGTAGTAAACTTAAAGAGTTAATAGAAAAAAGTAATTCAAAAGTAATCCAAGCACATCTGTAATTAATTCTGCAGGAGAGGGCAGAGCGACGCGAGTCAGAGTTGGCAACGCAATTCCTGGCTCCTGGTGTGCAGTCCTGGGACGGACAGGTCTCTCCTCACCGAGCACGGCTAGAAGTTGGATTTGGAGTGTCCAAATATGCAGATGGGAAAGTGCTTGACATGAGAGGACCACTGTGCTGCCAGCTGAAAGAACTTGACATCGTTCCACTCCACCCCATCGATCAAAACTGCAGGGAAAGGTTAAAAAACAGAAAGAGGAGAGTCAGAAAACACCAAGTGGAAGTGGCCAACCTGAAGCAGCTTCGCTAGAAACCTCCCTGCAGTCAGCAGAGGGAGGTCTGGCCACACCCTACACTCAGTGAATCTTGCTCTGCCCAGTCACCCCACCGCTGGGAACTGCTGCACACACTGGGGAGGAAGACCCCAGGGCAGACTGGGTTTAGGGAGGACAGCCTGGATTTTTCCAGCATCACTCACTGACACTGGAGCGCCCTAGGCTGCTGATTTCAGCGCCACCTGATCCCATTGCTCACATTTCCCAACACATGCCCTTTTCTTCTTTGGGCAAACACACTCTTCCAGAGACAGGCGCTGGTCTCTCCTCACAGGCGCTCTGAACCAGGAGATCCATGTATCCTACAGAGGTGGTACAAGCCCTGCGACCACCCTCACACCCGGGCTAGGCCAGGTTTAAGGAGGTGACGCAAGAGATCTCTCTGCTGCTCATGGTGATGAGGATTATCAACCAAACAGGTTACAGGGGTCCTTTGGATGCTGGATGCACCACCAGCCACTCTAGGTCATGTGTGCGGCTCCTGCTTGTGGCAGGCCTTTGTGCCAGAGTCCTGTCTGGAAGAGCAGCCACCCTCTCACTGCTCCCCACCATCACTTGCCCCAGCCAGGCAAGAGAAAGACAATGTCAGGGAGAAGAATGGTGCCTGCTCTTGGCCCAGTTCTTGTCCTCATCCAGGCACCAAGTCAGATGAGTCCCTGGGTAATGGAGGACTTTTCCCCCGATGCCTGACTCCCTTCGCCAGGACCATGCCCATTATGCTGGATCCAGCACATGGGGCAGGACACCAGGGCAGCCCTTTGCCTGGAGGGAGGGCAATTTTGGCCACCGAGACTTAGCAGAGAGCCCAGTGGGATGCCAGGGCCACACTTACCCCGCAGCATGTTCTGCTGATGCTTTGCTGTGCAAATCAACCTGCTGATGCCTTCAATGCACTGACTCTTGGACTCAATCTCCTTGTCTTTTGTTTTCTTGGGCAAAAACATCACTGGAAGAAAATTAAACCGGCAAACAGTGAGTGTCTACCACTCACAGGAGCAGCAACAAGGCTTCTTAGAGTTTCTGCATTTAAGTGTTCGTGTCTGGAAACTCTGATCTTAACTCCTAACCATCACCCATGGTTGGCAGGAGCTTGACTGTGTCAGGGCTCAGCACCACCACCTACACACACGGATGTTTCAGCTCGAAGCATGGCTATGTGAAGCATTCCCAGTTCACCCCCAGGTCCCAAAGGGAAACTTCAAAGCATCTCCCTCTGCTCTCTTGGGACACCAGGGAAAGCAGCTGCATCTGTGGTAGAGCCCAGCTCTCCTGCACTGGATCCGCTCCACCTAGGGTGAGTCCTACTCACTGCACTGGGCTACCAGCAGCAGCCTGGGGAGTAGGAGGGACAGCAAACTACGGGGAGGAAGAAGGCACTAGAACTGCTCAGAAGGGTCCAGTCCTCCAAGAGCTATCTAGACACACAAGTGAAGATGTACAAAACCTGCTCCATAGACACAGGGGTATTTTAGGTGAGGACAGTGTATTAGGGCCAGAACACACGCTGCGTGCTGTGGCATGGCACATGGGTCCTGCTTCTGTCTGCACCTCTGTCCCGTGGCTGGTACAGACCAGAGTGCAGAGCTGTACAAGCTGAAGGATCTGTCCTGCCTTTGGTGGTTGAGGCATGAGCTGCCTCTTACCTAACCCAACACCCCAACCCACCACCAGCAGGCTCACAGGGAAGGAACGTGGGGAGCTGGCAAGAGCAGCTGGCACAGGCACCCACAAATGTCCTTGCTCTGTCCCCATCTTTGTTGTTTTCACAGCACAAAGAGGAACCACCCTTCTAACTCCATCCCCTTGTGCAGTCACTCATCATCTACAGGCAGACCAGGATTTGGGGGATAAAAACATGACTAAGGTGCTGCAGTGCCGGACTGACAAGTCAGGCAGCCCTGGAGCGGCAGAACAGGGAGAGCAGCTTTGCACTGCTGGCCACAGGCGACAGGCAGTGAGTGCACCTTACCCTTCTTGTTCTTCTCTTTTGTCACGACAGTCATGGACATGGTTGGAGTGGTGGCAATCTCACCGCTGGCTGGTAACCTGCTGACCTGGAGGGACCGGAAAGTGCATTTCAGTGTGTTTTTGGTAGTGGAGGGGTCCCTCTTCTCTGGGTCTCTCTTCCTGTCCACGGGTGGAGCTGCAATCCAGTAATCCACCTGCAGGCCCATCAACTCAGCACCAAGGTTCTGGCTGGAAAACAAGAGAAGGTAATGTCCATGCAGCACCTGGCAGAGCTCCCATCATCTGTGATTTCCTGGAGTACCTGCCATTCCTGACCACATGCTCAGAGGACAAGCACCTGACCCTTGAGGAAATCACAGAATTGCCTTTGTTGGAAAAGACTTTCAAGATCAAGTCCAACCATTAACCCAACTGTCCCAAGGCCATCGTTCAATCCTGTCCCTAAGCTCCAGACCTCCATGACTTTGAAACGCGCCTAGGGATGGCGATTCAACCCCCTCCCTGGGCAGCCTGTTCCAAAAACCAAGCAGCAGCATTTGTAGTGAGATCTGATCAGCACCAAAGCACAAGAAGTCATCACTGAGTGATGCAGCCTGGGTCACATTACGTGGTGGCATCAGCCTGGCAGGAGAGCATCACAGTGAACTGAGACAAGCTGACCAGTCTCCTTCAACTGTTTCTATTCTTCTGCACTCATGAACCCTTCCTATCACCATCTGGCTTCCCTCCCTGTCCAGGAACCAAGGCTGGAAAGTCCAGCACACTGTGTGTGTGTGTCACCAAACCATGCTGGCCACCACCTCCTGAGCCAGAAAAGGCAAGATGAGCAACGTGGGAAACTCCACCTCTCGCCCATCTCTCAAGTGGAACAGTGGGCTCTCACTCAGCACTGCCAGGGGTGGCAGCAGGCACCTCTTCCTGTGCAATGTCCACACAAGCACTAGACACAACCCTGACTTCATTTATCTACTGGTCTGTGTCCCCCTGTTTGAGAAATGGCAGTTATTAAGGTAAATGAATCCATGATCTGGAATGAAAGATGCATCCCGCTACTTCACTTGTCTAACTGGAAGCTCCTAGGGTAAACCAAGGACATGCCAGCGTTACGGTTCTCTCAGCAAATCATTTCATTCTCTGCCATTTATCCAGATGAAACTGGATTTCATCCTTGGCCACCAAAAGGAGCTCCTCCTGCCCACATCACTACATGCCCCCAGGCCTTGTACCACAAGCCTGGGGAACAAGCAAACAACCCACCACTGTGGTTTTGCAAAATCTGAGCAAATTACTTCTTTCCTGTCCTCCCACACACTGCAAAGTCCAAGTGCTTCTAGTCTGCCCTCACAGGGCTGCTGCTCTGCCACCCACGTGTGTTGGTGTCAGTGTCCTCTGGCTGCACATCTCCCTCAGAGAATCCAGTGTCAAAGGGAAGTTCCAGCAGATGGAGAACACCAAAGGGGCTGGGGTTTCTGCCAGACCATCAGCAACAAGGCTGACCCTTGGGAGGCTGTGGAGTCTCCTTCTCTGGAGATGTTTAAAACCCACCTGGATATGTTCCTGTGTGGTCTAGGTGATCCTGCTGTAGCGGGGGGATTGGACTAGATGATCTTTCAAGGTCCCTTCCAATTCCTAATGATTCTATGATTCTAGTTCCAGTGTGGCTGCCCTTAAGAAATGCAAGATCCCCTCTGCCCTCTCTAGCTATCAATCAGGAAGGACAAGGTCACTCCAGGGAGGTGAAGGGGAAAGGTGACAACTTCAACTGTTTGCTTAGGAGGAAGAAAGAAGAGCTCTGGGTTTGCCTCTCTCACACATGTCAGATAAGACAGCCAGAGGAGCTGTAAGGAGACAGAACATGCCTTACCTTGAGGAAGAGAAGCTGCCTGTGACAGATGGTGAGGAAGGTGGTGTGGGGGAGGCTTCTTTCACAGCAGGAGACACGGAAGGTGGGGTAGAAGAAAGGACACTGGAGCTTGAGGGAGCTGCGTCATCAGAGTCACCTTGCAGAAACGAAGTCAGACAGTTAGACTGGGTTCATCTCACAGCCCAGCACTTGCACACTGCGATAGCTCCATCTCTCTGCACAACCTCTGGCTACAAAGTCTTGTTCAGACTTGGCTAGCCCAGCCATTCTGACTGCCCCCACGCAGGACTGGCAGTGTTTGGGTAAGAGACTGGCACAGCCACTCACACCCTCCTCTGGGCTCCCCACCTGACTCTGTCTCCTAGAGTTTGCCTCCTGCTGACTTGGGAGCCTTCTGCACAGTCAGAGCCCTCCCCACTGATTCCTGTGGGGGAATCTGCCTCCACTGCACCGCTCCAAGACTCCTGGAGAATCCTGTAAGTCTGGGTGGATCCGATGAGGAAATTTTAGCTTGTAGGAGACTGAGGGGTGACCTTGTTAATGTTTATAAACATGTAAAGGGCAAGTTTCAGGAGGATGGAGCCAGGCTCTTCTCAATGACAGAACAAGGGGCAGAAGTACAAGCTGGAGCACAGGAGGTTCAGTGCCAACATAAGGAAAAACCTCTTCACTGTGAGGGTCATGGAGGCCTGGCACAGGCTGCCCAGAGGCTGTGGAGTCTCCTCTTCTGGAGACGTTAAAGCCCCATCTGGGCAGTTCCTATGGGATCTGCTCTGGGCGATCCTGCTCTAGCAGCGCTAGATGATCTTTGGAAGTGCCTTCCAACCCCAGCAGTCTGTAACCCTGTGACCAGTAGTATGAGGCAGACAAGTGGTGCTATCTCATCACCAGGAACCCCATGTGAGAAAGCCCTACTATCACGAGTTAGTTTTTCAATGCTCCATAAAAAAAAAGGAGTTAAATTTGTTGCAAAACCCCAAGACATCAGTGACGGACACGTCTGTCCAGCCCACGAAGTCAGGCTCCCACCACTGAGAGGACATGGAAAACACACACAGGATGCTTGTTACCTGACGTTGCAGAAGACTGTTCCACTATTCCAACCTTCACCACCTAGAGGGGACAAACCAGAAGAACTCTATGCAATTGGAGTCCCTTGGTCTTTGGAAGCCCCAACCCCCAATCTGAGCTCATCCTTCCAGAGCCCTTGGCACTGTCCCTGCTGCCACAGTAGTGTTGAAGTATGTTGAGAAGTGGGGCCTTCTAAGAGTTTGGGTGATCCCAGTAGTGTCCAGCCAAGCACCAGCAGCTCACAACCCTTCCCTGACTGACATGAAGGACAGGGCAAATCCTACAGAGCTCCCAACACCCCATGGCCATCCCCAAGACACAGGATGTGGCAACTGCAGGGACAGCACAGGGAGGAGAAAGGACCATAAATATGGTCTAGGTGATCCTGCTGTGGCAGGGGGATTGGACTAGATGATCTTTTGAGGTCCCTTCCAATCCCTAATGATTCTGTGATTCTATGAAAAATCCAGGCTGTGGTACAGTTAGGGTTTGTAAGGAAATCACAGAAAGTAACCTGTGGGACAGAACATGCTACTAACAGAAGGTTCCATGAACAGCCTCTGCCTAGAAAGCAAAAATGACCCTTGTTGATATAAAAAAGCAGAGAGGTTCCACAGCACTAATCCACAAGCATCATTACTCTTGACATCACAGAGGAGAAACTCTTCTTAAGAGAAAGGTCCTTTGAGAAAACCATAACCAGGACTAATGTCTACCCCATATAAATGATGATAAATGGGAAAGAGCTGTAAAGGGATCTCAAGTCAATAAAACCTCCTTCAGAGTGAGGAGTGATGTGACACAGTCCATTAAGTTTGAACACAGAAGACTGTTAAGTTCAGACATGACTACGTCTAGACCACATCTCTAGGGAGCATGTTTCTGGAGCTTGACCTAATTGTTAGAAGCTAAAAACTCAGCACAGTCTGGACTGGGAGACATACACTCAGCGCAAGAGCTTGGAGAGGTGTGAGGCTTTCTGGAGGATCCTCTGACAGCTCCAGTCCTGGAAAAGCCCCTACCTGCCCAGCAGTGTGCGCAGAGGCTCCCTGGAGGGCACTGACTGACAAGAAGGTGGCTGCAGCTCAGTCTGGTCAATCTCCACCCAAAGGGCAACACATCAGGCTCAGGAGTCCAGAAGCCTTTGGTGCTCAGTACCAAGAGGACGTTCCACAGACAGTGGAGGTGAGGCACAAGGGGTAGAGGAAGAACAAGCAGCAAAGAAAACTGCCTACAGCCACCTCGATCTGGAAGCCAGGCAGGAAATCTCTCTGGCCTTTCCCCTGCTGCTGGCTGGCTGAAGATGGTCAAGTTCAGGCACAGGGGAGGAAGCCAAAGTTAAACACTTGCCCTTCGCTCCACTCAGGGAAGTGCTGAGACTGCTGCCATCCCAACAGCGCTTCCAGCCAGGACATCCATCCCCCTTTCCCTTCAGGAAGGAGACACATCCTGCTAATCCCCCTGGCTGTCAGCCACACAGCCTCATGGGCTGACCTTGGCTTTTGCGGCCCCACCAGTGCGCACCACAGCACTGCTCTGCTCAGTACTGGGTCAAAGACTGCATGACAGCCCAAGAGCACAGCTTTGGCACCCTAAAAGCCAGCAGCACCCAGCCAACACCACGAGCTGCAAATTCAAGTGCTGCTGGCTCTGCAGCCAACAGCTCCAAGCAGGCTGCAGCTGAGAGAAAGAGCTTTGTGCTTATGTTCAGCCTCAGGGCTTTGTAAGACACCGGCAACTGGCTTTTCAGAGTCTCTTCAGATGCATCTCGTGCGGAACTGCCACGTCAGACACTTCAGAAGCAAGAATAAGCATCACTGATTTGACCCTGAGCGACCTGTTCTGGTTGAAGATGCCCCTGCTCACTCAGGGAGGCTGGACTAGGTGACCTCTAGAGGTCCCTTCCAGCCCAGGGCACTCAGTGATGTGTGACCCTCGCCTCAGCAGCAGCCAGTACAAAGCCAGGCTGTGCTCCCAGGGCAGGCTTCCTTTGGGGGCTGGCAGCGTTACGCACCCCACAGAGCTGTTCGCTCTTCCCGTGTGGAAACAACCAAACCCAAACTGGAAGCACTCTGCTAGTGTCAGGACAATGATCCTTCCCCAGCAACTGGGCAAACACCCTGAGCCCTGCTTGCCTGCATCAGCGCCCAGCTGAAACAGCCCCAAAGCACAACTTGGTAGAGACTTGCAGCTACAAGGAGGCTTCCAAGATCTTCTGGTAATTTCACCATACAGGGGAAGGTGTAGCAGTTGTTTCACAACAGTGGGTCTTCACCAGCAATCCCAGTTTCTGAGCAGGTCAAGATCTCAGTAAAGTTCATCATCAAAGCAGGAAGGTGTCTCTGCTTTTGTGGAAAACCTCTTTCCTTCAACAAACCAAAGCAGACTGTCATCTCGGGAACACTGGAGAGAGCAACTCTCACTCCTAGGAGACACCAGGGTGAAAGCAGGGTCAGCCTAAGGGCAAGAGAGACTAAGCTCCTCAAATGCCTTGAGATTTCAGATTAGCTGTGACGCACCAGCAGGACCCAAACAGGTCAGCTGGACACAGAGATGGCAGAACAGGACAGCCCGTGTGCAAGAAAGAGAAGCTACAACAAAAAAGTGAAGAGGACATCAAATGAAGCACTAAGGGATGTCCTCTGGGCCATGAGACAATGACTTTGTACCCACCACTTCATGAAGTGGAGAGCCAGGATCAAATAAGGAGGAAGAACCTAGAAAAGGCAAAGAGCACGGCGCAGAGGATCGCTGACGGAAGGACACACATAGCCCTGCCAAGATACTCTGCACTTGGCCACCTGAGGTAAGGACTGGAGGAAAAGCCATGGACTACTACTCCCAGATAGATACTCACACAATAAAATGCATGAAATAGCTACTGGCCCAGACTCAGCTCAACCATGGTCCAAGTGATGTCCCTCATGAGATGTCCTCTCCACTTCCCAGGAGCAGATGGGATATTTAGGGCACTGGAGATCGTTTGTGGCAAGGACGCAGAGGACTGACACCAGAACAGCAAAACTAGTCAAATCAATCACACAGGGCAACGCTGGGCACAACAACCCTGAGATCAGGTTTGCAGGACCCTCTGCACAAGGGCCAGCAGCAGTTCTCCACCAGCGAGGTGCTATGGTCTGCAGCAAAGACAGGCTGTGGATCAGAGCACTTGGACACCACATTCTCCTCTCTGTGTTGAGGGACCCAGGCAGTAGCAAGGCTGTGGTGCCTGCAGCAGTGCTGGAGCTGCCCAGAACCAAAACGCACCCCGTAGATTGATGAAGGATCTCAGAGGCTTGCTTACACACCAGGTGGTAGCATCCAGCCACCAGAGGCTCGAGGTGACACCTAGAGCGCCCCAGAGCATCCACTCTACCAGGTAAGTTTGGATTAACACTTGACGTAACCCAGAGAACACTCACCCCAACGAAGGGAATGAACTTCTGTGAAGACTCTTCATCAGGGCTAAAGGCAAAGAGAAAAGAGCCGTTAGCAGGCCGCTCCTCCAGCGGGGGGACGCAGTGCTCACGTTGCATTCAAGCATGCAGCAGGGACAGACAGTATGCAAGCGCCAGTCCAACGTCTCCTCTCAAGGCCCCCTGCCAGCACGTTCAGAATCTGTGTGGGCTGGGGGGGGAAGAGCACGCAGCTTACTCAGGGCTGGGGGGAAAGTTGCCTTCCTCCCCTCCCTCACGCTCGACAGAGGAACATGCTTTAATGGCACGGCAGTCATCGCAGCCACACAACCTCCTGCGGCGAGGAACCGGCTCGGTGCCACAACAACACGGAGAACTAGTTACTTACTAGTGCCTGAAGCGCTCTGCACGCACGGCCTCCACGCGTCCCACCTTTGGAGCCATGAGCCATACCTTGCATTTCCCAGCATCGCTAAAGCAGTTCTAGCCTGCCACGGGGTTAGAGGCCGTGACACGTGGTTATTGGTGAAGCACCAGCAAGTACAGACACACACACACACACACACACACACAGAGTCCTTGCCATCGGGAGCTCGTCGGAGAGGTGGGGCACCTGAGCACACCAGGAGGTCAGGACATCAAGTCAAAAGCAGCGAATGGCTCGACCAAACTGAATGAAACGCACATCATGGTGCAGAGAGCTGAAGACAACGCTACACGCACCACGGAAGGAGGAAGGCATCAGCACCTCTTGCTCTGGTCCTGCCCAGAAGGCTGAGGGTGCAGAAGGGCCAGCAACAGTGGCCACAACCACAGCAGGAGACTCTAAGACACAACCTGAGTGAGGAGGAAGGCAGGTTGGGAAGGTCTGCAGAGCGACTGCTCCTTTCGGGGACGAAGATGGACCCACAAGGTGAGGAGAGCACATCCACACACTGGGAGGAACTACAATTCCAGGGCAGAAGTGACTGCGCGGGCAAGACACACGGTGTTTCTCAGCGACCAAGAAAACAGAGCAGACAAACACTGAGGTTTCTCAGGTTTCCCCTTTGTGCATCACTCAGCGCTCACAGCGCTGCAACAGTCGGAGAAAAACCAACCAGCACCACCCTCATCTACAATGGGAAGATGACAGATCTGCTCACTCACCCAGAGACACAACCCTCCTGCCGTGCTACTCAATGCACCACGCCTGCGCTCCTCCCCAGAAGCACAGGACAAAGTGATCGAGCCCCTAACTCTGTGCTGGAAGCCAGAAAGGTCACTTCTTCCAAAAGGCAACTGAGGGCTGCCCTAGCAAATAAACCTCCCACAAACGTGAGCGACTTTTCCAGCTCAAGGTCTGCAAAGGGAAGGGAGGAATCCACTGAGCTGATGGAGGAAGCACAGGACAGAGGCTCAGCCTTCTCAAGATCTGGACAGGCTGGAGAGCTGGGCAGAGAGAAATGTAATGAACTATAACAAGGGTAAGTGCAGAGTCTTGCATCTGGGCAAGAACAACCCCAGGTACCAGCATAGGCTGGGGACTGGCCTGTTGAAGAGCAGTGGAGGAGAGAGGGACCTGGGGGTCCTGGTGGACAGCAGGATGGCCATGAGTCAGCAGTGTCGCCCTCTTGTGGCCAAAAGCGCCAATAGCATCCTGGGGTGGATCAGAGGTGTCTAGCAGATCGAGAGAGGTTCTTCTCCCCCTCTGCTCTGCCCTGCTGAGACCACATCTGGAGAATTGTGTCCAGTTCTGGGGCCCTCAGTTCAAGAAGGACACAGGGCTGCTGGAGAGAGTCTAGTGTAGAGCAGATGAAGGAAGTGGAGCACCTCCCTTATAAGGAGAGGCTGAGGGAGCTGGATCTCTTTAGCTTGGAGAAGACTGAGGGGTGACCTCATTAATGTCTATAAATATGTGAAGAGTGGGTGTCAGGAGGATGGAACCAGGCTCTTCTCAATGGCATCTAGTGATATGATGAGGGGCAATGGTTGTCAGCTGGAACATAGGAGGTTCCACAGAAATATGAGAAGGAACTTCTTCCCAGTGAGGCTGACAGAGAACTGGAAGGGGCTGCCCAGGGAGGTTGTGGAGTCTCCTTCTCTGGAGACATTTAAAACCTGCCTGGATGTGTTCCTGTGGGACTTGGTCTAGGTGACCCTGCTGTGGCAGGGGGATTGGACTGGATGATCTTTCGAGGTCCCTTCCAATCCCCAATGTTCTGTGATTCTCATTTCTTCAGTGGGCTGAGAAGCTGACCAGGCACGGGAAATGCAGGGGTCACTTTGTCTCTCAGCTGCTGGTTTTGCTCAGAGCTCTCAAAAAACAAACCCTGCTCAATACCTGCAGAAATCTCATTCTTGTCTCCCCCTGGGAGCTCAGCCTCCTACTGAGGAGAGCTCAGGGGCAATTCTGAAAGAAATCATTTACTTCAGTCACCATTTACCACAGCTTACAGTGATCCAGAATGCTCCTGAAGGAATCCAGCTGGATTTCAGCTTGGCTGGCCCCATCACACAACCTCCTGGGAACTCAGACCTTGCACAAGAGCCTCAGAAAATACAGCTCATTGGAACAGCTGCTCTTCACGTGGATGAAACAAAAAGATGAGACAACTGTGCTTTCCTCTCCTTTTTCGTGCTCTTTTCCTGATTCTCGTCCTTTGGGATCCAAAATGTTAATCCAGGATCTTTTCACCTTGGTGATGTTGTCTTCTATTTCTCCTGCCACAGCCCTGCTGCTAAAACAGCCCACTTGTAGAAGGGCTCCCACCTTTGGCTGCAGAGGTGTTACCCCACAGCAGTGACCCCAGTTACAGGTTTTATCCATTGGGCTTCTGGATCTCAGCTACAATTTAAAGTCAGCCCTGACCCTAGCTTGAGATTTTTAACAGTTATTGATACTTCACTTCTGTAGTTCTGGGAGAAACAAAAAGTCCCCTAGAACAACACACAAATGAATTCTGCAGGAAAACAAACCCCAGTCCTATGCAGGGAGCCCAGAAGGGAAACCTTTGTCAGGAAAGGGGGGGGGTTTTGCTTGGGCAAAATCTGTCCACCTGTAGCCAGTCCTTCAAAGAGAAAGTGTCCAGACACAGAGCTGCAGGCTCCCTGCTACCCCAAGGAATTAATTCAGATGCAACAAAGACATAGAGCCAGATTTAGGATTTAATGTTCTAGGACTCTTAGAAAGGGGAAGCAGCTGCGTCCCCAGAAGTCACCTGCCTGGCAAAGGGAAGGAGGAAGAAATAATCTCTCTCATTTCTGGGGCAAAGTACAAACGAAGCCACTAGGAACTCGGATGTTACTGTAGGAAGGACCTAACCACCACTTGGAACAGTTAAGCCAGCTTAGGAAATCTTTTATGGAGATTTAGTTCAACATTTAAGCAGCCCAAACCAAAGGAAGATGAAGCCAAACAGCTGTGATTTCCTAGCAGAAGGGTTTCAGGTACCACCTCTGTTTGAGACAAGTCCTGCAGAGGAGCAATAGGAAAGAGAGGACTTTTATCACCAAGGGATGAGTCACTTCAGGCCAGGCACTACCAGCAACTGTTCAAGGTTCATCTGTGGTGTGAAGCATCTGTCCTCCTCACAGGGTAACCAGAGCTGTCTGCTGGCTCATGCTAGCCCTCTTCCACCAAGTCTCCAGTGGTCAGACCAAAGAGACAAGGCATCTCCAGGGCCCCATGACACATCAGATGAATCATCAATCTGCCCCAGCACCCTTCATGTTCCTGCAGTAGGCTGGACACAAGAGTGAAGAGCTGGGGAGGAATGTGTTAGTAAGAAGGTAACGACCCAGCCCTCACCCTGGCAAGTGACTGCTTCAGTTTCCACAGCCACACCACTTCCAAGACCTGGGCTACCATGGTCGCAGCTCCCCAGAGCTGCCTGAACTGCAGTGGCTCCCAACAACGTGGCAGCCAGCAACTCCCCTGGAGCTCACAGACAAGCCAGTCACCCGCAGAGGAGCGGAACTGGCGATTCACTTCCTTCTCGAAGCTCTTCTCCATCACCAGCCCCCCTGAGGCCAGGTAAGGTCGGCAGATGCTCCAGAAGGACAAGCCAAAGCTTTGGCACCGTCGCGGTTCACTGCAGGCAGTGCATGCACCCACCTCTCGCCATGACAAACAGAACAAGGGGGCAGCAAGGGAACAGAGTCAAAACAGGGCTACAGCTGGCCACAGTGATGAAGCAGGTCTTCGCATACAGCTACATCCTACAGACTGGTTTGGCTTTTCTTGGACCATTGGGGCTTGTTTAACAGAGCACATGCCAGGAGACTGGGACGTCTGTCTTGCCATGAACATGTAGGTAGTGCTGCTCCTTCTATATGAACCACTAGTTCATTCACCTCTGGCTTTGAGGGAGCAGCAGTGACTTTCTGAACTGAGAACTATTTTGATTTGAAGCAGGGGACCCAGCAGAACAAAGGGGTCTTGGAGGTAGCCCAGACAACAAAACTCCACTGCTGGGAAATGTTCTTACGTCCAGAGAAGTCCCATACACCTGGGATAGCCTGTCAGGAAGAGACCAACCCTCTACTCTTTGATTACAGAGAGATTTGCTGGTCTGCAAAGGAACTGCACAGCAAGACCCCCCACCCTGAGCCACCAAGTGCTACCTACAGCACCTCCAGCTCCAACAGCTGGGGCCTGGAAAGCCTTTGCTCAGTCCTGATCCTTCTGCAAAGAAGGAAGGAAGGAAGGAAAATCCCTCCTTCTCAGTTGTTTACTGCTCAAAACCTCTCTCTCACCAAACACTTCATGCCCACTCAATCTGCATCTCGGGAACCCACATGCATGGTCCAAAGGCAGAGCAGTCATCTCCAGCAGTGCGCTCTGCCAGCAGATGCTGCAGCTTCAGAAGCAGCCGGCAGAACTGAACCTAAAGGACAAACTGTGCATCCCAGACCCGCAGGAACTATTAAACAAGGCACAAAGACCAGTTCAGGGGGCAAGGAAACAGGAGGCAGGTAGAAGGAGCCTAAGAGAAACTGATACCTTATGGTAAAATCAAAATGAAAGTTCTTTTTCCTTTTCAGGGAGCAACCAAAGGAAAAGATAAACATGTTATTGTACTTACAGAGCGGCGCGTTCGGCTGGGTGCTGCCAATGGAAACACAGCTTCTGCGCTGCCTTTCTCAAGGCCCTCCCTAAAGTGCTACTGGTGACAGAGAGCTGCATTTCTACAGTGAGCCACACCAGGAGGTAAGCATCCACCCCTCCATGGGAGAGCTTGTTCAGTTTGCTCATGGGGTACTCAGGTGACAGCAGAAGTAGAGACACCAGTAGGAGACCACAGGCTGTGCAGTTGGACAGTTCTTCCTTTATCATTTACAGTTGGACTGGATGATCCTCAGGGTCTTTTCCAGCCTGAACATTGTTCTGAGCCATAATTCTAAGCCCCAGTAATTTCCTCCAAGTCTGAGCCTGATTTAAACCTACCAAAGGCTTCAAGTGTGGCACCACCAAGTCCAAAAGGTCTCAAATCTCCTCCTCTGGAGACTTTCAGAACCTACCCGGATGCACTCCTGTGTGACCTGCCCTAGGTGGTCATTTTGGCAGGGGGGTTGGACTAGACAATGATCTCTACAGGTTCCTTCCAACCCCTCATGTTCTGTGATTCCAAAATCCAAATGGATCAGCCCAGCCTGATAATGTCACACACACTGCAGGAGGGTGAAGCGTGTGTTGCTCAAGTACAGTTATGAGGGGTTTTTCTTCAACAAGGTGCTAGACTGACCTTCCTGGGCACCTTAGAAACTCAAAATGTTAATTGCCTCTTGGCTTTTTAGCTAAAATGAAGTGTGGGGTAGATTCTAATGACAAAAACAAACCTGTACCAGAAAGGAGAAGGTAGTGGAGACCAGTGCAGACCCCAGAATCTGAAGAGTGCAGAGGAAGAGCCACCAGAAGGGTTCACACTGCAGTAGGAGGGTGCGAACTGGTAGCTGGGGTAACTCATCATGCTAAAACCAAGGGTTGAAGTGGAGAACCTTGTGGCTCCCCAAACTTCACCTTTATCAGGTTAACATCAGGTTCACAGAGGAAGGGAGTGTGCTCTAACTCACGGACTATTAGTTCTGGAAATCCTTTCCCTTGGGGAAACTTTATGGAATCATCTGCAGAGCAGACATAGGAATGGAAAAACAATGGACAATCATCATCTCCAAAAAGACGGGAGAAGAGTGACTCTACCCACACCTTTAATCCCTCCAAGGTCTTACACAAAGGAGGCAATAAGGGATGTCAGGGGACCAAAACCAGAGATCAGATAGAACCTGGGAAGGGCAGCAATTGACAACACCATCCATGCCTGTAGGACATTGCTGGCTCCTAACTGAGAGAAGCCACATGAGCTGAGTGTTGGCCCTTCTCTCAGCAGTTATTTGTATGTGAGCTGGGGTCTATCCTTCTCTCCCATGCCCCAAACAAGGCCCATCTACCCTTCAGGGCTTCTTCCTGGACCACGGCCACAGGAGGATCTACAGAAATCTGAATCTTGTTTTCAGAGCCCAATCCTCCCTCCTGCAGGCTGCTTATCCCTGAAGAGGAGTTGAAATAAGACCTGGTGAATGCCAGCCCTCCCCAGGACAAGTCCTGGTAGCCTGCAACTGCCAATGAGCGAGGACTGTGTTGCTCCTGAGAACAGCTTTGCTATTTGCACTCAAAAAAAAGAAAGGAGCTTCAGTTCCCTCAACGCCAGGGAAAAAAGGCTGGGTCTCACAGAAGATATCTGGTTGGGGAATACTACAGTCTTGGTGGGAGAGATCTTGGAAGCCAAGCAGATATAAACTGTCCATCCCCCATCCCGCCTAGGTCCCATGTCCCCAAACCTCTAGGATCTTCAAAATCCAAGTAACTCCATTGGTGCAAAGTCATTCTAAGTGGGACACAGCACTGGGAACTCCCAAGGTGTTTCTGGTTTGGAGGGACTTTAAAACTGCTGCCACACGAGGCGGGGAAAGCACTTTGCTTCCAGCCTGCTGCTCACGAGGGTTACGTTTGGGACGTACCTTTTCTGCTTGTACGTCAGCATCGCTTCGGCAATGGGCAACTGGTGGGCGCAGTTGGCCCCTGCTATGTACTGGGTTATCCGCGACACGACATCAGGCGCTTCTGAAACTGCAACAGAACAAAAAGAAGAGCAATCTGGGTGACTTCTGAGACCGTCACAGCATCGTTCTCCAGCTGCTCGGCCAAGCAGCTGATGGCACCCAGGCACTGTGAGGCTGTTTGATGTCCCACGGGAGCACCGAAGTAGAAACACCAGCAAAGCACCACAGATCCACAGACACCACTGCTGACTGAAGGGTGCCTGTCCCCCTGCACTGGGCACTGGTGAGGTCACACCTCAACTACTGGGGTCAGTTCCCCAGCAAACTCAGGGCCTTGCTGAGGTAACCGAAAAGACAAGAAAGCCACACGGGGTTGAAAGAGCACAACCACCTGTAGCGGGTTGAAACTCAAAGTGCTTTGCTCCCGGGTTTTCGGCACCAATTTTGTGGTGGGTTCAGGACCACGATTCAATATCAAAGAAAGGAAAGCAAAGCAGTGAGGTCTTGATGGCATCTCAGATAAAATTCACCAGACAACTGATGGCTTAGGGAAACTCCAGAAAGGTTTATTAACACTAACTAGACACAGAAAAGGTTATGCAAGTCGGAGCATACAAACTGTGTCATTAATGCCCTCACAGAACCTGAGAAAATAGAACGGGAAACCACTCCAGTTTGGGCCTTGGATCTTCTTCCAATTTAGAGACCTGGGAAGGAGAGCATGTCAGTCCGGGATGGCCTGAGTTTCTCAGCACTCACATCTGCATCCCTCGGTGCAGCCACATGCATTTCAGCATGGCTTCTCCAGCTCAACGCATAGGGATGGCCTGACTGCTCAGTGCTCACACCTGCATCCCTCTGTGCAGCTGCATGCGTTTCAAA
>VXBP01001152.1:4770-175332 GCA_013400115.1 Rhinopomastus cyanomelas | reverse complement strand
GGGGGTGCTCCCTTCAGGGCCACAGCCCGCGAAAAAAGGGACAAACAAAGACCCTGCCCCAGTTTTCATTGGCTCCCCAGCCCGCCTTTTAGGGGCAGGTCACATGACAGACGCTTCCGGGGAAGGGTCCTGAGACCTGTGCAACCGGGGACAGGTCCCCCAGAACACCACAGAACTTTTCTTCCTCATGAAAGCACTTCTACAGGTTCTAGCAGTTCTCAAACTGCAACACCACCACACGTGTAGCAGTCAATGTGCTTCAGATCCGTGAGACTGTGTTTGATTCGAGCTGACATGTAGAGATCAAGGGAGAAAGAGTGACCTTCTCCAGGCACTTCCATACCTTAATGGGCATTTAAACCCCGATTTTTGTACTTGTGTAGAGTCTTGCATCTGGGCAAGAACAACCCCAGGTACCAGTATAGGTTGGGGACCGACCTGTTGAAGAGCAGTGGAGGAGAAAGGGACCTGGAGGTCCTGCTGGCCAGCAAAATGGCCAGGAGCCAGCAGTGTCGCCCTCTTGTGGCCAAGAGCGCCAATAGCATCCTGGGGTGGATCAGAGGTGTCTAGCAGATCGAGAGAGGTTCTTCTCCCCCTCTGCTCTGCCCTGCTGAGACCACATCTGGAGTGTTGTGTCCAGTTCTGGGGCCCTCAGTTCAAGAGGGATGTGGAGCTTCTGGAGGGAGTCCAGCGCAGAGCAATGAGGATGATGAAGGAGGTGGAGCACCTCCCTTATGAGGCTGAGGGAGCTGGATCTCTTTAGCTTGGAGGAGGTCACCCCATTAATGTCTATAAATATGTGAGGGGTGGGTGTCAGGAGGATGGAGCCAGGCTCTTCTCAATGTCATCTAGTGATAGGATGAGGGGCAATGGTTGTGAGCTGAAACAGAGGAAGTTCCATATAAATATGAGAGTGATGGTGACAGAGCACTGGAACAGGCTGCTCAGGGACGTTGTGCAGTCTCCTTCTCTGGAGATGTTTAAAACCTGCCTGGATGTGTTCCTGTGTGACTTGGTCTGGGTGATCCTGCTGTGGCAGGGGGATTGGACTGGATGATCTTTCAAGGTCCCTTCCAATCCCTAATGATTCTATCATTCCTCACAGCATGCAGGCAAACGAATCGGGGCTGTAGCGTCCCATCAGCTGAAGCACATAGATGGCTCTCGAGCTGGACTTCTGCAGCTAGTGGGGTACTCCTAACTCTGATGCAAACACCAAATCTGCGTTGATATTTGCCTAGATTTTCAAGTGCTGCAAAGAAGTTAAACAAAACAGTTCCAGACATCAGTTCTTGCATGAGTTTTGGGTTAAGGGAAATCAGAGGTTGGGTGGCACCCAGGAGATGTCTGGTCCAGCCTTCTGCTCCAAGCAGGGCTAACTTCCCCTCCAGAACAGGCTGCCCTGGGCCTCATCCAGCCAAACCTCCATCTGCTGGAAAAGATTCTGAACAAACACCTGTGAAGAAGTGTTGCTCTCCTCCTCTCATGGCTAAAGGAACATCCTGGGAGACTCCTGCAGTTCCAACAGGAGAACCATATCGAAACCTCCCGACTGTCACGGTGCTTCAAAACCTTCAGAGTTTTTCCTTGCCCTGAATTTGTCCAACTTCCTGGTACCAAAACCCGGTGCCACAAAAGCACCACTCCTCAGTCAGGTTTCAAGCCTTCATGTAGCCCTAAACATCAGCTGCAGATCCTTTCTCCTGTTTCTTTCCGTTCTTAAGGGAACGAATGGAAAAGCTGGCCAAGGTAAGCCTTAGTACTTCAAGCAAACTAATACTTCAGCACACAGTGAGGCTTTATCCTGGCCCAGAAAAGACTCAGATGACAGAAACTTGTTGATCTGACCTAGGGCACCTTCCACATGTTACCACACTGGCGAAGAACAAAATCCCTTTTTAATGAGAAAGATCCTGCCAGCAGACTTCAGAAACATCAGGGTCACGCACAACTAATAGGAGATATTAATATTCCCAGAGATCCCAGTTTTCCAAAGCTTTTGGGCTGGACAGTTTCTGAAGGGCCAAAGAAAGCACCGACCTAACCTCAGTAGCGAGACTCTCACATCAAAGAACAAAGCTGAGAGCTAGGTAAACCAACAGGGCTCAGAGGCAGCCCCTGAGCCAACAAGTGTTTGCAAACCACCACGTGGAGGAGGATGCACAAAGGTCAGCATCTGAAAAGGGAACGAGGTGGAGCGAGGAGAAAAAGGGGAACAAAAACATTCGTCTGCTTCCTCTTGTATTTACTTGACCTTTCCTAAAATTACTCATTTGAGCCTTTTATCCCACACAGGTCAGGCAGACACATGGTCTTACCAGTGGTCTGTGCTTCAAGTTTGTTGAACAGATCTCTCCAGGCTAGATCTTGGAAGAAGTTGTTGTATCTGTAATCTACAGACCCCAGATACTTGGCCACCGGATGAGAGCCTGTGAAAGAAAGGAACACATGGCAGTTGTTCTTCCAGCACTGAACATCTGTGAGGAATTAAACACACAAAATTCACTAGACACCCCAGAAATAAAACTCTTCATTTAGAACCAATTAGTTGAGCCCAGTTTGTTTCTGCAAGCACATCCAAACTGACTTCCCAGCAGAGAGCGACTGCTTCTACACCACTGGCATCTTTCAGTGACACCTCCCCATTCCACCTCCCCAAAATGAAATTTTAAAAGGCCAAATAAAAACCAACCCAGGACTAGGGGCCTGCTGAGGAAACAACTGACTTGGAAGACACAGAGGCCCTATGGCTCCCAGTCTCAGCTTCTTGCTTTGTCCTTCCCAGCAGTCACACCTCTGCCAAGAGGAGTGGGATCCCTCCCCTCCAAACACCGTCCCCACACCACAGCTCTTTGCAACACTGAGAAGAGGCAGTTGTCCTTGACCAGGAAAAACAAGCTGGAGAGGACTGTTCAATCTGTGGAGGTCTCTGAGTTCAATAAATAGGCTGTAATTAAAGATAGAAGGCAGAGGCCAAGGACGTTTAAGACCCGCCTGGATGTGTTCCTGTGTGACTTGGTCTAGGGGATCCTGCTGTGGCAGGGGGATTGGACTGGATGATCTTTTGAGGTCCCTTCCAGTCCCTAATGATTCTATGATTCCAGTTCCTAGCGAATGATTCTGGGGTTCTATTATAAAAGGAGATGGAGGGGAGATCTCATCAACGGTTATAAGCATCTAAAGGACAAGTGTCAGGATGATGGGATCAGGCTCTTCTTGATGGTGTTCAGTGACAGGACAGGGGGCACTGGGCACAGATTAGAACACAGGAGATTCAACTGAAACTAAAGAAGAACTTTTTCACACTGAGGGTAGCAGAGCCCTGGCCCAGGCTCCAGGTTGTGGAGTCTCTGCTCTGGAGATGTTCAAACCCTGCCTGAACTGTTCCTGTGGGATCTGCTCTGGGGGATCCTGCTGCTGGATGGAGGGTTGGACTGGATGATGTCCAGAGATCCCTTCTAACTCCCACCAGTCTGTGAATTTCAGCCACAAAAGGGGCCTCCCAGAGTGAGGCAGGACTGAACCTCCCAGCTCAGATGCCCACAGACACCAAGCATCGCTCATTGTTAACAAACCACTGCACGTTGACTCTTAAGACACTGCAGGTTGACTCTTCTGGCACTGCAGCACCTAATTGTGGACTAGGAAGGCAAAACCATCTTAGAAAAACCCTCCACAGTCAAGTAGGGTTAGGAAGGTGTTGCTAACAGCAGAAAGTCTTTTCCTTTAAGGTGTTTATGGCACAGTCACCATCAGGTGCTTTTTCAATTGTCAGGGAGGAGAGGCTGCTCCTCAATCACTTTAATGAACTGCCAGAACGTTGGCCAGAAATAAACCCTTGATCTGATCAGGAAGTACCGCGGACTTCTGTGGAAAGGCCCTGCTAGAGAACTTTATATATTTAAAGTCCACCTTAAAAGCCTTCACAGCTCTGAAGCAGCTCCACTCTCAAAGTGCTTTCTTCATTTTCTCTATTATTTAGAATCACTAAAGAAACTTCTAATATTAAAAGCAACTAAGTCAAAACCACTCTAAATCTTGTGTTTCTCAAAGGGGGAATATTTTCAGGTTGTTAAAGACTGAGGGACAGCAAACTCTTCTTCCAGGGCCAGGAGACGGTCGGCATGCGAGGACCAAAGCTCCCAGTCACACAGGCTCTCATCCAAAGCACATTGAACCTTGCAGCAGTCATTTTTGTCTTGGTTTTACCCCCTAAAGAGCTCACTCGCTGCCTGCCAGCCACTTTGGGAACTAAATGCCTTCTTTGCAGAAGGATCCAGCTCTCCTCCTCTGCCTTTTTCAATTGGCTCTGGCAAATCCCACCACCAAACTGACAGCCTAATCCCACTGTTTGTGGAGCTGGGCAGCAGGGTCTGACTCCTGCAGCAACTGTTATCAGCAGGTCCCAAACCTAGAAAAGGAGAAAATACCACGGAGAAGTGCTTTTCAAGTTGCCTGCGTTACACAAGGCAAGCTCTGTGTATCACACCCCTAGAACACTGACACAGCCCAGATGCCCCTGCTCACAACCATCAGTGACCGCTCGGCTTCCCAGCCCTCACACTACAATATTTACACCTACAAGCACTATGACCAGTCCACTCCACTCTCCCCAACACGAGCCATCCAAGCTGGGCAACTATCCAGCCAGACCTGCTGAGCTGCTGGAGGGGCAGAGATAAGATGCTAGGAAAACCCCAGGAGAACAGCATCCAATGAGAAAGGCAAGAGGCACACGTCCATTTGAATTATTTAAACTCTCAGCAGCTTCAGAGGGTCTAAAAAATGTTCAGCCCCTCCCTCCTCCATAAACATTTTGTGCTTCAGCCTTGGGACAGCCACAGTGCCCAAGGCATTCAGCCAGAGGAAAGGCTTCCAGAGCATTATTCTCTGTCTTTTGTACCAGACAAAAGGACACAGAAGAGCCTCTCTGCATGGGGGAGGAAGTGCTCAACCTCTTGCTCCAAGTGGCAGGGTTACAAGCAGGCTCTGGCATCAGGAACCTTCAGATGAGGTTCACTGGGCAAGAGCAGCAATACACTGGGCAAGACTGTTACACAACACGAGCACGAGGTTTTGCCAGCTTCCAGGAGGGATTCTCCTCAGGGGATACAGCCCCTTTAACACCTTCAACCATTCCATGAGTAAAAACTGTTCTTTATTTACCGAGAGGAATGATCAAGAATCTCATGTAGCCGAGCCAGTCCGGGGTTTTGTGAGACAGCTGCTCCACAAAGAGCCTCAACACAGCACTGAGGTAATTCTGGGCTCCGGCCACCGCAATTTTAATTGGGTTTGGAGGCTGTGAATTGCAGTTACAGCTAGATGGAAAAAAGAAGAAGCAGTCATAAATTATGGCTTCAAACCAGCTATTTGGGAAGAAGTGAAATAAAATCGAACCAGCCAATAACAACCACAGCACCAGAGAGCTCCCTCAATTCACACAGCAATATCACAGTGATTATCAGCAGCTTAAAACATTATTAATAAAATGCAACTTTCATCTCCTGGTTCCTTCTTTCTCATATTTTGATCACCCAAAGGGCTGGACTCAATTATCTAGGTTAGGGGGTACTTACTGCAACTACCTGCAGCCCCCAGTAGGTATCTAGGGAATGCCTTGAAGAATCGAGGAATTAATCTGGGAAGCACTCAGGGTGGGTAGCAAGAACCACTTTAGAACCTACCCAGTAACTTAACTGGTTATTAGATCTGACTCTGAGCAGCCTCCAAAGCACCACCTCTGAAAATCACTGGTGTTGATGAAAGGAGACTTGTATCCCCCCGCAACACACGGCACAACTCTGATTTCAAGAGAGTAGACTGGGGAGAGGCATTGGAAGGGAAAAGTGTTTCTCAGCTATTGTACAGAAAACTCCCCAGGCACTAGCTTATAGGAGCTGAAAGGCTTTTAGAGCCAAGACCCAGCAAGCCACAGGAGCAAGGTGAGAACTTACTATCTCTGTATCCTGGAGACAATAGTGCTGAAAGCTGCCTGAATATCAGCTGAGGAGCATGTGCAGACCACAGGCAATGTATGTTTTTGCAAGACGTCCGACAGGTACTGGAGAGAGAAGAGAACATTTTAGAGTCCTTTTTTTTTAATGTACAATTTGTCCAGTTTTTATACAAGGTGGCTGTTTCCCATCAGGCAAAGGAAAAGCTCTTCCTCTAGGAAAGCTCCTTCTCGATGAACATCACCACCATCCCAAAACACAGCAACATCAACTCTAGAACAAGAGGGGTTTATGGCCACAGAAGGCAGCTCATGCAGCCAGACAGTGCTGGTTAGGAGCAGACACTACCTACTTGCCTGCTTCTGGAACTGCTGCTGCATCTCCCTCTGATTTGAAACTCAAATATTAGGGAAGAGTGCTAGTAACATACATGTTCCTCAAGAGGGACTGTTTCCCCTCCATGCAGCTATCAGGGGACACCTCACAGCTCACGTGTACCTGGACATAATATGGATGAGACTCAGCAACTATGTCACACAATCACATTCTGCACCACTGATCTGTACACCCCAGCCAGTGCTACCTTCATGTCCTCTGACACTGAAGGCACAAGCTGCTAAAACTCCTGGAAGGCAACCTACAGCTTTTTCTGTCCATCCCTAGAAGGCATCTCTCTGTCTTCCAAGCATAGAGAAACCAGAGACAACAGCTTGGCTGGTATTTCTGGGTTGAGATCCCCAACTCTTCCAGAAGCAGAAAGCCAAACTACACAGTGTAACTCCACCAGCCTGGTGTAAGTTCTACCAGGGACAGACAGACCCAACACACATTTACTAGTCCATTTCCACATATAGTTTGTTGTTTTCTCAGATTAAGGTTCTGAAAGGAAGAAAATCTGTTCCAAATCCATAACAAACCACCACCCCTTGATGCCAACATAAGAAAGCACTGTTCAAGGTTCTCCTTAACACAGCTCTCATCCACCCAGAGAAGAAGGGATGATGTACCTGCAGTGAGCAATCACACGTCTGTGCAACACAACAGAGCTACCTGAAATGTATTCTCCTGCCTTCACCACCTGTGCCTAGAAATCTCAGCCTGAACCATAGGTCAGTTCTCTCTGCTTCTTCTGTTCCAGTCTAGTAGAGATGACAAGTAGGCTCTTGAGTGCAAGGATCTAGCCATTCCCAGAACATTGCTAACCAGAAGGAATGACATTTCACAGGACAGAAGAACACCTCTATGGAAAGACCCGGGTGGCAAAGCTTTACAAGATCCATGGCATCTCCTGCTTCACCAAATCCAGTTTCTGGGCACTGGACACTCAGTAGGCAGCCAGCTCCCCCGCTCTACTCTGCCAACCAAGTAGCAGAATCTACTTGAGTCAGTGGCAGAGCTCAAGGCCTCTCCACTCCTCAGCAGTGAAGGAGAACTGTGCTTCAGAGAACATCTGCTGCCTTTACCTGGCCTTGCCAGTCAGAAGTGTTGACAAGAATGATGTTTTCTGGCAGCTGGTCATCAGAAACCAGGATGTGATTTAGTTGGTCATAGACCGTTTTCCTGGGGATCTGGAAATAAAGACACAGAGAACATTAGGAGATGTCAGTCTTAATTGTCAGACCTCCAGCTCTTGCAGTACCTGAGAGGTAGCTGAGCATGGCTGGCTAGTGCTTGCTCACCCCATGTGCAAGGACATGCCAGCAGCCACGCTGGTTGCTGGGACTAACACCTACCACCTTCTTCCACGCTGCAGTGCTCTGCAGGCTCCTCTATGGGCCACCCTGGGTTTTTTTACTCCCTCTGATGTGAATTTATTTCCATCACTTTATACCAGCTAAGAATGTTGGATTCACAGAAGCCAGGAACAGTCTCCTTCAAGGAGGGAATGAGGTGGATCCCTCAGTTCACATATGGAGGGCACAAGTCAGTCCCCATTTGCCATCTCTAGCAATCTGCCTTATCTCAAAAGAATAATCCCTCAACACACCCTAATCTATTCCAGTGTTTTCAGTTTCTGACAACAAGCTGTCAAAACCCAGCAGACTGGATGGAAGATAGAGCACCAGTCAAGAGACAAATTTCCTCCTTCTTCCCGAAGCTGCAGGACCCAGTTCCTTTCCAGCAGGTCAAAACTCAAACCAGAAGGAAAGGGACCACAGAAGACAGCTGAAAAAGACAAACACCAGCGAGTGGCTGGAGACACAGCAGTCCCCCTCTCACCTGTAAGTGGTGCCGGGTGTCTGGAGACCGTTCGTTATCCAGGCTGTTTGCTCTCTCATTCTGGGGCCTCACCGGCTGCCTCTCCTTCAGAGACGTGCTCCTTCCTCGACGTCCCGTCTGCTTCCCTTCAGACCTGCTGGAAAGATGTGCTTTTATGCCAGAGCTGGCTTGCATCTGAGGGAGATACCTCCTCCAAACACATCACCCAGCCTGGCAACCTCAACGTGCTTCTGACTGAGCAGAGCACATGGGTCAGCTACAGAACACGTTCCCAGGAGTCCCCAGCCCATGCTAAGATCCACACCACCACCTCACCATTGCTGAAGCAGCGTAACAGGACCCAGCAGGCACAAACCCAAGAAGCATCTCTTTGGGAGAGCATCTATGGGCTTGCAAATGACCAGAGGAACTACACAGTGAGGCTGACGGAGCCCACACAAACCATCTCATTTGGGAAACTTTAACAGGACATAAATGAGACTTGATAACCACGTTTAAGGCCAAAATTCACACCAGACTTAGCAGTAAGACCTTTGAGCAAGCAGCTGCAGAGTTCTATATAAGACTTCCTTAGATGTGTAGCAGGTACAGCACAGGAGACAGGAGCAACCTCAGAGTGATGCTGCCCTTCAGCACCCGGAGCATTCACTTACTAGGGACTCAAAACCCATTGTAAGTGCTTGAACCCATGGAGGGTCTTCTTGCAGTCATTGGCTTTAGGTCACCCTGAACAAATGCTAGCAAGCTGCCCATGACTTCCCAAAAGCAGCAATGCTGCCACCACTTTACCTGGTGGATGGGATAATGAGGGACTCGGTCTTCGTGATCTTCCCGCTGGGTGGGAGCTTCTCAACAAACATGTCTGGCGTGGGAAGTTCAGCTTCCTGGGCCTCGGCTTGCTGGTTAGACTCCTGCAAAAACACCAGGAACAGAGTCGTCAGGAACAAACTGTTCCCTCTGCCTCACGACCACAGGGGCTAGCAGGGGACACCCAGCTTAGCTCTACCTGGGACACGTTCCACCTGCCTCTTCCAGACACCCTACCCACTACCAGCTATCTGGGGCTACCAGTCCCCAGAGCTGCCTCACGAGGTGCTGGAGGTGGTACAGGTGTGTGGACACACTGTTTAGAACAGGTGCAGTCTCAGTTCAAAGGCAGGGATGTGCCTCCTCAGGTAGTTCTAATCAATTCAGCTTCCTCATATGAACTAGTGGAGACAGAAAACATGGGAGAAACACTACAAGCTGCGCATCCCCAGCAGAGCAAGTTGAGCTGCAGGATTTTTACCCCTTGATTTAATGCTTCTGTCTGATGCAGTGGAGCAGCCCTGAAAACACATTCAATTGCAGAAGGCTCAAAGACAAGAACCTCCAACAGCCAGGGTCAGGAGGAGAGCTCAGAGCCTACACAAGCTGTGCTGCACATGCCGCGCTGCAGCCAGAAAGACACGGGCCACAGCGGTAAGCTGCCGGGGGAACGTTACTGAGTGCTTCTTCAACTTACATAAGAGACAGTGTCAGAGATGCTGTCTCCTGCATGTTTGGCTCCAAGACTCTTCGTCTTTTCAGGCACTTCTACCTGCTTGAGAGGAGAACACTCGTTAGGAGGTGTGCATCAGCACAGCTCTCCGCCACGTGCTCCAGGAGGCTGTTCAAAAGACAAGCTCCTCTGTTTAAACACTGCTCTGCAGGATAACCAGGAGTGCTACTGGTCACAGCAGGACTGAATATGTTGGTGTGGAACATGGCAATGCAGCAGCTGGTGGACAATACAGAGCAGAAGTGAGGAAATGCTCCAGACTGATACTTCCACCCACAAGGGGATGGAACACTAAGTGAGCTGCCCCCAAGCATTCACTCCTAGTCCCCATTCTGAAAGGCACCCCAACAGCAGCACGGGAAAGCTCCTTCCATGCAAGGCCAAGGAGTCCCATAAAACCCCCAGGCAGTGTCTTCCACCCTGGCACCACAATCCAGAGACACTCAGACACATAACCTGGAGATGTCCCCGTGAGTTCACAAAACATTTGCTTTAAAAGAAAAGCCCAAAACCAAACCCACAAAAAGCTCTAAACTGAAAATATACCCCAAAATCCCCAAACCAACAAGGATGGCTTTCTGAGCAGAACATTTCTATCTCTGCATTTGGGTGTTTGGACTGACATTGTTATTTGAATGTGAAATCTGTTGAGTGGGTGTTTTAATTTACACACGTGAGTAGAGACGGAGAGGCTCTGCCACGTTAACTGCAAAGAAATATCGTCTGCCCTAGGGACTTACAGGACTTGATGGCTCTCTCTGGCTCCTGATGCTATGGATGCTGCCAATTTCTGTCTGAGAGCTGGAGTGGGACAGTCCTTCAAAATAAGGTCTGAATGAGGCAAGCAGAGAACAGTTTCTTGTTATCAAAAGCACTAACGGAGAAAGTCCATCACACCCACAGCAAAGCAGAGCGACTGTTCCCAGAGTGTCTTACTGCTCCCCAGTGGTTCCAGCAAATTGAGAGGCAACTTTTGCAAGTTAGGAGAGGTCTCCAAGACAGTAAGAGAAGCTGCAAAGTCCAGGGACCTCTAACACCACACAGTCTCCATCCAGTGGATGCAAACATCACCTGTCTCACAGCACACCCTATTTATAAAGCTGATTGGACTGCACGTTGGTCCAGACAGGGTCTAGCTCTTGATTGAAAGGCAGCAAGTGAGTCACTTGCTCCTTGCTCCTGCGGGGAGGCTGGGTGCTAACATGTGGTTTCTTTCCAGCTGGCAGCTGGGTTTGGCTGCCAGCCCCGGGATCCAGTGACACATTTGCTCAGCAAGATAAGGCAGCACAGACAATCACGTTGCTCCTCTGCATAAAAGGCAGCTCATCGCAGCCAGGCGATGAGGCTTGATTACAATTAAAGGAGCTGATTTGTTCTGTTGCAGGAAAAACCTGCCTACGAGTGTCATCACTGAGCTATGGAACACAGCAAACCACAAAGTGTCTCCCCAGGACCAGATACAGCAAGCTCTTGTCCCAGCAATGCCAGGTAGCTCCACAGCTCTCATTCTGACTCACTGCAAAGCTGCTGCTCACCACGATGCACCTACTGCCAAACTCCCTCAAGGCAGAGCCAAACGACTGGAAATACATTGGGTCAAGCTCCAAACACCTTTGGAAGCCACCAGCCCCATCACTTACACTGCTGCCCCAGTCTATCCTTGACATCTTCTGGCTCTCTGATAGACAGCAAGGCACTCCAGACTCAGAACCTATTCTTAGCCCAACTAGGTTACTCAACAGTAATTAGCTGGCATTTAGCAGCCACGGAGCTGGCCAGCTGCAGTGGTCAGCTTTGTTTCTCACAATGCTAAAGGCCTGAGCATCCAGCCACATGCCAGTCAGCAGCACGAGGGCAGCTCCAACAGCCTGTGTGTGGCGGGGACACGACACAGCTCTGTCATCTCAGGGTTCTGCAACTGCTCAAGACCCTGAGCCAGCCCAGCTCCACTGTGCTGTGACTGCCCAGACATCAGTGCCCACAAAGCCTATCCAGAACAGGCCTGCGTGTATCTACCGGTGCTGCAGCCAGTCCTGGGGGCCCTGAGTGGCTCCTTTGTTTCCTGCAGCTCTAATTCCTTAATCCCTGCAAAGACTCTCTTTCTGTACAGGGTCTTATCAGCTTTTCCAGAAACACATGGACTGCCTTGTGCATCTCTGCCTCTCCTTCTGCAGCTTCCAACGCCACCTCCTCCTGCCTCAGACCAGATATCCTGGCTGCTCCTGCCACCTCTGTGCAGGGTTTAATTCCCCTGCCTGCCTGCCAGCAAATCCTGCTCCTGTGCTCCAGCTGCTGAGTGGGCACAACATCTGCAAAGGGAACAAGGAACAAACAAGACAAAAGGGAAGTCAGACACCAGCCAGGAGAAGGCTCCAGCAGGATGCTGTAGCACCTTCCAGTACCTGGAGGCTACTGAATGAAGGAAAGCTGAAGAGGGACTTTTGTACGAGGGACTCTACTGATAGAACAAAGGGGATAGGTTGAAGCATTAGTCACCCCACACTTACTTTAACTTTGGCTTTGGAGTGCTCAAGACACTGTCATCATCCTCCATTTCTGGCCCGCTGTCACTGGGGTTCTCTATATCCAGCGTGTCATAGAGAAGGTCCAAATCCTCCTCCACCTCTGGAACATGCTCCGCCGGGTCCTGCTCTGAATCCAGAACCTACACATGGGACAAATGCAGGCTTTGCTGACTGCTAAGGGCCAGATGGACCCCACATCACCTGAGCCCCCCAAGGACTGCAACACACCAGCCTTGGGAGGAAGAATCTATTCCCAGGGCAAGAACAAGCTCCACCAAGCAGAGGACAAACCACAAGACAGTAGAGCCCAGAGAACTAATTACTTACCTCATCAGTCACTTTGAACCTCTTCAGCAATGCCACAACCTTCTGCTTGAAGTTTTGTTGCTGCAAGCCAAAGACACTTCCAGTAAGTAAAGCACTAAGTGAACTGCACTTCCCCAGTCTGCAAGAAGCCCAGACACTTGTGATCCTGGTGCTCTAGCTGCTGCTTCAAACCAAACACCTCTTGGCACCACAGGCCACGTGTCTGCTGGTTTTCAGTGGAAATCAGCTTTCCCACACCTGTGGCACTTTCCTCCCTGCATTACACCACACCAAGTCCTGTACCACCAAGCACTACATGACCCACAGTGGACAACAAATCCTGTTACCTGCCAGATCACCTCCTGCACCTGTTTGACGTATTTCTGACACGCACTTGACAGTCCACACAGAACAGGCACCAAGTCCAGCACAACCCAAGTGCAAGAGCTGCACTTCTTTGTGTTTGCTAGCTCTCTCAAAGGATCAAGCAGCTGAGATTTACCCCAAGCTGCCCAGCTCTTCTCTGCCTGTCCCTGACCAGCCTAATGATGCACAAGGAAGAAAAGGAAGGTGAAAAGGGTCCAGGCACAAGGACTCGTTGAGGCTGTCAGGAGGAATGGAAAGAGAAAATCCCTGGCACCAAGATACCCTTAGGCAAAGAAAATCTCTAATTTGGTGGCTCTCCTGTGACCCACATGAGCTTCAAACCAATACTGAGGACATCAAGAACTAGCACTCTCCTGGTCTCACAGACAGCAGCACCTTTTCCATGTCAGGTTCAGCTCAAAACAGGGTTTATTAGACCTAATGGATTTCAGAAATAACCTCACCGGAGGTCAATCATGTCCAGGTTCACTGTTAAGAGCAGAAAGAAACCCAGCCCATCTTGGAGGTTCTGAACTTCTACCACCACAGACATGCAGAAACACTTGGGTAAGCAGCAAGATGCATTACGGCACAAACAAGCACAAGTCACTGCTCCACACAGGAGAGCAGCTCTGCAGGTGCACGTGTCCTTGCTGCGAGGGGGTGAACAGCTGCATGCGACTGCCCAGAGCTGTCAATATCCAGACACTTTGATTTGCCTCAGCACCACCACATACACCACCTCAGCTTTACCTGTCAGGCTCCAGCTCCTGACTGAGCTCCTTAACATCACCTTGAAACCTTCCCAGCGGCATGTCTCATGCAGAGCACAAAGAGAAGAGCTTCCCTTCACTTAAAGCTGGACTTACATGAGCTTGGATCCTGCTCTGGGCTCTCCATGGGCGTGGGATTTCATACACTTCCATGATTTGTGGAGCTCCTTAACCTTGCAGCCAAAGGACACTCAAGACAACACATACACACAGCCCGGGTGGCCCCGCTCCCTCAAGCGGCTGCTCATCACATGCTGTGGCCGTGCCCACCCAAGCTCTCAGCTGATGCTGCTGGTCCCACAAGCCACATGCACTGCACATCCTGGCCAAACCCCATCAGTGTTAGTAAAACTAATTTCCACCGACCCTGGTTATGGACGTCGTTCTTACTATCGATCTCCGCTGCTTCTTGGGCTTCCCCAGCTCGTACTCGTCATCATCCAAATCCTGAACAGAAAGAGGATTCCTGCGTTACCTTTGGGGACAGGAGAACATTTCAAGTGCTAACAACATTCTGTCTGGGACAACGAACCCACTGCTCTGTCCTCCAGGCTTTCAGCATTTGCCTTCATTTCAGTTACGACGGCAGAGGAAAGAGGAAGCGAGCCAGGTCTGCAGAGAGCCAGAAGCAAGACTGCCCTACTTCTACATTCAGAGAAAACAAGCCACAGCCTTGGACTTTGGGAAACTCCTCTCTCTGTACCCTCCAAGAAGTGGAAGGCAGCTGATGCCAGAGTCTGAAGGTAAGCAAGACCCAAACTCAAGAGCATCTCACATCTAGCCAGGGAGTTCTCCACGATACCTTGAGGGAGGTACTGAAGCCTAAAAATTGACTCAGATCCCACCAGCCCTTTAATTACAGCTGGAGACTTAGCTGGGCACTTTGAATCAATTCAGCATTAGAGAAGCAATCAAGTGCTTCTCCCTGACCATTAAGCAGAGAATCACACAAGGATACTCATGTTTTAACAGGAGCTCAAGTCCAAACACATGAACAGATAAATCACAGCATGGAGGAAGAAATGGGTTACGGTGCAGGCTTCTGCCACTGCAGCCAGACACTTGGTGACAGTCTCACGCTGTCATGGTTTAGCTAAAGAAAGAGGCTTTTCGTTTCAAGCACAATCCTGAGAGTGTACAGGCTCTGCTGAAGCTCTCGCAGGGAGAAGCCATGCCCTAGACAGTACCTGGCCCTGCACGGCATCATCACTGGCCTCCTGCTCAGAAGAGAAGCTCTCGTACTCCTCCTCGGAATAGTTGTCTGAAAGGGAAGGAAAGAGGGGAGAGATCCTGTGAAACTCCTTTGAGGTGAGGGAACAGCCTCATCCCAGGAGCAGAGGTGGCCAACTGGCAGTCACAGACCTATGAAGGAGATACGCAAGGAGACACCTGCTGGTTTAGCTGCTAGAACTAGTGAGAGGGGCACTGCCTGGAGGTAAGGAACCAGGAGAAACACATCTGACAGGAGGGAAAGAGCAGCACACTGACCAGGCTCCCTGAAACATCATCCCTTTCACCCTGGAGAAAGCCATCTGGTAGACAGCAGCAAGGAAAGAGCTTTCTCCACAAGGGAAATCACTTTTTCCTTCAACCTGGGCATAACTGGCTTAAAGGAGAAGCAGAGCTGTGCCAGGAGAGTCTAAATCCTTTACTGAAATGACACTTCAGGTGGGGTTCCTGGCCTCAGCAACAACACACAAGCCCTATCTTCTAGCAGTGAGCAGAAGGCTGGAACCACGTAAGACAACGACCACAAGCAGAAACCAAATGACTTCCCTACGCGGAGCACACCACCGTAGAGCCACACTTTTGAAACCAGGCCACAGTGCACAGAAAACGTGCTGCAGGTCTGCAGATCTCAGCTAAGTTAATGAGATTTGCTGTAGAGAACTTACAGGAGAAAGAAGTTGGAAGAACAGCTTAAATGTGAATCTCCTGAACACAACAGGTACGCCCAGGGTTCTCCACACGCCCACCAGTAACGCTGGAAGAGTGTTGGTGAGAACACAGCTAGCTCCTGCTGGACACCTCACACCTGGTTTGACATGCAGGAGAAGCTCTGACCACTCACAGCCACACTCTCTGCTTCCACAGCAACAGGTTTGTGAAGCAGGTTTTCTTGGCATTAATCAGTCACAGCCCTGGCAACTTGAGCAAACCAGTTTGCATATGTCCCAGGAAGCATCTAAGCCCAGGTGGGGTTTAGCTAGTCCAGGAAGACACTGGTCCCACAGAGCATATGGTTGTACTTTTACCTGTAGACTTGATTTTCTGGCTGGCCTGCATGGTGCTGTCTTCATGGTCAATTGGCTGGCTGGACAGGGAGAAGATCCAGATCTCTGCTACCTTCACTGCAGCCTCTTTGATGTTGCTGAAGAGGCTGAGAACCTGGCCACCTTCTGTTGGGTGCTGCATGACCTGGGACAGCAATCAAGCAGTACGAACCTCCATTTAAATGCATTTCACCTCATACCTGTTACACTCTACAAGGGTTACTTCAGCTCCTCCACATTTCCAAGTGGAGGAGCCACTTGCAGGCAATAGATGGTGCTAGTTGAGATTTTATTTGGCTACTAATGGAAGTGATGGAAGGAGTAAAAGGAAGTCCTGAGCTTGAGAGTGGATCAGTTCTTCCCTGAAGCACGACACTTGACTACCTCATTACCATGTATTTGCTTCCACAGCACAGGACTGATTTGAGTTATCAAGTTACCACTCTCCTGAACACCCTAATTAAGGAGTTAATTTAGTGTTAAAGCCCAGCAAAAAAGGGTCAGTGAAGGTAAAAACTACTCCAAAGAGCTGCCACCCAACTCTCTCAGGATTTATCCTGTGATAATGAAGCGGTGGGTCACAAAAACCAAGCCAGTGGTGGAGCCAGAGGAACATTTCCATGTGGGTTTCTCCTTCCTTTGCCGCTCTCAGGGTTCTCATGAGGATCTAAGACTTGAACTCTTCTCTTGCCCCACTACAGTCAGAAAGTGCTTCTGCATCTCGGCTTCCCAACAGACACCGGGCTGCTCTGCCAGCTCCTCATGTGGCTTGAACGACCTGAGCTGATGAGGAACATATGCCCCCTGCTCAGACTCAGGACTCCAAGCCGTTGCCTTGTTTCAACAGCTAAGGGAGCTTCATTTTAATTCCTATCCACAGTTCTCAGTGCTGCTGGCGGGTTGTTATCTTACAAACTGCACAGAGGAGGTGGGGGGTGGCTTGTGAAGTTTGTTTTCCCCATGTTTTCAGCTTCACAAATATTCCAGATGAGCTGCAGAACAAACTATTTCCTAACACAGTGGAGCTTTGAAAAGTTTTGACCTTCTAATCTCAGTCAGCTGACGTTATAGAAAGGCAGCGGAGAAACCACACGCCACGGCCCCGCTCTGAGAAGTTCACTGATGGCTCTAATTAATGGGCCCCACATGTTTTCTGCCTTACAGCAGTATTTAATTTCTTAGTTCTTATGCAAAAACCAAGCAGGGCACGGGAAAAACGTTCAGCGACACCACCACAAATCAGAATTTGGCCAGTCTGGACTGGGAGTTCACCGCTGACTGGGCGTCTGAAGTCGCTCACAAGGAGAGGTGTTTGGAATGAAACCTTTAAGATGGTAATAACTGGACCCAGCACAGCACTGGGCTTATTTGGGATGGGAACGATTTGTTGACAGGGCATCAGCAGCCTGATGAGAAATACTGGTGTGAGGCTGCACTTGCCGCCGCGGAGCCCATCTCTAAGCGCTCAGCGGCAGAAGCATCAGAGATGGAACAGCACTTGCAGTAACGAAGCGCGGAGCTAAGCTGCTCAGAAAGCCCCGGTGAGTAATTCATCCTGGTTTGACTCCGGCGTTAATTCTGAGATGTAAAGCTGACAATTTTATCACTTGCTCCCTGAGCAGCTCTACCTGAATTGCCAACAGCCACCAAATCAGAATTGCAAAGGGTGTCTCAAGCAAAACGAGAGCAACTACTCAACTCTCAACTCTCCTAACACGCTGCAAGGGAAACACAAAACCCTTCTTTAAGTCTAACGCTTCTCAGGGTTGGAAGACTTGTCCAAGTGACCCTAATCTGTCTTGTCGTGCAGCCTTTAACTCAAAACAAAACCCACCCAACAACACACACCCTCACAAATACAATCTTGAGGAAGCTTTAGCTCTCAAGATACTACCCAGAAGATGCCCAGTATTATTGACCTGTGCATTCATTCCTATTATCAGTCCCTAAGTTCTTGCTTCCCTCTAAGTTCTTCTCTATCTCTAAGTTCTTGCTTCTCTCTACATTCTTCTCTAAGTTCTTGCTTCTCTCTACGTTCTTCCCTAAGTTCTTGTTTCTCTCTAAGTTCTTGTTTCTAAGTTCTTCTCTATCTCTAAGTTCTTCTCCATCTCTAAGTTCTTCTCTAAGTCCCTGTTTATCTGTAAATTATTACTCCAGTAATATTTATTTTGAAATGTTGCCCCGTGGATACTGATCAGAATTATTAAATCAGCTCTAGCAAAGCTCCAGCAGGTACTGGGGTCGGTACTGGGACCAGTCCTGTTCAATTTATTCATTGATGACTTGGATGAGGGATTAGGGTGTAAGTTTACTGTCAGTAAGTTTGCTGGTGACACAAAGCTGGGTGGTGTCACTGACACCCCAGCAGGCTGGGCTGCCATTCAGCAGGACCCAGACAGGCTGGAGAGCTGGGCAGGGAGAAATTTAATGAAGGGGAAGTGTAGAGTCCTGCATCTGGGCAAGAACAACCCCAGGGACCAGTATAGGCTGGGGACTGACCTGTTGGAGAGCAGTGTAGGAGAAAGGGACCTGGGGGTCCTGGTGGACAGCAGGATGACCATGAGCCAGCAGTGTGCTCTTGTGGCCAAGAGGGCCAACAGCATCCTGAGGTGGATCAGAACAGAGGCGGCTAGCAGATTGAGAGAGGTTCTTCTCCCCCCTCTACTCTGCACTGGTGAGGCCACATCTGGAGTGTTGTGTCCAGTTCTGGGCCCCTCAGTTCAAGGACACAGAACTGCTGGAGGGAGTCCAGCGCACAGCAACGAGGATGATGAAGGAAGTGGAGCACCTTCCTTGTGAGGAAAGGCTGAGGGAGCTGGGTCTCTTCAGCTTGGAGGAGGCTGAGGGGTGACCTCATTAATGTCTATAAATATGTTGTGGGTGGGTGGGAGGACGGAGCCAGGCTCTTCTCAATGTCATCTAGTGATAGGACAAGGGGAAATGGGTGTGAGCTGGAACATAGGAGGTTCAATATAAATATCAGAAGGAACTTCTTTACAGTGAGGGTGACAGAGCACTGGAAGGGGCTGCCCAGGGAGGTTGTGGAGTCTCCTTCTCTGGAGACATTTAAAACCCACCTGGATGTGTTCCTGTGTGACTTGGTCTAGGTGACCCTGCTGTGTCAGGGGGATTGGACTGGATGATCTTTTGAAGTCCCTTCCCATCCCTAATGATTCTATGATTCTGCTTCTCCACAAGGACCAAGACAACACTGGATTTGAAGAGGAGGGGAACTGTGCCCCTTTATTAGCAGAGATAGGTTAAATGCTGCTCACCTCAGCCATGTTGATCGACCCCACAGCCAGAGTCTTGTAGCCTAAAATGGTTCGGTTCTTGTAGCGCTTCCGCCGCTGCAGCATGATCTGAAGCTTGTTGCCTTCTCTCTTCAAGAAGTGAGGGTACTATGATTGGAAACACAAAGGAGATGTTTTTTATTGTGCCTTTCATTCCCCAAGGAAACCTCTATCTCTGCCCCAAGAGCTCAGCTCTGGCCTTCTGCTTCCCCAGCCCAGTGCTTAACAACCTTGAAAACAGTCCAGAGGCTGTTACCCTCACTGTGAAAAAGCTTCCTCTTACGTTTAGATGGAAGCCCCTGTGTTCCAGCCAGTGGCCAGTGCTCCTTGTCCAGTCACTGGGCATCAATGGAAACAGTTTGGCTCCGTCCTCTGTACACCCACTTGGCAGGTGTTTATAGACAGGGATCAGACCTTCTCCTGCCTAAATAGTCCCAGCTCTCTCAACCTTTCCTTTTAAGAGAGATGCTCCAGGCCCCCAATCACCTTTACTGCCCTTTGCTGGACTCTGTCCTTCCTGAAGTGGCAAGTCCAGAACTGGACCCCGTACTCCAGATGTGCCCTCATCAGGGCAGAGAGGGAGAATGAACTCTCGACCTACTGGACACACTCTTCTTAATGCACCCAAGGAGACCACTAACCTTCCTGGCAACAAGGGCACACTGTCAGCTCATGATCAACTTATTGTCTGCCAGGACTCCAAGGTCTTTCTCCTCAAAGCTGCTCTCCAACAACTCTACCCGTAACCTACACTGATGCACGGGGTTGTTCCTCCCCAGTTGCAGGATCCTACATTTGCTCTTGCTGAACCTCACCAGGTTCTTCTCTGACCAATTCTCCACACCTTTATTTATTTATAACCCAGAAAACTCCCCAAGAACAGAGTGACTCTGTCCAGAGACTACTAGGGAAAGAGTGGGGCTAGCCTGCAGGCCGGAGAACCTAACCACAGGGATCTCAAACAGGACGTTCTCAAGGGAAGGAGCCTTCTCTTACAGCAGAACCTACATCTTTGTTTATCCCTTGGGACATTATGAAAACAAATCCTTGCAAATCTCAACACTAACTACAAATGCAGCGTGCCACCAGAAATGGTAATTTGTAGTCTAGAGCAAGCCTGGCTGCTACAGAGAGCTGGGAGCGGTGGCCACACAGGCAAGCAGAATACTAATGAACCCATCACTCCAGGACCTGCAAAACAGAGCAGCTCTGAAGAAGAGAGGAACCGCAGGTCCACGTGATGAAAACACAACCTCAGAACACGCCTGCGCCCTGACACAAATGGGGTCTGTGACTTGACAGGCAGGCAATGTCCCTACAACTTCCCCAAACATCCTGAAGCGAGTCCAGAGGAGGCCACAGAGATGATCCAAGGACTCCAGCACCTTTGCTATGAGGACAGGCTGAGGGAGCTGGGGTTTTTCAGCCTAGGGAAGAGAAGACTCCACAGGGACCTTACAGCTGCCTTCCAGTACCTGAAGAGAACCTACAGGAAGGATGGAGAGGGACTTTTCCCAAGGGGAACTAGCAATAGGACAAGGGGAGATGGTTTGAAACTGAAAGAGAGGAGGTACAGTCTGTGATACAGACTAGATCTTAGGAAGAAGTTCTTCAGTGCAAGGGTGGAGAGACTCTGGAATTGATTGCCCAGAGAGGCTGTGGCTGCCCTGACCCTGGAGGTGTTCACGGGCAGGTTGGATGAGGCACTGAGCAACCCAGTCTGGTTGAGAGGAGTCACTGCCCATGGCAGGGAGGTTGGAGTAGATAATCTCCAAGGTCCCTTTCAACCCGAGCCATTCTGTAATAAACAAGGGTGAAAGGAAGTTATTAGGGGAGAGGAAGAAGAGTGGCTCAAAAAGCCCGATGTTTGGAATTCAAATCTACCATCTCCTTGCCTCTGAGGCCCTTCCAGGTGCCACAACAAGGCTGCTCAGGTACGAGCCTGCAGCTGAAGTCCAAAGTCACACCTAGTCCCAGGCCAGCTTGAGTTCAGTGAGTAATTTTCAGGGATTAAATTGGACAGCTCAAGTCCAGACTTTTCAGCAAATGTCAGTCCTTGATAGAGACTGGAGAGGAAAACAGTTTGGCTCAAAATACTTGCAAGCACAACTTTTAGAGGAAGCACCCTAAAACACCTCTGAGGGGTAAGGAGAACATCACACACAGCAGACCAGCAAGAGGCAGGGCAAGATGTTCCTTCTGAATCCCACCAACGTGATCCCTTTCATCTGGAAAGGTTTATTAGACCAAACACAGGACCTAAGTGCTCTGGACAGCTGTGATGTTGTGCTTGGAATACCTGGGGAATGTCGCTTGATCTTGAGATAGACACAGAGGGTCAGGAGAAGCAGGAGTTCCAGCTGGAAGGGTGGTGGTAGCTCACCTGGTCGCTCACTCTCTGGTCTGAGGCAAAACACCACTAAAGCCAGTCTTAGCCCAGTAACAGGAACCCCCCACACGTTGATTTCAGCAGAGACCCCCCAGGCACAAAGGGCTGCTCGGTCTCAAGGCAGCCTGCACCGTCACCTCTTTGGTTTTGAAACGCCCTTTGCAAAGGACAGGAATCTCAGCCAGGAGAAGCAGCTGAGGAGGTGCCTGTGAGGATCTGAGGGGCTGCAAACACAGACAGCAAACTCAAAGCAAGGGGTAGAGCCTGAAGAGTCAAGCAGATGCTGCAAGACACCAAGACCTTGTGACATCCACGTGTTTTTACTCTGTGGCCCGTTGCCACACTGAAATATATCCCAGGCACTCAGATTCAGCCTGTACCTGGCATAAGCTGCAGCTGTTAGCTAGGAGTAGCTTCCAGCCATCACCCAATTAAGAAACAATAAAAGGTGTCATAAAAATCCTGCTGCGCTGTTGCAGAGAAGCCTCCCAAGCCCTGCTGCACCCGAGTCCAACAGTCCTTTCTAGTCAGAGACCTGCAGCACATCTCTGCATTAAGCTTGCTCACCTCCTCTGACACCTCAGTGTCACGGACATCGCTCTACCCTTTGCTGGCTCCACTCCCAGCCCCCTCAAGGGAAATCGAGCGCAAGGCATCGCTCCGTGTCCTGCTGCAGCACTGCTCTGAGTCCCAAATGAAATTCCTACTTCATTCCAAAAAGATCTGCGGAAATACTTGCTCCTCGCTGACACAGGACTGGCTGAGGAGAGACCTGGCTCGTTTACAGCTCTGCTCCCAGCCACAGGAAAGCTGCAATCCCAGGAATTCGTATTCCTGGCATGTGCCTTTGTTATCCCTGCTTACAGAGGAGAGGATGCACTGCTGCAGCTCACCCGGTCTGCAGGCTGCATCGGGACAGAACTAGCAGCATCAGCCATCTATGTATCTGCCTGGGCAGCCACGGGGTTGTTACCACCCATCTGCAAGGAAATCATATCTGCTTTGAGTCTGAGGGACAACCAGCCTTGCTCAGGCCATCCCTTGAGCCTTGCTCCTGACACTACATCCAGTTCTTGACTTCAGGCCACAGATAATCCAGATACAAATGCTTCCACGTGGCTGGTGGCTCTGCTCTGTGCATGTAGGATGCTCCCAAGGCAGCCTCTACTCACCTGAATTCCTCGCTCAGCAGGTAGCACCAGGACTCAGAGGAAAAGAGGAACCCATAAACAGGGTTGCTCCAGCTCCCAGCTATCCCCATGACTCCAGAGCCAGGAGTAAATGTCTAAGTAATGCTCCTGCTTCCACAAACGGTGCTCCCCTGAGCAACCCCAAATCAGAGGTGCACCCATCCCATTCCTATGACCACCTGATACACCACACCAGCCACCACAGCTGCCACACTCCAGCACCTGTTGGTAGGGGAGGAAAAGAAAGCCAAAGTGGAGCCCTCCTGGTCTTCTCCAGCTCCTGTGGCAGCCATAACATGAAGAGGATGGACTGCATGTTTCTAGGCTCCAAACACAACAAGGAGTGTCCCCCTTAAAAATGGGAACCAGCACCCTGCTCCAGACCTTTAGTGCTGAGAGACAACTCAAGACCATCTTGTGTGCTTAGCATCTAACTTGCCTGCTCCCCTCAGAATAGTCAGGATTAGAGTTCTGCCTTCCATGAGGAAGAGCTGGACCCAAGAACAATTTTAAGTGGCTTCCCTAGTGGGCTCCCCCCCATCCCCAGATCCTGGAAGCATCTGGGCTGCTTTTGCCCCAGTTCCCCCATAGCTAAGTGCCCAGGGAGAAGCTGAAAGGGCACAGAAACGGCTGGAAGAGCCTTAAGAACAAACATCTCTGGCAGCAGTAGCAGATCTCCATCTCAGCCCCACCACACACCTCTGCTCACTGGAAAGCAGCAAGCGCAGCCCAAGAGCACGTCCTGCCTCACCTGCAGTGAGAAGGTCAGCGCCAGCTCCGTCTCCACATGTCCACTCGGGGGCAACACAATCTCATGAGAGCGCAGGATGCGTTTAGAGCCCTGCACAGAAGAAACCAGAAGTCCATCGAGTGAATTCCCCACAAGTCAGCCCTTACACCCCACCCCAGTCCTACTCATTGAAAACCAGGAAACACCATCAGGGATCACAACGGGGAAAGCGGATGGGTCTGACCTTGCACGGCTGTGAGATATTAATGAGATGAAAGGGAGATATCTGACTAATAAAGATTTGGGCATGTTTACTGTCCCTAGCTGCAACAAGGCAGCTTTTGTTCTGCCAAACACCATCGCTCCAAAGCCGTGAGCCAACCCCCAGCCCTAAGGCTCAAGCCTAGTTATTTTCACTTCAGCCAGTGGGTACAAGGCTCATCATCTCCTGGGTTTGGAGGCTGCAGCGTCATGCTTAAGTCTCTGGTGGTAGCCACAACAGGCTAGGCTTTTGTCTTTGTGTACAAACCTTCCCCAGAGACCGCAGAGATTTCAACCTGGTTAAACAACAGCAAGTAGTCAGGGTTGCAGCAGTATTTATAGTAGTCTAGGGGGCTACAGGAAAGCTGGAGAGGGACATTTTAGGAGGGGCTCGTGGAGAGACTCAAGAGGGATGGGTTCAAGCTAAAAGAGGGGAGATTTAGATTAGATCTTAGGGAGAAATTCCTCCCTGTGAGGGTGCTGAGGCACTGGAACAGGCTGTCCACGGAGGTTGTGGCTGCTCCATCCCTGGAAGTTTTCAAGGTCAGGCTGGATGGGGATCTGGGCAGCCTGGTCTGGTGAGAGGTGTCGCTGCCCATGGCAGGAGGCTGGCATTGGGTGATCTCTGAAGTCCCTTCCAACTTAAAACATTCCATGATTCTATACAAGAAAAACTCCACCAAACCCCACTGTGAAGGCTGGAGACCCAAGAAATCAACACTGAGTTTGCGCTGATGCAGCTAACAGAGTCCCTGGGCTGCTTAGTGCCTGAGCATTTCATTTCAAGGAACATTTCAGGGCAAACAAGCAGGAAAGCACCTCAGCCTGCTGCCTAGCAAATCTTTCTGCACTGTTCAAACACAGCAGCAAGTTTCAGAGGTCCCTGGCTCAATGTTCTGCTGAGGCTGCAGATCTTGCTTTGTCCTGACGGGCTGATCTCCCAGAAACAGAACTGCAGCTCTCAAAAAAAAAAACCCCAAAAAAGCAGCATCTGGGAAATTGGAGACAGACTCAGGGAGGGGAGTAAACACCTCCTAGCTACATCTGGTCAGTTCAGATCAGCCTCAAACAGCATCATGAGATGAGAGAGCAGCAGATTCATTTCCATCCCTCCCCAAACGCAGCGCTCAGGCAGCTGGAACTGTGATTTGCAGCGGTGCCTCTGCTCCTCTGTGGAAAAGCTGAGGTGCCTCAGCTCCAACAGCAGATCAGAAGACACAGAGAGCAAGCACAGGGTGGGAAAGGGAAATGCTCCCCCAGGAACAGCAGCAGCACATGTGCAACCAAAGCACAACTGGCCTTGTTGTGGACAGCAGCAGCATCTGTCCTGGTGGTGCAAAGCTCCTAATAGCAACGATCTTGATTTGCTTGTTATGCAACTGGAAACCTAATGAAAGCCCAAATATAGCTGCTTTCTAAAGCAGATAAACAGAGCAGCTCAGGAAATAACACGACGACTCTTTGAACGTTGCTGCTCCAGAGCCTGTGAGGAGACACAGGAAGAGAAGGTAGGATGCTCTCATTAGGTCTGAATTCAGTCTGAACCCCCTCTGGAAGGGCTCCAGTGCCTTGACACCTCGTCTCTTGCCATTCCCCACACAAAGGCAGTGAGTCACTTCACAGAGACTGTAGATTTGATGATCCAGTATCGCCAGCCCCAAGCAGCTGTGTCAGAAACCTCAGTGCTGGCAAATTAAATGTCCCTGAAAGAGCCTGTCAGCAGCGTCACCACAACCTGGGAGCTATAAAAGGATTTTTAATGACAGGGCTTCAAAACCCGCCCGTGACAGAGAGCTGCGGCGCTGCCGAGCCACCGTTAAGCAGCACAGCACAAAGAAACACGGGTGCTGATCCGCACCCAAGGGCAGGCACCCTCTGGGACAGGGGCTGTTCCAGCCACCGTCACCTCTAGGCCAACTGCAAGGACAAATCAAGGGCAACAGAAGGATGGTCTGGGGCTATAAGGTGCAGCCTGGGGCTTGGCAGATTTACATCCCAAAGGGGCAATTACTTCTGCCTTCCAGGGATCTGCCCTGGTGTAGAAGGTCCAGATCCTGACTTAGTGCAGCCAAGCAGCTCACAACACATACCCAAAAAATATAAGGGAGTCACACATGTCAGAATCCCCCCAAGGACTTGCAGGTCCAGGGCTGTGTTTCCAACTTCTTCCCGTGCAGGCTGTCAGGACAGGAACAGAGAGTTCTGCTCTAGTAAAACCATCTGAATTCTCCAGGCCAAGTCTGACATGATCTACGTGGAGATCATTCCCTGACAAGCCTCAGGCCCTTTTGGTGCTGCATCCCCCATCCAGGAGTATGAGCATACGGGAAGATTTAAGCCTGGATAAGCACTATCTGACAGCTCGGGAACCCGCAGCTGAGCTTCTTTTGAGGTTTCATGCCATGAATCCAGGCGAGGGAAATTATTCCCTGTCTTTTTGCTCCCTGCTGTGGGTGTGCAAGCCCCATCCATCACAGAGTGGCACATTTTTACCCCTGATGGAGATGACAGATCCTAGTTAGATCCTCAGCTGCACGTTCCTGTCCCACACAGCCTCCACGATTTCAGTTTCCAAGCAGATTGTGTGTGTGTTGACACAACCAGCTCTCTGCGGGGTTTTTCCTGGCTGTTCATTGGAAATGCAGTTGCTTTTCAGCACAGTTAAGGCTATTTTTCTACTTCTGAGTCTGCGAGGCTTTCGCTCATTAAGTACTTCAGCATTTGCAGCGGCAGCAGCAGCGCGTGAGCCAACCCGATGCTGTGACGCACGGTGCAACTGAGCACCCTTCCTTCCTCGCCTGCCTCCAGGCTGTGTGACCTACATGTGGGCACCTAATTAAACAGCACAAATGTAGTCTGCAAAGTGGGTTATTTACCTCAGATGACAGCTGTATTTTCTGGGAATACATTAAAATGCACAGGCACCTTACAAATCCACTGACAAGCAGCTGGCTACACAGCGGGCTGGACTCCAGAGCAGAGCTGCCCATCAGCAGAACCTCCAGATCTCCCCTCCCAAACCAGACGTTCAGCCCTAAAGTGAGCTGAAGCATGTTACATAGAGAACCAGGCTTGGATGTAGGGACAGCTCAGGAAGAAGAGGTGTGAGCCTGTAAAGAGCATTTCTTACACACAGATCAGCTCACGCTGAGCCCTCAGCAAACAATAGTCTTTGCCTACAGCAGTTAGATGCAGTAGGAACATGTGGGGAATAATCAGAGGAGCCTCTCCACACATTCAGGGTGCCCTGATGCACTTGGGAAGAAGCTTGTGGCTGCAACTGACTCTCATGTGGAGGTGAGGCTCTGTTCAGGCATCTGGCAGTATTTTCAGCCAAACAGCATGTTCAATTCTTACAACTGAGCAGCAATTACCTGCATTTTGACAGCAATGACCCCAGATATAAGCTCCTTATCCAACTCCTTTAAGACTACCAGTTTCTTTAAGGTCAAACTGCACAACCTGTAAACAGGAACAGAAGAGAAACAGTCAGAAAAAGGAAAAGCTCTGAGCAGCTTCTACACACAGCAGCATCCCAGTCTGGGATGGACAGGCTCCAGACACAAGCCACACACTCACACAGGCACACAGACCGCAGCAAGATGCACGGCGTGAGGCTTCCCCTGGCTTTTCAGACTGAACTTCTCCAGCCTTTCACAAATACAAGGGAGGGGGACAGGAGAGCAACGTCCCTCTGTTTGATACAGACCCGTGACAACATGAGAGGAGCTCACAGCACTGACTTCCCACTGACCACAGCCTGGGAACTCCTGCTCTAAGTCAGACCAAAAGCTCTAGGGTCAGAGAATGAAATTCCAGCAACATAAAAGCACTGGGTCAGACTAATTTTAAACTTGCCTACAAAGTAGATCATTGGCTTTTTCAATGTCTCGAAAGCAGAGGATAGAGAAAGCTGCAGGTGGGCTCTAGTGACTAGACATCATCTGTCACACTGGCCAGGAGTGGGCACTGCCTTTGTGTCAGGTCCATACCCCACGCCATGGGCATCTGTGCCCTGTGCCATGGGGTGGCAGCAAGGCTCAGTGTGGCTCCTCTGGAACCCTCTGCATCANCTGTCACACTGGCCAGGAGTGGGCACTGCCTTTGTGCCAGGTCCATACCCCACACCATGGGCTGCTCGGGAAGGGGCCAAGTCCAGCCACAGATGGGAAGAGGAGCAGGGAAGATAAGCTTCTTCACTATGGTGGGAAGCTGGAGCATCGCTCTGCTGCAGCGCCTTCAGGTAGATGCAGCCAACCTGGGCGCAAAGACGCAGCTGAAGGCTCTTCCCGGGGTGAGAGATGTTGAAGCCCCTGCTGCCTGCCTCATGCCTGTGGCTCTGCCTGATCTCTGCCCTCTCATGCTGGACTAGGGACAGCAAAGAGACCAGTGGTCTTAGCTCTTAGTCTTCACTCAAGTACCTCCCCAAACCTGCCCCTGCTAGCCTCTTCTCCACCCCAGCCCATAATGTCCCGCTCATCCGGTAGCCCTGGCTCCTGCTGTCAGACCCCCAAAACCCAAGAGAACTAAGAGCTCACTCCTTTGTGGACTTAGGCAGAAGACAACGGTGCAGCCAGAGACACCATGGAAATTACAGGGGAGATGGACAAGCAGGGTCTGCTTGGGTATCCATTCCGTCGGTCACACCACCAGCAGCTGTGTGGTGTCACTGAGACAAATACGTTAGAGACAGAGCCAGGGGTTGCTGAAGAAGAGATGGCAGAGGCAAGCAGGATGGATGCTGCTGGGGACACCCCAAACATGTCTTCACCCACAGAAGCAGGAGAGCAGCATAAGGCTCATGTTCAACTGCAAACTCAAGTGTCCCTGTGTACTGGAAGTCAAGTGAGGCTGCATTCCTCGTAGAATCATTAAGGTTGGAAGAGACCTACAAGATCATCAAATGCAACCATCGACCCAACACCACCGTGCCCACATGTTCCCTGGTGCCACATCCACATGTTTTTTGAATCCTTTCAAGGATGGCAACTCCACCCTCTCCCTGGGTAGCCTGTTGCAGTGCCTGATCACTCTGTCAGGGAAGAAACGTTTCCTAATGTCCAACCTCAACCTGACCTGGCACAACTTGAGGCTGTTTCCTCTTGTCCTATCATTAGTGACTTGCGAGAAAACACCAATCCCCACCTCTCTGCACATTCCTTTCAGGTAGCTGCAGACAGCAGTGAAGTCTCCTCTCAGCCTCCTTCTCTTCAGACTCTACAAGCCCAGTGCCCTCATATGACCTGTCCTCCACATCTTGAACTGACCAGCCAGCGTGGATGCTGAACATCTGGAAGGAGGCGGCTGTGGTGCCACTTGTTTTCGGTGTAAAGCAGTGGCTGGTGGACAATCACGCTCGGCTTGCCAAAGCCCACAGAGCTGAGGCCAGTCAGGTGCTGGGAGCAGAGGTAGGACAACACACTGGCATTGTCGCTGACAGGCAAGGAACAAAGGCCTTTTCTCTCCAGCTGGGAGCTCGGGGATGCAAAAGGTACGGGAAGGAACAATGGAGTTCTGAGCACACGCAGCAGAGCACAAGGAGCGCGTTCTGTTCTCTGCCGGGCGTTCCTTCAATTCATCATTTATGAGCTTTGATCAAGCCCTGCGGAGCACTTGCTGCTTGGGGGAAAGAAATAAATTGAAAAAATATATATTTAAAGCCTCCTTTACAGCCATCAGAAAAACAAAAGCAGTTAAAAAAGACCCCAGGACACATCTGCCTTCTCTAGCCCTCACTGCCGAGTTGCTGGTACTAAAAGGCACTTGACAACTAAAAGAATGAGATGCTTACACTCCCCATCGGGACAAGGGGAGGGAAAAAGAGTTGAAATCCCATTGAAATCCACTCTTACCACCAACACTCTCAAGGTTCCAGGTCTCCAGACTCAGCTTGCAGTGTACCAAATCAAAGCAACCTTCAGAATTCTGCAGCGGAAAGGGACCAGATCTTAATGACGATGACGCGTAGTCCAAGCCTGTCGCTGCACCCAGAGCCAGCACAAGGATCCCAAACCTGCTCACACCTGCAGGCACGGCAAGGATGTCTGCTACAACTGCTGCTGATAAGGGTGGCACCTCCTGTCATACCCTTATCTCTTCCCTGGGTTGTGCTGTACTTTCCCTAAGTGTCTACGATTAAACACCGGCATGAGAAACCGGACAGACACGGGTGGACCTGGAAAGATCTGCAAAAGGAACGCGGCTGTGTTTGGAAGTTTCCAGTACATGCATCTCTGAAAACAGGGAAATAACCAGTGCACACACTGGAGGGACTGAGGAAGCCTCAAGTCTAGAGCTGAAGGAGCCTGAAGTATTTTGAGCAGTCTATAAAAAGCCTGGGACTGCAACACGGGAGGTGCAGACAAACCCTTCCTCTGCTCCGCATGTTCCTTTCAGCAGTGGCTGCAGCTGCACACGCAGAGCAAAGCCAGCAGGAGCACCAAGTCAGTCCAAGCAGCGTCAAATAAAGGTGGTGGAAATCTGAGAGCCAAGATTTCCACCTATTTTTGAAGGTTCCCAGTAGCTCTCCCTGCTAGGAGCAGGGCTAGTCCCACGCTGCAGCAGGCAGTGCCTCTGAGGAGCAGCACAAGGCTCTTGCCTGACCCCACTCTCAGGTTAACGAGTCGTGAGCCAGCTTAACACGTTCAGGACTAAAACTCTTCATCTTTGTACATCACTCCCACAAGAAGCTGTTTTAAAGAGGAAACCTGGGCCTGACCCAGTGGTTTCCACTCGCCCTGCTAATGCAAGTTGTGCACAACAGCTTCACCGCAAGTTCCTGGCTCAAGCATGCAGCTCTCTGTGCAGAACGTGACACTTTGGTCACCAAGATTCAGCAGACACATTCAGAACAACATCACGGAGCGCTGACTGCTTTACTCACTGGATGTTTAGCTTCTGCATCCCTCTGAGTAGGAAGATGAGGAAAACAAACCACCTTCGAGGAAGAGTCAGCCTCACTGAATTAAATATCTGCCTCTCCCCGGGGAGCACAGTAATTGCAGAGAGACCTCGCTCACGCAGAGATGGGCAAATCAACAGGAAAGACTAAATTAAAAATTAAAGACCTGTGTTTTAATTAAGCCCCACACAAGTCCAGAATAACAACAGATGTATCCACAGCTATAGGGGGCTCCAAGTGCAAGAGGAGAGCTGGGGCAGGAGCTCACTTCAGAGACACCTGCTGTCCAGGGTAAAAGCTGCTCCTAGAGAACACACTGTGTGTGCCAGGAGCCATCTCCTCTGAGGTCTGCAAGGCTCAGCCAGACAAAGGTTACAGGGAAGGAAGGAACTGGATTCTGTTGGTCATGGGACAGTTTTGCCTCACCCAAGTCATTCCAGCATTTCAGGACAGCAAGCAGTCACCTTTCAACCTCAGCTTGGGAGCGGTGTGCTCTGAGCTGACACTTTACAATCAAACCAGCCAGAAAATAAATCACAAGCCACTGGAAAGAGAAGTGGAAGGCAACACCTGCCTACACCCCCTGCTCGTCCAGACACCCAGAGCCATTCTACACATAGCTGCAGCAGCAGCAGTGCACGAGAGACCAGGAGACAGAAGCCTTGTGCCACATTTTTCAGAGACAGCTGCTTAAGTAAGGTATGAACCCGGCACAGCGCCGACCAACTGCACAGGCATCTCCTCACACCCAGGAAGAACACAGCAACACGTCAACATGAGCCAGCAGTGTGTGAGGGCAGCCCAGAAGACCAACCATAGCCGTTGCTCCACTTAAATGCTAAAGGCAGGGCTCTGCACTGGCCTAGAAGAGTTAGCTCAAGTAAGAAAGCAGCAGAGCTCTACTCTGCTGTCACTGAAGCCTCCAGGCAAGGGGCAGTCACAGTAGAAGCCGCAGGAAGAGCATGTTCACTTTCCAAAGCTTATGAGCTAGTTCCTACCAAGCTACCTAATCTTGGTCCCATTCTCAGATAAGCTCCAACAGGAAATTAAAGGAGGCAGAAGTCAAGGATCCAAATTTCCATCACACCAGAAACACAACCTGAGTAACCTGCAAAGAAACACAATAGTCCTGTATTTCTCTCCACTTCCTTCCCCTTCACTGAGGTAAATGACAACCTTGAGACAGCTGTTCCTCCTACAGATCCAGTTAAGAAAGCTTTAAGAAGCCAGGAAACAACTGCACAGCAAGTATTCTCATTGTTCTCATTCTCAGGGATCTTGAAATCCTCCTCCTGGCACTAATGCAGGGAATTAAGCCCCTAAGGTTTGAGAGGCTATGATCCATAGAAATGTAGGAGCAAGCAGGTCTTGTTCAGACACCTAAGACGACAACAGCTTATTTCACACACAGGCTCTACCCAGGACCTCACACAAGGACACGCATGCAAAGTCCAGAGCTGTGATCCTGTCCTGCTCCTTTCAAATACACTTCAAGCACATCTGCTCCAAACTGAACATGCAACAGAGAGTGGAGGTGTCAAGGTTTTGCAGACCTGCATCATTTCTGAAAGGTCCACCAGTACTGCTGGGGCACATGTGCTATCCAAGGAGCTGGACACAGTCAATACAACCAAGGATTAAAGCACAGCCAAGCTTAGCTACACCAACCCAACATAACTTTTGGATGATGTTGAGAGATGTCTTCTTCCTTCAGTGGGACAAGACATGAGGTTGGAGAAACAAGACAATGAGGGTGGTGGATCACTGGAACAGATTTCTCAGAGAGGTGGTGGAGGCCCCATCCCTGGAGACAATTAAAGACAATTAAAGTGAGGTTGGATGAGGCTCTGAGAAACCTGAGTTGAAGACATCCCTGATCACTGCAGGGGGCTGAACTAGATGACCTTTAAATGTCCCTTCCAACCCAGTGCATTCTATGACACTGCTGGCTGGCTCCAAAGGATTCACCCAAGGGAGAAAGGAATCAGGATCCCTGCAAGCCAAACAAACTATTGTGGGAGCCAGGGTTACGTATTCCATTGGCTCTTCTCATTTCTTCACACATCATAGTCAGCAAAGGGCCCTACAGATGAAACCCACGGGGGCTACAGCTCCAGCTCCACACACTTTTCACTTAGTGAGCCAAGCAAAGTTCCTTGTGCAAGCTGGCAGTTGGGTCACACCACATTCTGACTACCTGGCTCGGAACTGGTGCCCTCTAAGTCACACTGGCAGGAAACCAGTCTGTCACCAGCTGGTTGCCACCAGGTGCATGCTCTGCGCTGTGCCACCAAGAAACAGCAGCTTCTCCTCCCCTTAAGCAGGCTCAGTGAAAGCAGGAGCAGTTCTCTTCACACATTACTTGACCTCTGTCAGGATCTCAGCACAAGCTGCTCAACATTTTGATGGTTTCAAATCCCTTTACAGGGTGACAAACCCACCACGCAGAGATTAGAGCTGCTTCACAGACCAGAGCCAGGCAACCTCACCAGTGTTTCCACACCACACTGCCTGCAAAGCCAAGCACAGGCACAAGTCTAGTTCAATGAACCTCTCCTGGCTGCCTCTTTCAAGCCTCCATAACATCAGGACATCCTGACACCAAAGGGAGCATCAGTGAATGAGCTCGTGGTACTGGGGGGTTAGGTCTGACTGGGGTGTTTAAAGTTCAGAGGCAGTAGGAGGGCTTTTCTCAGCTCTAAAGACTCAAGTCAGTGAATAAAAAGAAAAACTGATTTGTGGTTCCATCTCCTCTGACAGACCACCAGGGTGACATTTGCTCTGCTGCACACAACACAAACACAGTGATATTTGTCTTGCTGATTCAGTTGCCGTTGCAGCAACCCGAGGCAACACCACCAAGGAATGACAAGCTACAGACCATACAAGGGCCACATGCATCTCAAAGGCCAGGGATAGCTATGGGTCTCACAAGCTTGTAAGAAATACTTGTGCACCCCTCAGTGCAGACTCTTGTCCAGAGCACTGAAACGCTGGGCTCCCATCTGAACATCTCATGGGAACAATCAAAGCAGCACATGTCAGGGATGGGGAGCCTTTGGGGTCATAGAATCACTTAGGTTGGAAATTACCTTCAAGATCATCGAGTCTGACCAATAACCCAGCTGTCCCAAGGCCACTGCTAAACCCTGTCCCTGAGCTCCAGATCTCTATAACTTCGAAACACGTCCAGAGATGGTGATTCAAGCCCCTGGGCAGCCTGTTCCAAGGCCTGAGGACTCCTTCTAGGAAGAAGTTTTTGCTCCTGGCCAACCTAAACTTCATCTGGTGCAACTTAGGTCATTTCTTCTTGTCCTAACTCTGTTTACTTGTGAGAAGAGACCAATCCCCCCCCTCTCTACACCCTCCTTCCAGGCAGCTGCAGCAAGGTCTCCCCTCAGCCTCCTTTTCTCCAGACTAACCAGCCCCAGCTCCCTCATTAACTCCTTACAGGGTTTGTTCTCCAGACCCTGCCCCAACCCTGTTGCCCTTCTCTGAACCAGCTTCAGCCCCCTGAGTGTCCTTCTTGTATTGAGGTGCCCAAAACTGACCCCAGTACTCAAGGTGAGGCCTCACTAGTGCCCAGTACTGGGGGACAATCAGTTCCCTGCTGGCCTCACTAGTGCTGGTACAAGCCAGGATGCTCAACCCTGAGCATCACCACATCCACGTCCCAACCCTGAGCATCACCACATCCATGCCCCAACCCTGAACATCACCACATCCACGCCCCAACCCTGAGCATCATCACATCCATGCCCCAACCCTGAGCATCACCACATCCACGCCCCAACCCTGAGCATCACCACATCCACGCCCCAACCCTGAACATCACCACATCCATGCCCCAACCCTGAGCATCACCACATCCATGCTCCAACAGAATCGGGGTGGAAAGCTGTAGCATCTCCACAGAGACCAGGGATGTCACAGCCACCACATGACCAGCTCCTTCAGCAGCCCAATGGCAAGTCCTCCCTTACTACTGGGCCAGAAACTCTCTTCTCCAAACAGGCACTTTCCCCAGCAGCTCCCCTGCCCCATCTGCAAGCTCTTGGCAGCGAGGAGCCAGAGTGCAGAGTGCAGGCAGATTCAGGGGGAGGTCCTGCACTAGCCAGTCTGATTGTAGCATTTAGTGTTTTCAAGAGAGGAAGTAAGCCTGAAATGCCCTGGCCTTCCCCTCTGTCTGTAAATCAGCCAAAAACCTCATATCACGAGGAAAAATCTGCCACCAGGAGACTTGAGGCCCATGTCAGTACAGCTTGTAAAGAAGAGCTCAGTTCTGCTCGAGTTACCTGTCACTGTGATCTCTTCATCATGAGAAATCAGGACTAGGAAGCCTCCAGCTAAAAAGCAGCCAAGGGAAAACAGATGGTTCCTCGATGCACCCAGATCCAGCTCACTCTCAGGACACATCATCCCTCTGCCTCACCGCTTCGACCAGCTTTCCAGTCACCTTGTGATGCAGAGGGAAGCTGAACAGCCTGTCACTGCAGAGACCAGACATGCTCACACCACGGGTCGTATCAAATTGCTTCTCATTCAACCATCTCCAAACGCTTCCCAGTTCACCGGCAAGTCAGACACGTGGCCCCTCCTAGCCAAAGCCAAGATCCTGATGATAAGTGACTCTTAGACTCGATGCTGCTCTGAGAGAGCCTCATGCTCAATAAAGATAATTTAGTTAGGGTTTTTCTTTAAAAGCAGTTTGGGGTTTGGTTTTCATGACTGTTTTTCTCTTGCAGAGCCATCTGGACCACAGTGGGCAAAGCCAGGGCTAGTAACTGACCATCTTTCTGTAACCTTGATTGAAACCAGTTGCACCCAGTGCCAGATGACCAGGGTTTTGTTTGTGAAGTCCGCAGCATGTCCCAAACTAAACAAGACAGGAGGACCGCACGGGCATAATTCAGAGCCCAAACAGTTGTTAGAGTGGGGTGGTTTTTTTTAACCAAGAACTCAGAATGTCCCGAAAGGGTAAAGGTAGAGGCACCAGCAGCAGCGAAAACCATTTGTGAACCTTGATGGCACGTTTGGTATTAGCCAGCACAGCGATCAAACACGCAAAGCATCTGGCTGGCGGGCTTGCCTGCAGCCTAGAAGGGCACTCCACACACCCCAGCGCTGCTCTCGCTGCGCGGAGTCTGCCGCAGCCTGTCAGTCTGGCTGCCTTCCAGACAACACGCACAGCCAGCCACCCCGACACCTCACAGAGCCACTGGTCTGTGCTGGTCCTTTCACTGCCCCATGTGCAATCCCAGCTTCCCCATCTCGCCTGGCTCCAGGGATTAACAGGATGATGGTCACAGAAGTATCAGTACTTGTCATCACCTAAGTGCTCAGGTGGCCAAGAAGGCAAATGGCATCCTGGCTTTTATCAGTACTAATGTGGCCAGCAGGGGCTGAAAGGAGGCTGTGGGGAGACTTTACTGCTGTCTGCAACTACCTGAAAGGAGGGCGTAGAGAAGCAGGGGTTGGTCTCATCTGTCAAGGAACAAGTCACAGGACAATAGGAAATGGCCTTGAGTTGCACCAGGAGAAGTTTAAGTTGGCCATGAGAAAAGATTTATCCATGGAAAGGGCCACCAGGCCTTGGAACAGGCTGCTCAGGAAGGGGGGGTTGACTTGAACCCTGAATGTGTTTCTAAGTCGTGGAGATCTGGAGCTTAAGGACCAGGTGTAGCAATGGCCTTGGGACAGCTGGGTTAATGGTTGGACTCCATGACCTTAATGGTCTTTTCCAACCTAAACAGCTCTATGATTCTATTCTAGGATTCTAAGTCAGAAACATCAATTCCCTGCACAATTCTCACCATGTCTCATCTTACTGGCTCACCTGGACACAGGTACTTCGAGCAGGGGAACACAACACTGACAACCAGTTTGCTCTCTGGCCACAGCTCAAAGGATGTTTCGACATCAAACGCATTAAAAGTGACACAAAAGGAAGGTTCTTCTTTCCCAGAAGCATTTATTTAGATTTGAATGGTGCCAGTTTTTGGAAGGCAACAACATGCAGCTGACAAAGCAGTCTCCATCAGCTCTAAATATAATTCACAAAGAACTTCAGATCCTGCCACTAAAGCTGGGGAACACTATTCAGCATGAAACACATTGGAAACACTGGTTTTCTCAAACTGGAACAAAACACAAAGGGTGAAGCAGCTGTAATGTCCTATCCATTGCAGATCTGTCTTTCCAGATAGGAAGAGGCAAAGGGAGAGGAGCTTTGTGACACCAACAGTGGCCAGAAAAAGTCTACAAGGAAGTAAATGCTTCTTGATGCCTCTGGTTGAATCTTCATTGTGCTCTGGGGACCAACCCCTTGCATTTCTTCCATCAAATACTGTGGGCAGATTCTGCTCCGAAGAGCACAGATAAGCTGGGAAGGAACTCACCAAGGAACAGGCATAAGGGATCTACTGAGATCCTGAAAGCCAACTAGTTAACCCTGTTATCCAGGCTGCTGCAAGGATGTGATGGATGAAGTGGAACTGCCACCACTACTGCCAGGGATGGAGCTGCAGCAGCAACCAGAACTTCCAAAAGCAGCCAAGCTGGACTGAAAGGACTTATGGAGGGGTGCAGCCCCCGAGCTGCTGTCAAGCACAACACAAGCTCCTCACCAAAGGCCTTAGACAGTATAGAACCCATGAGGACTGCACTAATGAACACAAACTCAGATCTCTTGTAGCCCTTAACATTGAACCATGGAGAGCACTCTACAATGAAGAAGCTGCAGATTTTACATTGACAAAGGTTGCATGAAAGACAGAATCACAGAGGTTGGAAAAAACCCTTCAGATTATTCAGCCCAACCACTAACCCAACTGTCCCAAGGCCACTGCTAAACCCTGTCCCTAAACTCCAGATTTCCATGACTTTTAAACACGTCCAGGGAGAGTGATTCAAGCCCCTCCCTGGGCAGCCTGTCCCAAGGACTGAGGACCCTTTCCAAGAAGAAGTTTTTCTTCATGTCTAACCTAATCGTTGCATGGGGAAGGCTGTACTTCCAGCCTGGGGACCAGCTAGGAGATGTAACTGCAGACCTTGCCAACAGCCTAAGCTTCCAGAGCCCTTCTGATCCTATAGGGAAACGCTCAGTCTCCAGGTGATCTCAAAATGTCTCTCAACACCACTTAAAACATGTCTTTGCCCTCCCTTCACAATCTTTCTCTTCACATCTAAATATACTCTGTTTGCTCTACTTTAAAGAGCTGCTGCTGAAAAAGCAAGCTCTTGTTTGGAACCAACTCGGCACAAGGGTCTGTGTTTGCTTTCTTCTCTGTAAAAGCCCCTCGTGCATTTCTCACAGAACAGGGAGAAAACCTAGCAGCTCAGACTTTGCTCACCCTCTCTTTCCTGAGAGCACACCTCACCTTTATCAGAGAAAAAAGGAACCATGGCTTTAACTACAGGAGCTCAGAGGAACCAGCAGTGCAAAACACACGCAGGGGTGGGCAGTGTGCAGTCACTTGCTCTGGAGAAACATTTGCATCTCCTCAGTACTCTAAACCTCTTCAGCAGTTGTCAGATGTTGAGCTGGCAAAGAGAGATTCAACATTATTTAGCTAGTACCATGCTTCAGCATCACTGATGGTGATATTTCACTCCTGAAAGCAATAAGAGAGCAGGAAAGCAAAACAAATGTCTGAGCTTGTTAGTTCAGATTTGTCAAGAATATTTATGAAAACACCAGTGGCCTGTGGAAACCAGCAAAACAGTGACTGTGACAGACACAAGGTGCTCCCCTGCGCTGGTCTTCACCGCTCAGAACTTGTGCCAGATGCTCCTGTATGATTTTTAATGCTGAATATAAGTAATAAAACAATCAAGGATTTATAACAATCATAATCCACTCAGTCTCCACAATCTTTCATCCTGTCTACAAGTTCCTGCAATACTCAGATTTGTCAAGAGAAACCACAGATGGTCCACAGAGCAAGAAGACAGAGGTGAAGGAGGCAGGAACAAGCAGGAGTTGATGTGGTTCTTCCTCAGCACTCGGAGGGATTCCTGAGGAGCCTGTCCAGGATCCAGATGAGTTTCTCCATTGGATCAGTCGTGGAGACCAAACTCTACAGCCTGTGTCAGGGGGATTGGACTAAATGATCTTTTGAGGTCCCTTCCAATTCCTAATGATTCTATGATTCTGTTTCTATACTCGAATCAGCAAGAACACTGCACAGACAGATGCCCCCCATGACGGTTACTCAACAAGGTCCTCTCTCTGAAGATGCACCATCTCATTAGCTTCTCCTAAGAGCAGGTCCTCTCGGGGGGGCTGCTGGAGAGTATGAACTCACTCACAGGAGAAAAGTCCATAGTTACTCATGCAAGAGCTTGGAAAATCTGGTGATAATTCTGGAACAGAGATAACCCAGGAGACCGTCAGCGGGAGCAGCAGCATGCTGCTGGCAGAGGACAGAAAACAGAGAAACAAAAAGCTAGAGAAGGAGCCTGAACTCGCTGTTCAAGAGACAGAAACTGTGGGAGACAGGATCAGCTGCTGAATTTCCAGAACAGAGAAATACTCACTAAAATTCTGCCCTTTGGCTGGTACAAGCCTCCTGTGAGGTCCTGGATGTCACTAAACCTATTTCAACTACCTATAACTGCACTCAAAAGCAGGGGCTGGTCAAAACAGCCTCAGAGACCCATAAAAATCAAATCCAAGCGTTTGTAACAACAACAAAAAAAACAACCCCAACCCCTGTTACCACACTCTGATGACTTGGCTGTTTGAAGTGCAAGCCTGTTCAGAGGTTTGAACACTGAAGCATCGTTAAAATCAAGTAACATTCACAAAATGCTCCTGCAGCTCTGCATAGTCCAGTCCCCTTCGGTGGCATGGCTGTGAATTAAACCTCAGCACGTCCTTGAAGAAAAGAGGTGGGATGTCAGGGGGATGGGAAGCAGGCAGAGAGGAGAAAGGAATTTCTAGCAAACAAAAGAGCTCCAAGACACTGATACAACTTCGCTGGGAGTTATTTCCAGCCCACTCAACATTTTTGATTGTATACAGACATACCAGAGTCCCAACAAGGGGCATTTTTCCCAGCTAAAACATGAACCATCAGCGTATCTGACCAGAAACAGAACAGCCCACTGGAAGCAAAGAAAAGCAGAGCAAAATAATCTTACAACTGCCCTAAACCAAGAGCTACCTCCAAGAGCTCGCCGTGGTGGAGAGTCAACACGTGCAGGGCCAGGGACCCGCACTAGCAAACTGGCCTTGAACACAGGTGCAGCAGGAATAAACAGAGCTGCTCCCACTGCCAGGCTGCAGGGACCTTTAGGTTAAGATCCTGGAACAAAGAAACAATTGAATGAACAGCAGAGGCTTGTTATAAATGGGGTTTTTCAGGACACACAGCAGGATCTGCCATTTACATGTCAGGAAAAAAAACAGGAGCACATTGACCGACAGCTGAGCGGAGAAAATCCACCTCTGAAATCCCTGGAAATAGCTCTGTCTGCTTGCCTGAGCTAAGAGCTGGCCAGGCTTCTGATCCTCAAGCACATCTCCATGGGCCAGGGGTGAAGAACCACCAGTTTTGTCTCAGTGAGCAGCTTTACACTTGAGCTGCTGCTGCAGTGCTACATGGCAGGAGGAAACCATCCTGCGATCTGCTTTGGTGTTTGCAAGCAGCTGTCTTCCCTGAGACTGAACTTGAGCAGGTTCTGCTTACCCAAGTACCTGAAGACACTCAAAGTCTACTTGTGAAGCAAGGAAAAAACCTTTGCTGTGAGGACAGACTGAGGGAGCTGGGTTTTTTCAGCCTAGGGAAGAGAAGACTCCATGGGGACCTTACAGCTGCCTTCTAGTAGCTGAGGAGGCCCTACAGGAAGGATGGAGAGGGACCTTCCCAAGGGGATTGACCAATAGGACAAGGGGAGACGGTTTGAAACTGAAGGAGAGGAGGTTCAGGCTGGATCTTAGGAAGAAGTTCTTCAGTGCAAGGGTGGAGAGACTCTAGAATTGATTACTTGGAGAGGTTGTGGCTGCCCCCTCCCTGGAGGTGTTCACGGCCAGGTTGGATGAGGCACTGTGCAACCAAGCCTGGTTGAGAGGAGTCACTGCCCACGGCAGGGAGGTTAGAGAACATATTCTCTAAGGTCCCCTCCAACACAAGCCATGACTAACAGTCTTCAACTCTATTAAGCAACATAAAGCAGAATCCAGGTAGAAAGAAGATCAAGATCCCACCAGCCCTAAAGACACACGGGAACACCTCACCTTGTGTCTCACCTAGGGCGCAGCGCAGGGAAGAGGCAGAAGAGCAAACAGCAGGGAGTTCAGCCCCCAGCAAGCCACCAGCAACATGAAATATACATGATCCAGTTCTTGCAGTTCTCAGCTTTCCTTGCAAATCCTTCATTTTAAGGCAGTGGGTGCAACTTGATCGGGAAAGCAGCCTGACCAGGAATATCACCTTTCTGGTGGTTACAGCACGCAGGGAGATTTTCATGGAAGGGAACTTCTCAAAACGATCTTTCTGATGCTGCAAACAACCCATCCAGGAGGAACAGAGGGCAGGGGAAGGCTGCAGGACAGCCCCGAGCAGCTCCAAGCAAATCCTGCAAAGCGTAAATCAGCAGGCGGATGGGAGGGTGGGAAGGGCTGAAGGAGGAGAACGGGATTGGAAGGGCTGGAGATTTATGACAAGGGATGCTCTAACAATAGCTTTCCTTTGAAGAATGAAGCTTTTCCTGCTGTGGTTAATCCATTTAGCCTGAATATAAGTGTATCCACCGCGAAAGGACCGCACACAGGACAGGCAGCTCCTCTGTTAACTAAACCCAACCATTTCAAAGCCCCTACAATACCTACCCCAGCACACAGACCTTGGCAGAGGAGGAACAGTCACCCCCCGCAAGCAGCTGTCAGAGGTTGTTCAGCTGAGCTGCTCCAGCCTAAGAGATGACCTAGGAAGGGCTTTTTCAGCCACGTTCTCTATGTTCATTGTTTCTCCCCACCCTCAGAGGTCAGGCAGATGAAAACATCCACGTAACTAATGCCAGATGGGAGACAAGTCAAGCCATATGAATCTTTGTTTATTATATAATTACCTTCACTTCTTGTAGAGACGTGGAAATGCTGAGAGTCACTGGCTGGATATTTTGTACATAAACAAACATTTCTAGGCTGTTTATATTTTAAAGAAATTAAGTCCACATGGTTTTTGACCAACCAGTCCACCACCATGTGGCACATTTACAAAAAAACACCCCAACAAGCCTAATTTTGAGGCTACGCCAGTCTGTTGCAGACATCAATCTCCCTCAAGAGCCCAAAACACGACGGATCCAAAGTGCTCATCAGCTCACACTTAATAGATTTACTGGGTAGAAACTGAAGAGGTTTTGCACTCGGTGTCATGACGCACCAAATTATTTCCTGCAGAACTCAAGATCATTTAATTTACCTCCAATGAGCCTCAGCACATCAAAGTGAAGGTTCAAGCTGAACATCAAACTGACGCGTTCAAGCTGGATTTGCTGCTGAGCCAGAGCGCTATGGCAATGGACAGCTTTGGCACCAAACATGGCAACCCATGTGGCAGAACCTCCACAGCCACGCTCTTACTATGAAGTCATTAGCAATTAAAGACCCAGCGCACGGATGCCGACTTCTAAATGAAGCCACTTGTATTTGTAGGTGTCCCATTAGAAACCGGGAGCACGTGTCTGAATTTGCATGCGAATCGGTGTGAGAGATTCAGTTACAGCCCCAGCAATCTCCAGTAGCTTTGGTTGCACTGTCAATTATTCCAGCTGGAAAGCTCCTTGCACAGAGCCTGGCTCCAAAAACCTTCTTCCCACCAGAGACCTCCCCTTGGAGGCCAAAAGAAAAGCACCTCCACCCCAACCACCTCTTCCCATGGACACACTCTGCAGCAATGACAACAGCAGCCCCAAGCTGGAGAACACACAACAAGGCTTTGGACCACCCAGTGTTTCTAGCACACTAACCTCTAAACAAGGCTGGACTTCTCCTTCCACAGTTACTAAAAGGCATTTCCCCAGCCTGAAGAACAGCTGTGGTGGATACGCTGGAAGCCTGCAGAGGCACTTAATGCTTCCACTCGATTCTCTTCAGTGAGTGAGCTATTGGTTCTTTGCCGCAACAAGCAGAGGGTGCAAACTGGTGTCTTACACCCACAACCATCCACTGCACAGCTGGAAGGGTACAGAAGTTGGTGTTGGCTCCCCTTGACCAGGAAAACAGATACTACAATGGCTGTACTTGGAATGAAGGTCCCTGAGCTGTTAGAAACCACCGTGTTCACACAGCTGAGACAGCAGTGAAATCAGGACACAGTGACAAGGTTGAATGAAGACAACAACATGTGTCTGATGAGCTGGAGGGTTTGCAGGACTGTCTAGAGGTTAGGCCCCATGTTATAGACACCCATTGACAGAGGCAGCCCCTCCAGAGGCAGTTGAATTGAGCTCTGGCACAGCCTCCAGCCCAAGTTTGATCTCCCTGAAGAAACTCAAGACTGAGTGACCTCGAATGCTCCTGCTATATTTGTCAAATTGGAGATGTCTAACAGCCCTATGACTTCCATGGGCTTAGGAGAGGCAAAGCTCATCTTGTCAGGGTTCCAGCCCAAACAGGGTTAAGAGTTATGCTGACAGATCAGCTCCCTAAAAGACAAGAGAGGAATCAGCCTCCCCCAGGGTAGAGAATGAGGCTGCTCTTTTAAAAAGGAAGAGCCAGACCCACAATTCCAGAGCCAAATGCATCCAGAGGGAAGCTGGACCTCCAGCAGGTCCAGCAGAACCTCATGACCCATTCACAGACCAACATTTTAAGCTGGCACAAAGCTCCCCAGACTCTAACTCTGGTTTCAAGATGCTGTGCAAACATGCCAGAGAGGCAGCAAACTCTGCAGCAGAAAAGAAGGTTCTGCCCCTCCATGGCTGGCTCTCAGCAGCTACAAGGACAGCTACCAACCCAGCAGTGCACCAGTTGGAAAAGGTCACATACAGGGGATTGGACTAGATGATCTTTTGAGGTCCCTTCCAATCCCTAATGATCCTATGATTCCATATGGAAAAGAAGGTTTGCTGGGAACAGTCACAGACGTGCTAATTGCAAAACTGCACGTGTACAAGAACTAACAGAAGACCCCAGGTCTGTGTGTCCACCCCACTGCGTGGTCCCACTTCTGATCACAGAATCTAACCCACCTGCTACTCTCTTTCTCTTTATTTGCTGCCTTAGGATGAAGCAGGTGGGTTGAGCCCTGTGGACTGGTTCTCATTCCAGAAGCAGCAGTGTGGCTGTGCAGGTTCCTCTCACGCTACACCCTGCTGCAAGAAAGAAAACTGCACTGGCATAGAAGTCCTGCAAAAGCTGTTTCATTACTGAGCTACTCCAGTGACGGCGTGCAACGCACAGAGAGCTCCATGAATGAGGTGTCCATGCCTTCCCAGCTGTTCCCTCCCAGCTGCTGCAGGAGGATCAGCCTTGCTGGCCACAGCAGCCGTCACGGGCCCGTGGCACAGAATCCCCTGCTGCCACAAGACCTTAGGGATCACACTTACAGGACGCTCCAGACATGGTACTTGTGGACCTTCGCCTGGCTCTCAGAAGCTGGGGCGTATCTGCATGAGCCACGTTCCTCAGGCAGAGATTGTCCTCTCAGCAGAAAGTGGATACAGACTTATCCAGCCTATATATAGCCAAGGCTTCCCAAGAATCTCTCGGCGGGGGGTTCTTCTCCGCTCTATATCGAGATCTGGCCTGGTGCCTGTTGGGAAACACAGGTCGGACAAGTGGCCGTGCAAACAGCAGCCTAGTTTGGCCACTAATGACAGCGCTGGAAACACAGGCAAGAACCACATCATGAGCTCTGTGGTCTCCATCTGCAGCCCCTCCACATTTCCCTGTAGCGGTGAGTCCTTCAGGGATCTCTCTCCTGCACATGATGTTTACTTCCCAGCAGCTCAGATCTTCACTTTACCCCATCAAAAATCCAGCCAGATCGATCCTTGATCCTTTCTCTGTTTGGAACAGAGGAAGCCACGTCTCAAAGCCCAGGATGCCTCACAAGCTGTGTGGGTTCAGGTTTAACAATGCTGCTCCCTCTTCCCTGTTCCCTTCCACGTCCCTCCCACAAGCTCCAGAGCACCCAACTGCCCAAAAGGCGAATGAGGGGAACTGGTTTATCTTTAGAACAAACAAGAACCTGAGGAGGAGGTCCCACATGTCAAAGCACTGGTGGCTAAAATACCATTTCCCAGCACCGGTGAAGCGATCCCATTTATTTATTCCCCTTTAACCCAGCTCAGATGAATTGCTGCAGGACACAGGGCCAGCGGATCAAACCTGCCCTGTGCCAGGGTGCTGGTCCCTGCCCACATGACACACACAGAGCTTGAGGGCATTTCCCAGCACAGGAGACATCCAGTTAGCTCTCCAAACTAGTGCAGAGGCTTTGGCTGGGGGGAGCACACTGTGCACAACATCAGAGCTGTAGCATTTTATGCTACAACCTGCCTGCTTACAGCAGAACCAACACAGTCCTTCTGAAATAACATCTGAGCTGCCCCGCACATCTCCAACTCACAGAATCGTTTAGGTTGAACCTTCAAGATCATCAAGTCCCACAACTCCCTTTTTTCAGACTAACCAGCCCCAGCTCCTCACAAGGTTTGTTCTCCAGATCCTTCACCAATCTTGTTGCCCTTCTCTGGACCCGTTCCAGCACCCCAGTGTCTTTCTTATAATGAGGTTCCCCAAATTAAACCCAGTACTGGAGTAGCCCGGTATGGGAAAACAATCACTTCCCTTCCCCACACAACAAGGAATCCCACTCAATTACTTCTGTCAACACAAGGTTCCCATCCTTTCCTCAGGATCTGCAGACCCTCTGCTGCAGCTGACCCAGGGACAGGATCTACATGTGCAGCAGCCACCAGCCACCCTCGATTTCGCCGAAACCCTCCCCGGCCATACCCATCAGAGTTCTCCAGGCAATTCATTGTTTTAAACAAACGAGCGATTAGCAAGGATCCACATGAAGCTGGCTGCACGCCCTGCAGCCTCCCCAACCCTGTACAGTATCATAATCCAATTAAAGCTCACCAGGAGAGGAGCTTCACGCTATCACATTCAATTAGGCGCTTAAGCCTCTTATCATCCGCACGTTAGGATCCATGCGGACTGAAACCCCCCCCCAGCACTGTTTGGGAGGTGGCAACCTTTGATCAAGTAAGGGCACAGATGTCACATCTGGAGCCAGAGGAGGACCAAACTGGTTAGGAAATTCGTTTTTGTGGTTTATGGGGAGGTGGAACCCCAAGAAAAATAAAATCTGATGACCAGTTCCTGCCCACTCACAATTAGATGCTCTCTGAGGGTCCTCCTCACAGAATCATCAAGGTTGGACAAGTCCTTCAGGACAACCACGTCCAACCTCCTGCTCCCTAACTTCTCAGGAAATGGGGCAGCTGTGAAGGAGCACAAGGGGTCTGGCAGAACCCGCTCTCTTCAGTAAGTCAGTGGGAAAGCGAAGACGAAGGTAGAACCAGGCAACCCAGAGCCATTTGGCACCAATTCCATAGAAGCACCCTCCATAAGAAGGTCACTAGAATGGTGGCAAAATTTGGCCCAAAATGATTAAAAAAAGGTGCCAAGATGTGATGCAAATGAAGGCAGCGAGAGGCTCCCTGAGCGAGGCCAGAACACAAGGGAAAAAGAAAGATGAAGGGTTGCAAGGAACAGAGTGGCCTTTCGTCACAGCCCAGTTGTTGCTTCTCTTCCCTTGGCAGAAGGGAGAGCTGTTCTGTAGCTCGCTGATTAATCTATTATGCAAATCAGTTCATAGCTAATTTGATACGGCCACGGGAATCATCTGCATGCTCAGAGCCGATGAAAGGTGGGAGAGCATCAACAGCTCCAGCTGACAGAGCTTTTATCGCCTGGACAAGCAGCTGCAGCAGCACAGGACAGAGCTGCCAGGGAAGACAACGGGAAGGTCCCTGGGGCACCTTCCCTTGGTGGAAGGCAAAGAAAGAGGGTCTTCAAAAGAGCTGCCTTTTCCTTCTACTCCAAACACCTTTCTGCACCAGGGACAAGTAAAGCACCAAGAAGAGAATCACACATGACCCCATCCTGAGTTCCCATCCAGTAGCAACTACCTGAAAGGAGGTTGGAGCTAGCAGGTGCTCAGCCTCTTCCCCCTGGTGGCAAATGACAGGACCAGAGGAAATGGCTGCAAGCTGCACGAGGGGAGGACTGGGCAGAATGTTGGGAAGAATTTCTTCACCGAAACAGTTAGCAGATGTTTGGATAGGCTTCCCAGGGCAGTGGTGGAACCACCATCCCTAGAGGGATTTAAAAGGCAGACATAGTGCTGAGGGACGTGGTTATGGATGACCCAGCAGTGCTGGTTCAAAGGATGGACTCGATGACCTTAAAGGTCTCTTTCAACCAAAGAGATTCTGTGATTTTAAGAGTTTTGCAGAACTATTCTTGACATGCACAAGCTTCACCTCATGTCAGCTAAAAGATGAGTCCAAATAGGTCTCACTGCAAGTTTGACTCCAACAAGAAACCACTCAGCCTCCTCACAGGAAACTTTCTCCACCGAATTCAAGAGTCCGAGTTAGATCCAGCAGCCCCACACAAAGTGACAGACTTAGTAACTGCTGTGACAGGACTTACATGGGGAGCACTAAGGGATCACTTGATCCTGCCTGATGTAATGTTATTTTGGTCTTGATCTCCTCCATGAAGACAACAGAGAAGAAATAGGATCTCCTGGCTCTAAGAATAAAGGAGTTGGTTTTGGCTGCTGTGCTTTACCCCGAGCACTTCATCCCTACTGCTCAGCCATGGATGCTTTTCCTCATGTGTCCCAAACATTCAACATCTCCTCAGCCTTTCTTCTTTCTTCTTTCTCCTAAAGCCCATCTTGTGAGCTCATTTGTACTCCGTTTCCTTCAGGGGTAAAACACAAAGCTTTCCACATTAGTCAGAGTCAACACGAAGCCTCCAAACAAGCCCTTCTATTCCATACCTAGTCATCTGAGTAATGAGACATTTCCCTCATTCCAAGTGTTCTGAAGACCCACAGTGAACACGCCAGCAGTTATCCTAACAAACAGTTCTCTCCTAAATGTTAAGATACCAATAGATCAGGAGGAGATGGAGACATTTAAATTAACACCATTCCCTACGTGAATTTAGCAGCACTTCTATTTATGTAGCATCATTGGATTGTGATTATTATTCTAGCAAGGTGCACACCTTCCTCTGCTGATATAGCATCTAGCTGACATTGCTCAAGCTGGGTCTGAACATGCTCCTGCTGGCCAAGTTCCCATTCTCAACACAGACCCTTATCCTTTGCACCAACAGGCAAAGAATCTCCCTTCCACATGCATCTGCAAGTCCTCATGGAGAACAGCCAGGAGTGGACTTCACAGGGGTCACAACCCCCTCAGCCCTTGGCTAAGAGAGGGATTAGCACCACATAGGGGTACAAACTCGATGATTGCTGCTCCATCCCCAGCAGTCCTCACTGTGTTCCCCCTAGTCACACACCTATGACATCTTTACACACTCACAGACCTCCCTGCAAAACCTCACAAGCCAACAGTGAGACAGGTCAGTGGAAGAAGACAGGAGCTGGCACAGGGAGAGGAGAACATAGCCCTAGGCATGAATAAACAGTAGGATCCACTCAGGATGGGTCATGAACTCTCAGCCTCACCCTAGTCATTTCCACTGCTGCTGGGGATGTCCACACCAGAGTCAGTGTGAAAGTCCACATGATGTGAGGCCATCTCAGAGCAGTCACATCACTGCACCAGCAACCTCTTGTCTGACTCCAAGGGACGTGTGTGGATTCATGTTTCCGTACCCACCAGACAAGCTACAGAGGTGAGCCAACACGTGAAATGCTCAGGCACTCTCCTGTGATTCTGGATCTCCACACCACCCGTTCCATGAACTTCTTTAGTACCTCCAAGGGACAAGAGGTCACACCTGCTCCACGCGCAGGCAGGTCTCAGTACACTCTAGAGTTCTTAGCTTAGCAGAAACATTGCAGTTGCCTATGAAGGCAGCAGCCTAAACCAAAACGAGGGATCACTGACCCTCATCTTCTCCAGCAGCAGCAAAGATGGGCCCTAAGACCACTCCGTCCCAAGAAAGCCTCCCCATGGTTCTGTCTCCTCATAAGGCTCCATCACGGTGGGATAGCTCTGTATTCTGCCTTTCACACCCCTAGAGAGCTTGGAACAGTTTGGAAAACCCCAGCAAAATTTTTACTTCTCAGTATCAGGAAATGGAGGGAAAAAGGGGTGATTCTCTCGCAGCAGAAAGACCACTGACGGGTTTTACAGGAGTTGGGGAGAACTTCACATGGTGTAACCTTCCTTGAGGAAAGGCTTTGGGTGCAGAGGAGAAAGCAACAGCAAACAAAGGCAGGTATCTCTCCTCTTCTGGTATGGAGTGGTTATGGCCAGAGGGTGAGACAGTTTGAGTCACATTTCTGGGATGACTAAAAGTCCTTCAGGAGGACCATGGTCAAAACCCCCACGTGCTGAAGACAGAAACCAAGCACAATGCCCCACCTCACCCTGTGTCTCGCTCACAGCACGCAACTGCAGAACAACCCTGCGACTCTTCACTGTTGTTCTCCCTTTAGTTTAGGCGCAGCCTTTCCACACAAGGAAACTCCACGGACACACCGAGGCAGCCGTCCAGATTCCACTGACACCCCACCCAGGCCATGTGGGCCGTCGGGAAATCCCCCACCAAAGAAGGGTAGCGCCTTGAAGACCTCCCTCCCACAGCCCAGATCCCAACCATCATCTGGGAACCAAATGGACCACAACAGTCTCCAGCTCAGAGCAAGGCAGGCACAGCCTGCTCCAGGCACTGCTCCCACCCAGTCTCTCCTGCTCCAGCGTGCAGCACAAGGAACACTTTAGGAACGGGGTAAGAAGAACAGGGAAGGAAGCAACATTTCCTCCCTAAACACTCACTACAAATCCTTCTGACATGAATCTTCCACAAACTCATTCTGCCAAGTTCCACCAGGAGCAGAAGCCCAGAGGGGAACTTGTAACTGGTGGGAATCTCAGAGGAGACCAAGGCTGTTCCTCAGCACCTGACCACACACCAAGACCCACTCTCCTCCACATCCTCCTTTCATGTCCCCACAGACATCAACTTCAACAATGAGCAGAACCCACAGAACAGCTTCCATCCCAGGCTCTCTTTTTTTAACTCAAAGACCCTTCACTGCTGTTGTGCCACAAACACAGTGATCAGAAGGTGAACACAGACACAGAAGCAGCAGAACCTAGAGGTCTGCAAACTCCTGCCTTCTCTGACAGAAAGGGCAAAGCACAGAGCCAATGCAGCATCACTAGGTGTGATGTTCAGTGGTTAGAACAAACAGAACTGAGTGCAGAGGCTCTACAACCTCCACTGATGCTACAGAAGCCCAGGTTTGCCCAGCACCAGCTTCACCATGCCACCAGGATCACATCGACGCAGAAGCTGCTTCACTTCTGATTAACCCCACAAAGAACTTGGCACCCACAGTTACAACTGCAGAGCTGCCACATGCTGCACCCCGTGTGCTGCCCAGACCGTGTCCAGTGGGGCTCTGGAAAGACCAGCTCGTTCAGCTGGATGTTCACCAGCACACCCCACCCTGCACCCCTACCAGGCTCTAGAAGGAAAGGGCACCAGGAACAGCAGGCGAAGGGCTGAAAGCAGAGGGACTCACCACCTCACACACACTTGTGTGCACAAAACATACAGTTCCTAGAAGGTCTTGATTGCCCCAGTTCTTGCAACAAAGCCCTAGGACAGGCAATTTGAAGATTTTCACCAAGCCCTGCTTCACAACTTGCTTCAGGAACTCCAGCACTCCCCTCTCAAGCCCCCGTTCTGCACCACCTGCCCAGATACCCACCTGTTCCTAAGAAGTTGGAGAGGGATTTTTTGCAAGGGACTCTAGTGATAGGACAAGGGGGTTGGTTGGAAGCCAGAAGAGAGGAGATTTAGACTAGATTTTGGGGAGAAATTCCTCCCTATGAGGGTGCTGAGGCACTAGAACAGGTTGCCCAGGGAGGCTGTGACTGCTCCATCCCTGCAAGTGTTCAAGGCCAGTTTGGATGGGGCTCTGGTGAGAGGTGTCCCAGCCCGTGGCAGGGGGTTGGCACTGAATCATCTCTGAGGTCCCTTCCAGCCCAAACCACTCTGCGATTCCTCCAAGCACCCTGACCAGCTGCCTGTGACCTGATTCCCCCCTGCCCAACCCAATTCAAACACGCAGGACCCACCCTTAATGCCAAGGCCCATGCAGACACCCCCACGTCCCCTACTCCACCAAAGCAGCGCCAGCGTCCTTACACTGCATTTTCTGGTCATCTAGAGCTTTGCAAACACCCCAGCTACGCTGTGAGCTCGTTTTCAGATCTGCACATATCAGCATAAATGATAATGCAGAACTTAAAGTCCTTGACAGCGACAGGCATTCGGGGTTTTAGTTACAAGGTTGGATGGGATGTGCCTGTAGGCAACGGTGCAACACAGGGAACAGGTTTCAAATGGGTCCCTCAAGAGGACCTCTGTGTCCTCTGCACACCAACGGCGTCGAGGCAAACCCGCGCTGGAACCCAGTGGAAAACTGAAAAGTGCACCAAGTGCTCCTCCAGCTCCTCCCATACAGGCAGCTCCTTCCACAGCCAACGGATTCCTCGAAGAGGGACTAGTTCCCCTTCGTGCTAGTCCCCCTTCCAGGACCTCTTGCTGCAGTGAACAACTAAACGAGACACGAGCACAGAAAGTTGCTGCCCCAAGGCATGGTCAGCACAGAGAAGCTGTTCTAAACCAGAACCATCTGCAGCACTTGGGGTTTCTTCTCCTCCACACTTCCCTCCAGCCAAAACTCTACAAGCTGAGGCTATGATTTAAGCAAATTTAAGTTACTAGTTCCACGAGCAAGCTGCTAGCCCTGCAGGACAGGGCCATGGTTCTTCACTCTACATGTGGATGGTGCAGAAGACGCTGGAATTGGAGGGAATGTGCAGAGCTCAAACTCCTACGGGTCAGCCTGGTGACCCGGTTCCCTTTTTGCTCACTTACTGCAGCCCCACTAAAAGAAGATAAAGGGAGCCTCTCTGGAGATGCCTCCTCATGGCGCTGAAGTCCTCGCAGGCGCTTGGTGCGCCAGAGCCAGACGTGAAAAGCATAAATTTGGGGAAATTTAGCCCATGGGGGCTAAAAAAAGCGCAAGGCAGGGCTGGCACCCGTGTGTTTACACACACATACACACACACACACACACACACACCAGAGGCGGGCAAACATTCGAGACTGGGAGCGGGTGCAGAAACCAGTAGGAGAACCGACGATGCCCATCACGAGGGAATGGATGTGGGGCATCAACGGGTTGGGGGGGCCAAAGACCCCATTAACGGGACATCCTGCATGGGGTGAGGGGGGCACAACCTTGGGTACCCCAAACCATCCCACTAACGCACCCCCATCACATCACAGGTGTTTTAGGGGTGGGACACAGGGTGGTCCAGCAGAGGGTGCGCAGAGCATCCCCCCCCCCCCCCCCCCCCCCTTTTAGGNGGTGCGCAGCGCACCCCCCCCCCCCACCGCCCCCTTTATAGGATTGGGGTGGGGAGGACCCAACGGAGGGGACGGTTGGAGGCGCGGGGCAACCTGCTCACAGCCGCGGTAACGGAGGCTAGGAGGGGGCGGAGGGGCCCCTCCTCAACCAGCCCAAAGCTCAGAGGAAAGGATTCAAGAATCTGCAGGAAAAGGGGCTGCAGGGAGCGGCCACCGGGGGTCTCCCGGCTCCTCCAGCCGTTACCTGGGAACGCAACTGGGGCTGGAACCGTCGATCTCCCACGCAGCGAAGAGGTTCATAGGCACGGGCCGCCCCAGGGCCCCGGTACCACCGGGAAAGCTGAGGCGGCCCCGCTGCTCCGTCGTTGCCGCCGTCGCTGCCGCCGCCGCTGTCGCCGCCATGGCTGACGGCCTGGCGCGCGCCCACCGGGCCGCCACCGCCCCGCCCCGCCCCTCCGGGGCCGCGTCACGCACGAGGGGGCGGGACCACCTGGGAGGGCGGAGCTGAAATCACTGCGAGTCGCTTGGGGGGTGTGGTTCATGCGTGGGCGGGGTTTGAGCGCGGAGGGGCGCGGCCAGGGAGCCGAGTTGTGTTGCGCTCCACCCCTCCCCTCGCCCCCGCCCTCCACAAGCGGCCCCCTAGCGGCGGGGGCGTGTTGCCGCCCGGGAGGTTTCCGGGTGGGACCGGATGTGGCTGCGTCGGCTGTTTCCGGGCGGCTCCGTGGCAGGGCCGGTGGCAGGGCGGGAGCGGGGCCGGGAGGGCCGCAGCGGGCAGCAGACATGGTGCTGCTCACGATGATCGCCCGCGTGGCGGACGGGCTGCCTCTGGCCGCCTCCATGCAGGAGGACGAGCAGGTGGGGCGGGGTTGAGGCGGGGCATGGGTGGGGGGTAAGGCCCGTCCTGGGGGGTGCGTGAGGCCTGTGCAGCCGGGCTCCACACTGGCCTTTGCCCACAAGTGTTACCCATCCGGTGCTCGGGGAAGGGAGGCAGTGAGACGCGCCGGTGCTGTTGGGCTGCTGCTCGGGCTGAGTCCGAGGCTCCCCTGAGTGCTCCAGCCTGCAGTCAAGGCGGGAATTCTCCGGTAGCAGCGGTCCCAAACAGCCTGTTCTCCCTTCTCAGTCAGGCCGCGATCTGCAGCAGTACCAGAGCCAAGCAAAGCAGCTGTTCCGCAAGCTGAACGAGCAGTCCCCCACAAGATGCACCCTGGAAGCAGGAGCTATGGCCTTCCAGTAAGTATCTGGAGGTGTGAAAGGAGAACAGGCTTGTGCTGCCATGGAAGTAAGCAAAGGCACTTCTTGGTCAGGTTAAGCATTTGTTAGAAGTGGAACTGAGAGAGAGTGAGTTGCTGAACTGTCTGCCCTGCCAGCTGATGTGCAATAACTGCTTGAAGGGGAGAGCATGTTATTTCATCTTGGCACTGCTGTCTGACACATGTTTTTCAGCCAGATACATGAGGGGTAATTACCCAGCAGAATAATTCTTAAGAATTTAATCAAGCCCAAGATCTTGTCAAGAATCAGAATGATGCCGTTAACAGGAATAATTGTGTGGTTGTCTCTGAGATTAGGTGCCATGTGAGATCACCAAGGCAGAGCTGTGCAGTTTTGCCAGCAACACACGAAGATTTGCTGTGATTGGCACCACTTCTGCCCAGCTGTCAGCAGCAAGATTCCTCTGGATTCCCAAACCCTGATGACTGGCTCTGTGTTACCACGGGGTGTATTGGGGGACAATCAACCTTTGAATGGAGGGCAAAGTTGTCTTTAGGTCTCTGTAACAAGGGCCCTTTAGCTGGTCTGCCCAGTCCCTTTCTCCAGAGATCCAGATGAAAAGACAGCAACAGGAGTTTTGTGGAACGGCAATCTTTGACAAAAGCCTTGAGGATTGGAGGGCAGCTTTTCTTGTGGTTGGCTTACTTGTGATAACTGTGACAAGCTTTTCTTTAATCTTTTTCTTCTCTCTGCTTCTGTGGTAGCTTTTGACAGGGAGTTACAGCAGCTAAGTGATGCCCCTGATTGAAACAGTGTGGCCATTGCCATCTGTCTCCTGTCAGGTTTGGGCATTACTGCCAGTCACCCAACAAAGCTGCACTGCTTTGTCTTCTTTCTAGAAGCTAAAACTTTCTAGACTTTAAAACCTTTTGTTTTAAAGGTTTCCATGGCATGGCATGGGTGCAGCTGTGTCTGGCAGTGAAGCCTTGAGAAAGAGCCTGTGTAGATCCTGTTAAATCCCATCTTGCATTTCTTCCATGACGCAAACAGCGTGATGCCTTGGAAGGCCCTGCTGCTTGCAGCACCCAGAAAATTGAAGCCTCTTAAGAGAGGCTCTACTGTCACTGGTTCAGACAAAGTAGGAGGACTTGGGCAAGCTCGCGTTTTGACAGCTCTCTCAAAGAGGTAGCAGGTTACCTGGCTGGCAGATAAGTGGGATAATATTCCTATATCGGGTTAGTACCCAGACAAGTTCCACAGGAGCTGAAAGAACTCAACTGGGACGTTAAGGCAGGAACCATAAAATACATCTTGCAGATCAGAAAACCTCCTGTGATATTACAGGAAGGAGAGAAATGAGGGAGAGGTGGAAATTTAGTCTAAAATACTGCTGACTGGTAACTGCAGTGTTGGTTAACACAGCACATCTTTCTGCCAAATTGGAGCTCTGGCTGCTGAGGGCAGCACAGACCAGGGTAGAGGTGGTGTGAGAGATACAAGCATGGCTGAGGGTATTGCAGAACTTGCTGAGGTGATGTTGAATGTTTCTAGCCTGATCAATTCAGAGAAGAGATGATTTCTGTCTGGTTTAGTCTTCACCTCCAAAAGCTGTGTCAGTCCTTCAGCTACCGCACTGCAGAGTTCACAGCTCTGCAGGTATAGGAACACAGAGGGACTCTGCCTTGTTGTCGGCCACAAGTTGACCTTTGCCTAACAAGTAGCTGAACTGCCTCTTGACTGAACCTGTCATGTTGAAATCAACCCTTGGCCTTTGATAAAGCTTTTCTCTCTCAAAATGTCCCAGAGTATTTAGAATGTACCTACTGGTTGTACTGTAGAGACCTGGAGCGCAGAGGTTAGCAGAGGCAAGCAGCAGCACCCATCCCTCGTGCACGTATGGTGCTGAGCAACACCGCAGCCGGGTGCTGTGCCGAGGATCAGAGGCGTGCACAAAGTATAGAGCTCTGAAGCTCAGCCCTGCAGGGACCCTGGTGTGGAACTTAGGCTGACAGAACTGCCTGAATCCAGAGCAGAATAAGGTATGATTGCTCCATATGGGGCTAGCACTTCAGCTTTAAATCCAGCACATCTGAATAACACGTAATGGGAATAGCGAGGTAGCTGAGTAGCTTCTGGCAGCAACAGGTGGCCTGAGCAGAGATAAGAGACCCATAGCAACAGGGCTTGTTCCTCTCCTCTTGGGAAACACTGTCAGAATTCATGTCTGGTGGGTGTTCTGCTGATTTCAAAAGATTTCCTTTAGGTCTTACTGTTCATGACAGTGGATAAATCAGGCTCCCGGTGATGATTTGTGACAGCTCCAAGCTGTCAAGCAGGTCTCTAAGGGTAGTGGAGGAACAGAGGTGTGACATACTGTGGGATTAGTCTGGACACACTGATGCAGCCCAATCTGAGGAACATAAAGATGTAAATTTTCACAGGGACCTGTTCATGGAAAAGATTGTAGTGATTGGGATTTCTTGCTTCTGGTTGGGGTGACCCGGCTGTTACTGAAAAACGCAGGCTGTACAGAGACAGGAGAAATGGATTCCCCCGAGCATGGAAACAAGCTGAAGATGCTGAATTCAAAGGACTTGGACTTGTTGGGATATCTGGAAGGGCAGTGCAAAGCAGGGGAGTTGTTTTGAAAGCCTGATCCAGCTACTAACAAAATTTTAAGCTCCTTCTTTCGCTGCAATGCCCTTGTGACTGGGTCAGTTCTTTAATACGCCGTTAATCTTCTTGCTAACAACACTGCTCCACGTAACCACAGCATTTAAATTCCACCCTGAATACCACAGCCAAACACTCAGAAGTGTGTGCAGGGCTAGCTGCTGCCTGCACTTGCCTGGTTTTTGGTGGAAATCTTGTTGCCTTTATTTCTGTTGACTAAATGAGTGGGAAACTGTAATTGGGAGCCTGCAGCAGCAGGCAATGAGAGCAAAGCCTCTATTTATAATCACAAGATTGCTTCTCTCTTACACCTTATCTCAGGGCTTTTTAGCTGAATTATAATTCAGGCCCCTGTGCTCCATGTTGACAGAGTCACCAGAGCTAACCCTGAATCAAGGGCAGCAGTAACCCTCCACAAACAAAATTAGATGCAGTGGGAATGGAGTGGTGGGAGGAGGAGGAAAGGATCTCTCTGTGCCTTCAGCCATAAACTAAACCAAAGAGCAGGTGCACAGCAAGAGCAGCTCCTGTTCCAGTGTATGTCCAGCGTATGTTTTGCAGTCTATGCCATCCTTGCCCATGGCAAACCTGGGAGGGGGAAGTCACTGGAACCCACCTAACACCAGTATTTTTCCTCAGCTGCCTTCTAGATCAAAGATGTGGTAGCAACACCCCATCAACAGGTAGGTGTTGGGGAGGAAGGAGATACCCAGCCCTGCACAATGGAAAGTGGGAGCTAACGGTTGCTGGGTGGCATTTTAGCACACAGAGACCAAATTCCTCTGTGTGTCCTGATCTTAGGGCAGAGCTTCCCATTTGTGAGCTTCAGGTGCTTGGCAGTGCTGTGTTGGCCACCTCTGCCTCTACAGCACTGACAAACATTCTTGTGCTCTGCTCCTGACTGCAGGAGAGAGAGAGGGTGACCTCCCCTTTTCTTTCCCAATATTCTGACTCTTTTGTTACTGGTATTTTGTTGAGCTAATGATATTCACAGGCCAACTTTTCTTCCAGTCAGGTAAAAGTTCAGCATCTGAGACTACAAGAAAACTTACTGTAGGTGAAGAAAACCTAAGCCCTTACTTGGTAGAGAGTTTTAGCTGGTGTGGCCATGGCAAGCTGGAAGTCCCTGCCCCTGAATTCTTGTATCCTCATAGGAATAAAAGTGTGCAGGATGGTGTTTGATAGGGTGGGTTCAGGATGGATTAATTAATGCTCCATCTGCTCTTCTAGCTACATCATTGAGAAAGGGGTGTGTTACCTGGTCCTGTGTGAAGCTGCGTTCCCCAAGAAACTGGCTTTTGCATATCTGGAAGATTTGCATTCAGAGTTTGATGAGCAGCATGGCAAGAAGGTGCCAACAGTCTCCAGGCCTTATTCCTTCATCGAATTCGGTGAGGTCCCTCTCCTTGTAACTGGTTATGAACCTTCTTGCTGGAGGTGGAGCAGAAGCCATGGGATCTTCTCCAGCTTGGCCTGCGGAATTGACCGCTCAGCCTGTTCTTGGCACTGGAGAAACGGGTGTTGTAAGCAAGAGAACAGAGAAGTGGTGGGGAAGTAGTAAATGTATTTGATTCATATTTTTTGCTTTACATCTCTTGGCCTTGCTCCAGTGACTATTTGCACGTGGTGTGGGGCTGGCTCAGCAGTGCTTCCATCCCTTCTGCAGCCTGGCATTCTTGGGTGAGATTCCTTCCCACTGACAGCCTCCTCTTGTTCCAGACACCTACATCCAGAAAACCAAGAAGCTCTACATTGACAGCCGAGCGAGGAGGAACCTGGGTTCTATCAACACAGAGCTGCAGGACGTGCAGAGGATTATGGTGGCCAACATCGAGGAGGTCCTACAGCGAGGAGAGGCACTTTCAGGTACTGGCAATAGCTGACATTTGGCTCTTTGTCCCCTTGGTCAGCTGGGTGGGTAGAACACAGCAGAGGGAGAAGCTAGCTAATTCCCGAGCCTCCTGCGGAGAGCAATGGGCTTAGGGGGTGTTTCAGTTTTATCAGCTGCATCCTGAAGCATCTGGCTGGTACTGGTAGTACCTTTGGGCGAGACCAGCATCTCACCAGCTGGAGTGTCTCTCATCCCAGCGAGACAAGCATGCAGGCCCAGGCCATGCTGCCATGTGAAACCTCAGCTGCTCCAGAGAAAGTTGTGCAGTTCGTGTAACACCGGGAAAACACCTGTCTGGGTTAATCCGAGCTAATGGCTCTCCCCCTTCTATTGAACAGCTCTTGATTCCAAGGCCAACAACCTGTCCAGCCTGTCCAAGAAGTACCGCCAGGATGCCAAGTACCTGAACATGCGTTCCACTTACGCCAAGCTCGCGGCCGTAGCTGTGTTTTTTATCATGTTGATCGTCTACGTGAGGTTCTGGTGGCTGTGAGGTTGCAGAAGAGGGAAAGCCGGTAGCCTGGCAGGTGTACGTGTGCCGGACACTGTCCACGGGGGATGTGCATTAGAATCCGTGCAGGACCATCACCTTCATGGGAGTGTCCTGATGCTGTTAGGTGACACCTGACTACTTCCAACTCTAGGTGAAGCCTAGCAACAGGTGTCAAGGCTTGTTGTTGCCTACAGGCTTTTCCTCTGAGGCGGTTTGCACTAGGGGACTGCAGAGTTTGGCCTCCCACGGCTCTGCCCCTCTACCGGGGCCGTGCTCTGGGAGCAGTCAATCCGTGCGGTTCAGCTCGAACACGGTGTATGTCCTCCTGTTGAGTAGTTCTAGTGGGAACCGGACTCTAATGAACATTCCTTGTGTTGGCAATGTTTGCTTTTTTAGAATATGGGTCTGCAGTTACTGTTTTCTTTCTTTTGGGTTTTCTTTTTAAGATGAGACCCCCTGTTTGAAGGCAAATACTGTACATACAAGAGCTTTCACCTCTGTCAGAATCGCTGGTGTTGAGTTTTCTGTGTCAGACATCTCGGCTTGTTTACCTTAAATTGCTTTAGGAAGAGTTGGATGTTACATTATGCCTTAAAATAACATTCTGTCTAGTTCTAGGAAAGGCAAGGAAAGGCTTCAGTAGTACAAATTCCTACAAAATTAAACTGCAGGTTTGTAAGTGTCCACTTCCCCAACAGCTTGTGCACAACATTGTGACCAGGGTGTGTGATCACGCGCTGTCGGAGCCGGCACGGCACAAGCTACATCAGCACTGTGTATTTTTCTCCTTCTATCTGCAGATTCAAAACATTCTTTCCTTTTTGTGACTGTCCTTTCCTTCCAAAATGTGTCCAAACTGCCAGCATTTCATCTCTGGGATGCTTGTTTTCTTTCTCTCTTTTCACCTGACACAACCAAAAAAAAAACCCCCAAACTCTGAATGTTGTTGTGAAGAAAAGTCAGCATTTCCTCAAAGGGCACTTCAGCTTTTCATGAAGGATTCAAACTGATGAAACCAGTGAAATACTATGGAAATGCCACCTTTTCTTCCTGCAGTCACCCTCTCCCTACCTCACTCGGGAAGTTGAAACTGTAGGCAAAGAAAAATCCCAACTCATTATGGGGCAATAGTATATAAATCCTTCATTTTTATGGGCTGATCTATATAGTTCTGGTGTAATGTGATTATCGTTATTTTTTAAATTATTTTTGGTCTGCCTGTTCTAAGAATTAACCTTTTTAGCAGTCAGCTTTGGTTTTAAAAACAAGAGAGAAGGAAACCCCACAGCTCACGCACCCTCCTGCACTCAAGTGTCTGCCCCTGAGTGTGATGCAGGCAGCGTCACAGAAGGACGTCTCGGGACTTTCCAGCACCTTGTTCAAGCACAGAATCTTGTGTAGTTCTGGAAGTAGAAGCTGTGACCTGCCACAGCGCAGGAAACGGGGAGCACTGGTTCTGTCTGGGATCCCTCCCCAGCTTGGCGCTGTGGTGGGCCAGCAGGGGAGTGGTTAGCACTAAACCCAGCAAATCTGATCTGCCGCGCAGCCTAAAATCAACTGGTTTCTGCATGTTGCCTCCAAGTGTTACGTCGTAGATTGCTTTATTGTTGTTGTCATTAATTATCATTATTTTGATTTTTTTAAGTGCTGAATGTCCCAGTGATGTAGGTCTGTGTAATGTAGGTGCTGAAAGGTGAGCAGAGAACCACCCAGACATGGATTGATTGTGGTGATAGGAGGGGAGGTATGTTTCTGCAGCACGGGGTGGTCAGTGAGCAGTGGCTTCCTGCAGCCCCAGTGTCTGCAGTGGAATAAAAATGCTTCTGAACAATCTCCGCAGCAGCGTGTAGTCACCCCTGTCTTGTTTCCAAGGTCTTGGGGGTACAAGAGGGTTAAAAGCCCATAGCTGAAGCTACCTGGGATGTTCAGTGGGTCACACACCAAGTGAACCAACAGAACAAAGTGAGAGCAGGGTCTGCGTCCACTGTGGGGTGTGTGTCGGTGTTAACAGGGCACAGAGCTGCAGGTGCAGTTGAAGGCAGAGGCAGTCTCCTGTCCTGCAGTCCTGCAGTGTGGGACTCCCGGAAGCTCTCCATTAGCAGCATCATTGCTTCATTTCAGAACCTCTTCTCTCCTGAGAACAGAGGCACCGATGCCCTGTGTGAGGGAGATGTTGGCTGGGTTTTGGTTGCCCCTTCTGGGCAGCAGGCCATGAGCTAAACTGCTCCAGCCCTGCTGCTGGGGGCTCAGAGCGTAGGGCAGGAGAAGCCACGGCTGATTTCTCCACACGTTAACCAGCAGCTCACTCAGGGCTGAGCTGGATGGGCTCAGGGTTGTTGCTCCCTGCCTGGGGGTGCAGCCTTCTTGGGTGTGTGCGACTGAACTGTTGGGCTTTGCTTGCCTCATGACACTGGCAGAAGCCCGATGCTGGTGCCAGGGGCCTGCTGCCTGCAGGTGGCAGTGGCTGCATGCTCGAGAGCTGTCCCAGAGCTGGGGAGACCAAGCAGGCTCCTCGTGAGGACACCCCAACCTCACTGCTGCCTCACTGCGGTTTCCTGGGCTGCCCCCATGAACCCAGGGATCTGCCTGCAGGGGCCCTCCCAGCAGGGCATTTGGCCCATGTCATGTCTGTGCTGGGAAACCCTTGGCATGGGGCATGGGCAGAGCTACCCAGGGTGCAAAGAGGTTGGTGAGAGGTGCTTGAGGAGCTGCTCTGCCCATTGCACTGGCACAGAGATGACAAGAGTCTGTTGCAGTAGTGACCAGTCAGTTCAGAGCTGTGGGGTCAGGCTGCCCTGGCTGTCCTGCACTGCCAGCTTTGCCAGGGCTGGGTGGTGGCAGCTGTTTTCCCAGTGTCTGAGAAGCAAAGCAGCAGGAGCAGACAGGCAGAGCTGGTTCCCAGACGCTGCCAAACCTGCCACGGGTGGGGCTCAGCGTTGCCGCAAGGGATGGCGAAGGCTGGCATGGCGCTCTGGCCACCAGTGTCAGAAACCAACCGGTCTCAGCTGGTACAGGCTGTGACCACATTCTGTGCCATCACCACTCCCAGGAGCAGCCATCCAGGCACTGCAGAGTTTTGGTTTCGGTGTTTTCTCAGGCACCAACTGCCTCTCCCAGTTTGAACCAGCCCCTCACACTGGCAAACCCCAATTTGGGGCAGGTTTTCAGGAAAGTCCGCATTGCACGTCTTTTTCTCAGGGACCCCAAGGGAGTTTGATGCCAGCTGGTTCTGCCCACTCTGCCCATCCCAGGGGCACAGGGTGCTGTGCCTGCATCTCTGTGGCATCTGCCCAGGGCACCTGATGCCAACTAAGTGCCAGCAGCAGTGGCTGGGACAGCAGAGTTTGGGGTTTGGTGTCCAAGCATCCTCGTCCTTGTACTCCCTCTCATGCAATGCGGCCATGACAGACCCATTTCTCCAGTAAGTTCTTGATGCCACTGGTGCCAAGGAAGGATGCCCTACAGAGCCAGACTGGGGGGCTCAGGAGGTCACCTCTTCCGTCTCTCGTCATGGTTTGCTCTGCTGAGGTGACCTTTTGGAACACAAAAGGTTGATTTTTCTGCCAACCAAAAATGAAGGCTGGCAGCCCAGACCTGAGCCCTTTGGGGGTCTCTGGGAGTCTGGCTACTCCCAAACATTGGCAGCTGGCACCAGGCAGAGGTGGCGTATGATCTCTTCAACACCAATGCTCTGCCCATAGTTCCTGGATAGACTTCACCCAGCTCTGCTTCCCCTAGAGCAGCCCTGCCACATCCTCTCCCCATCTGAGCCCCAAACCCACCAGAGGAGCAGTAAAGCAGAAGTTTGAGAGTCCCACTGGGGCTGCCAGACCCTTGCTATGGGGTTTCCTCTGGGCTCATGGCTGCCTGGAAGAGCCCAATGAGCTTTTGAATCATTGCTCAGAAGAAAACCCTTGCGGCCGGGCCCCGGTGCCCTGCTCAGAGATGATAAACCTGTTTCCTCTGCTACTGTGGGTTTTTAATCTCATCCTTCCCACCAGTGTTTTTCAGTGTGCTCTGCTCTGCTGGCATGCTGCCCACACTCACTGGTAATGGGATGGCCCAGCTCGCTGTGGCACAAGGAGGGAGGGCACCCTCCAGCCCAACACGAGCTGCAGCTCGTGATCCCAAAACAGCAGCAAAGATGAGTAGAACCAAATGGACCTGCTGGAGTCCTGGTGACCCCAGGTCCTCTGCACCAGCACCTGCCTTAGTGGGTACCTGTGGTGCCGGAGCTCACAGCACCTGGGATGTGAGTGGCTTCAGGACCTTTCCTGGAGCTGCAGGTCCCCCATGCACAGCCATTGGGGTTTGACAGCATCTTGTTCCTGGCATCCACCTCCTGGACATCAGAGCGAGAAGGGACCAGCTAGGACCAGCTCTGGGCGTCCAGCTCAGCGCGGACTCAGAACAGACTGCCCAGGGCAGCATGAGGCTCCCACCCAGTGCCAGGAGGGATGTGACAGCAGTGCCAGGGACTGGGTTGAGGCTCTGGGTCCTGCAGGAGCAGGAAGAAGCCTTAGTTCTGCTTTCTCATGCCCCCTCCAGCATGAGGACTACAGGTAATGGGATGGTGGCTGGGTGGTTCAGCAGGAGGTGCCCTGAGGGGTGACTTTCATGGACTGCAGGCTTCTCCCTATGCAGCCAGACCCCAAAAAGGCACTCAAAGGACAAAATCCAGCAGTGCCAAGCAGCTGCCCCTTCCCCCTGCTGACACTGGCTGGTCACTGAGGGTGACTCCAAACCACTGAGCTCTCACTCCATCACACACCTGGAGCCAGGAGCATCTGTGGAGCTTCACAGGCACCCCATGTGTGAGGCCAATTCTGGTGAAAGCCATGTGAGCCCAGCACCTACCTGTGGGGCTCAATGCAGAAACGCTTCTGCACTTATAGAGTCGTAGAATGTGTTGGGCTGGAGGGGACCCCCAAAGAACATCTAGTCCAACCCGCTTACAACAAACAGGGACATCTCTCACTAGAACAGACTGCCCAGAGCCCCATCCAGCCTGACCTCGAATGGCTCCAGGGACAGGTCCTCCACCAACTCTCAAGGCAGCCAGTTCCAGGGATCCACACCCCTCAAATTAAAGAATTTTTTCCTCTTGTCCATCCTTAGTCTCCCCTTTTCCAGCTTCCTATCTGTGAAATGCCCTCAGCTTCCATTTCCATGGGGTTCCAGCTCTTCTGTTCACAAAAAGAAAAGCTGGGGTAGGCAGTTGGACTTGGTAATCTTGGAGGTCTCTTCCAAACAATGATTCTATGGGACTCAAGCATGTCCCAAGGAACCCCAGAGCAGGGGCAGGTAAAAACGAGGCAACCTTGGCATCATCTAGGGGAGCCCTGCTGGATCGGGACACACTGAATCACAGAATCATAGAATCATTAGGAATTGGAAGGGACCTCGAAAGATCATCTAGTCCAATCCCCCTGACACAGAAGGTAGAAGAGCTGTGGCCCAGGCTGCCCTGAGAGGTTGTGGAGTCTCCTGCTCTGGAGACATTCAAACTCTCCTGGGCTGTTCCTGTGGGATTTGCTCTGGGTGATCCTGCTCTGGCAGGATGATCTCCAGAGGTCCCTTCCAACCCCATCAGTCTGTGATTCTGTATTGAGGCAGACACTGTCCTGGTGCTGGGGGGTCAGTAGCTTGTGCTCAGGCTAAGTGAAACCCAGACAGCAGAGGACCAGCCACATGGAGATCAGGGGTACTGAGTGATGCTCAGGAAATGGCAGCTTGTGGGGAAACACCACAATTCCTCCTGAATTAGCTGCATTTGGGAGAACATTCCCAAATCCTCCTTGTTCCATTCCTGTTCCCTCCTGCTCCTCCACAACTCCCAAGTTGACCTCATGATCATTTTACCTTCACGCTGGTGGCCACCACCCAGAACTTCATATGCTGAGCGCGCTCAGGTTCTGGCCTCTGCCTCAGCAGGCAAGGAGCTGCGGGGATGGAGCTACAACAGGAGCCATGGGATGGCCACTGAGGCTGTGAGCCCGCATCGTCTGCCTGCGGGCAGCCACCAGAGCAGAGATGGGAATCTCTGTCAGCTCTGCAGGACGGCTGGGGGCAGTTTGTCCCCAGACCACATCGGCATACCTATCATCGTGGTGGTAGGGCAAGGACTGTCAGCTTGGGAAGAGCTCTGGGATCTGGTGAATTACAGGGGAAAACAGTGAGGTTTATTCATCGCCCCCTTGCTGCCCTGAGCCCAGCACAATCCCCCCTTCACGGGCCAGTTGTGCCGTGTCAGCACCGCACACAAAGGGCCCTCAGTCCTCCGGGAGCTGCAGCCAGGGCAGAAGGATTTTTTTAACGCTTTAAATGATGTCTGAGGACTAGAAGGCATCTTGAAGTCGAATTCAGCTGCTGCCCTCCCAAGACCTCTTCCCTGGGAACCCAGGGCTCCTCTGGGGCTTCTGCAGGGCACGCAGCCATGGGGCTGAGCAAGGGGGTCGGGAGCTCATATGGCTGCTCCAGAGGTGTCTTATCCCATCGGGGTGAACCTCTGCGCCAAAGAGTCTTCTTCCCATTGGGGTGAACTTCTGCTCCAGAGGTTCCTCTTCCCACCAAGGTGAACCTCTGGTGGCCAATGTCATTTTGGGGTTTGCCTTCCCACTGCTACCTGCCCTTGGACAGTTGTCACCCCATGGCTGGGTAAAGAGCCTTGGCCACCAGAGCAGGTGGAGTATCGAGTCATTCTCTGTCCTGGGTACTTGCCGCCGCTGGCACCACCGCACAGGGACATAGTGACATGTCCTGTTGCCCTTGTGCTCTGTTCCCACCACCACCTACCCTCCACATCCACCCTCATCCCCCCCGCCAAACCGCTGCCGTCCCTCCCGTCCCAACATCATCCCACCGGCATCGCCCCCATACCGCCACCGTTCGCGCATCCCATCGCCACCTCCTCATCCTCCCCCCGCCCAACCCACAGCTCCCCCAGCCGCTCCCCCAGCCTCGCCCCCCCTCGCGCTCTCTCCCTCTCTGGCGCCCCCTAGCGGGGCTCTGCAGGGACAGGGCGGGGCCCGGCAGGCGGTGGCGGCGGAGGAAGCGTGGGCGGTGCGTCCCGAGCCGTCTCCCTCCGCGCGGGGCGGCCGCAGGCGCCATCGCGGGCCGAGCAGATCCCTCCGCCTCCTCGTCCCGGCGGTGTCGGCGGGAGTGAGCGGGAGCGGCCAGTGGCCATGGCCCGCGGTGCGGAGCCGGCGCTCGCCGCGCTGCTTGGGCTCGTCCTGGCCGTGCTGAGCCGCGCCGAGACCGCGGCCGGTGAGTGGCGGGAGTTTGGGGGCGTGCGGGGGTGCGCGGAGCCGCCCCTTGCCCGGCGTCGCGGAGGGTTGCGGGGGGGCACCGGTGTCACCGTCCGACCACGGGACGGGAAGGGGGGGTGTGTGTTGAGGGAGAGTGTGGTTCCGCCGTGCCCGTGCCCGGTGGGGTTTCCCTACCGTGGGGCTCACTCGTGGGGGTCTGTCGTGGCCCTCCCATCACGTTCTTCTCGCTGGGGTCTGCCCTGCTGTCCCGTGGGGTCTCCCTCGTGGGGTTTCCCCCAACCCACCCCTTGGGGGGCTCTTCTCCCCGTTCTGCTCGGGTTTTGCCGTCCCATGGTGTTTTAGAGCCCCCCCGAAAGTCGCTGCTGTTGGCTGACCGAGTTGTTCTGGGTCAGGATGGTCTGGGGGGCTTTTGGGAGAAAAAGGGTTTCGCAGGGTCCCGAAGCGACTGAGGTCGGAAGCTTCAGGGCTTCCCATCGCTCGGAACGCCGATGCATCGCGTTGGTTCCAGCCTCTTTGTTGAGGACATTTCTACACACACACTCGGAAAAGGGATTTCTGCACGTTCTCCGCCTTCGGTTGGGAATCGGATCAGGCGAAGCCATGTGTGAGCAGCTGAGGGATCGGCTGCTGCTCTTCGTCACCGCTGTACGCTGGCATCCCAATGTGTTCTACAGCTGGGCGGGAGAGCGTGGTCCGTTGCCTCAGCAGTTGCGGATTTCACGCCTCTCCCAGCAGAGTTGAACCAGCAGCTGTTGACTCCTTGTGGGAAAAACTTCTCCGTGGAAAGGGTCCTCAGGCCTTGGAACAGGCTGCCCAGGGAGGGGCTTGAATTGCCATCTCTGGACGTGTTTCAAAGTCATGGAGATCTGGAGCTCAGGGGTAGGGTTTAGCGGTAGCCTTGGGACAGTTGGGTTAGTGGTTGGACTTTTCCAGCCGGGACAGTTCTATGACTTCTCATTCTTCCTTCCTTTTTGCGCTTGAGAGGCCAAACTGCTCTTTAGATGACTTCTGCAGCAATAAGAGAAAGCAGTAGTGGAAGTTGTTTGGAGTGTGACTGTTCCAAGCTCTGAGTATTTCAGCAGTTTTGTTCTTTGGTGTCATTAGCTGGTTTGTTGTGGAACCTGGTGTCTGCAGAGATTTGAGTTGTAGAGTGGTGTATGTTGGAAGGGACTTCAAAGATCATCCAGTTCCAACCCCCTGCCCTGGGCAGGGGCACCTCTCACCAGACCAGGTTGCCCAGAGCCCCATCCAACCTGGCCTTGAACACTTCCAAGGATGGAGCAGCCACAACCTCTCTGGGCAACTTGTGCCTGTGCCTCGGCACCCTCACAGGGAGGAATGTCTTCCTTTGACCACTGTCTTGGATGCAGAGGAGTCAGGTTAATCCATCAATCTGTTTTGACTTTGAAATGTTTCTTACTTTTCTCCTGGGAGAAATGTTGCTTGGTTTCTGAAATCTGACTTGGTTTTGCTAACCTATTGGAAGAAGATGGTTGGAGTAAATGTTTTTCTCTGTGAAAAAGTAGAGGGTCTTGCAAGGGTAGATGTGTTATACATTCAGAAAGGCTTTATTTCTGGGTAGAGTCAAGGGATGGTGTGTGGTAGGACTGTACTTCTGGAAGCAGCCTACAAAGTCCTGGAATCAGCCAAATTCTGTTTTTGCAGGGGCTAGATGTTTGAAAGTCATTTAGATTGGAAAAGAGCTTTAAGATCATAGAGTCAAGTCTGCTTAATTAAACTGCACCTTCACACAAGCAACTTGCCGGTTCCTTCCCTGACAGAACTGAGGGGAGAAGTATCTGTGGTGTCGCTCCCTGTCTCTTGACTGGGTACAGACAGCTGTGGGGCTGCTTGAGGTCCTCCTGCGCCGCAGAAGCTTTTGGCGCTGTGAGGGAAGGCTGAACAAAGGCCACTTGTCCGAGGTGACAGATCTGGGCTGGAAATGTTATTTGTGAGATACTGACCTGCATCTGGTTCTTGGGAGTGGGAGCTGTGGCTTGAATTAATGGGAGGGATGAAGTCATCGAAAGGGTATTTTCAGGTGCACGTTCAACTGTCTTGGTGCTGTTGTGCAAGAGAGGGCAGGTACCTGATGTCAGCCCTCTTGGTCAATAAACAGGAGGCTCCTGGATGCGCTGAGTGTGATAGTTTGGGCTACTCAGCTCTGCCTCATCATGCAAGCCCAGTGGTGTAGCAACTTGCTTTTCCAGTTGGGCTGTAGCTCAGCTTTGCAAGAGACCAAGGTGGAAGTTGCAGCAAGCTGGGGTGGGGCAGCAGCACCTGCATTTCTGGGGAGGCTGCTCTGAATGAACCATTAGCTCCTCTTCTAATCAGGCAGTGGTGGGTGAAGCCCACCCTAAGTGTCCACTGGCATGCTCAACACTTGGGTTTTGCTAAGTCCAGTTTCATGAGGATGCTGATGGCTCTCAGCCCCTAGTTCCTGCAGGTCACAATTCCCTTTTTAATCCAGAGCTGCAGTGTGACAGCATTAGTATTCAGACAGAGAAGCTTTGGAGGATTTGAGGTAAGACCGACTGCTTGATACAGATTTGCTTAGGGAAGAGCAAGTTGGACTTGATCTCTGGAAGGTGTTTGCTGCCTATCGAATCTGTTCTTATCAAAGATGCTGATTTAGGCTTTCAGAAGGGAGTGTGATGAGAATCTGAGTAACTTGCATCTCAGTTCCTTCAGGGCATCACTTAGTCAGATTAGAAATACGTGAAAATCATCTCTCTGACGTTCTCAGGACTGGAGTCCTTGGGAAAAGATGACTTGCCAGGATCTTCTCGGTGTCATCCAGTGATAGGACAAGGGGCAACTACTGTAAGCTGGAACATAGGAGGTTCCACATAAATATGAGAAGGAACTTCACAGTGATGGTGACAGAGCAGAGCACTGCAAGGGGCTGCCCAGGGAGGTTGTGGAGTCTCCTTCTCTGGAGACGTTTAAAACCTGCCTGGACGCGTTCCTGTGCAACTTGATGTAGGTGATCCTGCTGTGTCAGGGGGATTGGACTGGATGGTATTTTGAGGTCCCGTCCAGTCCCTAATGTTCTGTGATTCTGTGAAAACATGACTTATGGCTCTAGTGGCACTTGGCATTTGGATTTCTTAAAATGGGTGGGGTGGGTTTTTCTCAACTTCTCCTGCTGGTCTCCCCCCCACAACCCCATTCCTTAGTTTGGGCGTCTTCCTGGTATTGCTTTGGTTCTGTTCAGATAGTCTACAACTGCCTGAAAGGAGGTTGTGGAGAGGTAGGGGTTGGTCTCTTCTTTCAAGTAGCAGGTGACAGGACAAGAGGAACTGGCCTCAAGTTGCAGCAGGAGAAGTTTAGGTTGGGCATGAGTAAAAACGTCTTTCTAGAAAGGGTCCTCAGGCCTTGGAGCAGGCTGACCAGGGAGTGGGTTGAATCGCCATCCCTTGGATGTGTTTCAAAGTCTGGAGATTTGGAGCTTAGGGACAGGGTTCAGTCGCAGCCCTGGGACAGCTGGGTTGATGGTTGGACTCGGTGGTCGTGGAGGCCTTTTCCAGACTGGATGATATGATTCTCAAAGATGGAATCTCTGCTGCAAGAGGGGACCAGTGACTGAGGTTTGAATCTAGAGCAGAAGCTGGTGGAAGAGCAGGAGGACTCTGGCAGCCTCTTTCTTCTGGACTTGGGAATCTTTACAGTCCCAGGAATCTCCGCAGACACAACTTGTAACCTCGGCTGTAATGCTGTCATTTCCTTTAAGTTTGTCCTCTTGGCTAATGACCACAAACCCAAGGAACGACAGAGTGATTATTAATTCTCAGCCCTCCTTGGGGATACGTTAGGGAAACATCATCTGTGTCGGGGGAAAATAACTGAAAAAGGCCTTCCCAAGGCATCTCTGTTAGAAAAAGTCCTTTTGTAGTTACATCTGCAAATTCATTCCAAAACCCTCTTGCCAGGAGAAGGCGAGGAGGGCTGTCAGTGCCCATCTAGAAGGAGCAGCGTGGTCATCTGAGAGCAGCAGAAAATAATAATCCGTTCTGTTTAGAAAATAGTCTGTTCCTAGGGCACTTGTCCTTTTTTTAGACCGCAGTGAGGATGAAAAAAGAGCTTTGTATCTCGGAACGGCACGGGGGCGTCCACTGTTTGTTCCGTGCAGCAAGTCTTCATCTCGTTTTTTCCTGACATCACCCTCGGACATGCTGCTTGGCACAAGCAGGGGGGCGAGGGTTTTTGCTTGGGCAAACGCGCTGAACGATCAAATTAATAGAGATTTAAGGCCGGGGAATGACGGAATGTTTGGGAGAAGACGTGAGCACGGGCTCCTGGCTGCCAGGTCGCCATGGAAACACCAAGACCTCTTCAGCAATTTAATTGCCTTCCCTACTTTTTTGTTGTTGTTGTTGAAAACGTTTTTTTAACTGAAGGCTTTATGTTGCAGTTCTGGAGTTCTAGGCTTTGTTTGGAGAACTGGAATTAAGGGAAGGCTGGGGAACAGTAGCTGAGCAAGGAAATAGAGGCTGTAGTTGCCTGGGAGACTTTCAGACTATTTCAAGTTCATCCTGAATTCACTAGGTATTACAATTTGAGCTTTTATCAACTGGTTTTCAACCAGGACGAGGTTGCACAAACTGTAGCTGCATCAGGCTAGAAATAAGAGATCTCCTGAGAAGGAGAAGACTTTGGGGAGACCTTATAGTGACTTTCCAATCTCTGAAAGAAGCCTATCAGAAGGCTGGAGAAGACTGTTCACAAGGGCAGGGAATTATAGGACCAAGGGGTCATAGTTTGAAGCTGGAAAAGGGTAGATTTAGGCAGGGCGTGAGGAAAAAGTTCTTTATTCTGAGGGTGGTGGATCCCTGGAACAGGCTGCCTAGAGAAATGGTGGAGGCTCCATCCCTGGAGCCATTCAGAGTCAGGCTGGATAGGGCTCTGGGCAGTCTGGCTTAGTGACTGATGTCCCTGCTAAGTGTAGATGCTCTTTGGAGGTCCTTTCCAAACCAACACGTTCTATGATCCTAGACCACAGACCCCAAGACCACAAATTGAGATTCCAACTCAACCTGTTGGAGTGTGTCACACTTACTGTTTGTGCTCTGGTTCAAAAAAAAGGAGCCTGATAAAATCCTGCAGTAAATTTTCTTCTTCCTCCAGGCTTGTTCTTCTAAAATCCACTTTTTGGTTTTTTTTCCTCCCCATTTCTTTGGTGATTTTCCAAAAAAGCCTAGTACAGCTGATGAAGGAAATCAGTTCAGGCACTGCTTTTGTCTCCTCAACAGTGCCTGAACTCTTTGAGCTCTGCTCAGCTCCTCGATCAATGAGTCTTGTGTTATCCAGGCTGTTGTGTGTAAAACCAGTGGAAATGTCTTAATAATCAAATTAATTTTTCTTTGTTTTTAATAAGCTTTATAGACAAACTTTGTCCTTTACTACACTTTAACCCTCTGCAAATTACAAACTGCTCTACTTGTTGAAGTTCCTTAAATATTAAGGTTTCCTACATCTGAGGTGGGTTTTTCAACATCTAAGTCAGGATTTTCACTACTTTGCTTCCTCCTCTACCACATGGCTTCCATGGTTGATCTGTTCTTAAGGAAAATAAGCTGTTTTCAAGTTTTTCAGCCAGCACTTCTTCACCAGTGGGTTCTTCCCCAGTGCCTCATCTCAGTGGAGCTGTAATCTGTTGAGGTTGGTGAAGAGTATAATTAGCTGTCACCTCCATTGTGGTTTTTCTCCTAAATTTGGTTATCTTTGGGTATTTGCTCCATGTAGTCGGCACTTTGCTTCCTTACCAGCTTCTCCAGCAGTGGTTTTTGTGGTGTGAGGAGCTGCCGGAGAAGAATTTTGTCCCTTTCTGCGCATCAAGGCCCTACTGATCTTCCTCCAGAACCGCACCTCAGGTTTCAGCATTTCTCCCTCAGTGTCTTTTTTTCTGAAGGGAATCAGAAGCTGGTTTTTGCTCCCATTGAATTTGAGACCCCTTGTTTTGTGACATTGCCGGTGTTTCTTGACTGTGTGGATGGTCATCCTCTTCTGAGCTGATCCACCTCGGGCAGAGCACCCTGAGCTTGAGCAGGAAATTCCTCATACAGCCTGTGTTGCTGCTGTTTGAGGGCTTTGAGTAATTTTTCCTCCTTTCTCTTCATGATTAAATTTTAAAAGTCATTGAGATCTGGAGCTCGGGGGTGGGGTTTAGTGGTGGTCTTGGGACAGATGGGTTCATGATTTGACTCGATGGTCCTGAAGATCTTTTCCAACCTAAATGATTCTGTGTGTGGTGGGTCACATGCTTGAAAAGACAGGCTGTTTCTCGTGAGTGTCAGTCGAGACAGTCCACATGTTACATAAAGGTTATTGAAACCTATTTTGCCCTTTAGTTTTTGTTCTGGTCTTGAGAGTATTTTTAGCCTGATTGGTGTTCAAGTAGGTTGCCATTCGCCCTCTCCTGCAAGAGAGAGCTTCAACCAATAGGCAAGTTTCAACCAAATATGACAACAGACTTCTAGGATCTTAAAAGATACTGGTCTTCTATGGACTTTCTGTAAAATCACTGGACATAACAAGGAGAGAGACTCCCATGTGAGATCCTCTCAAGGAGAAAGCAGCAGCTCAGCTGTACTCGCTGTCGTCGCTCTCCCCTTCTTTGGTCAGAGCCTGCACCTTCTTTGATGCAGGATAATCAACCACAAAGCGACAGGAAACCAGCTTCATAACGGCTCTTCCTCACAGCATTAATTGTTTTGGTATTTTGCTTTTTTATTTCTGCTTGGCTCTTTTTTTTTCCTGAGCTTGTGGGTGAGGAGTCTGCTGGCTTTGTTCTCCTTTTAGTATTTACAGTAGAGCCCTTTCAGATTTGTCTCTGTTTCCCCATATTGGCCTTCTCTCTGTGTCAGAGTTCAGCTCTTCAGTACTTTATTTCTTTTATTGATTGAGCCACCAGTGTGCTCAGGTGGCCAAGAAGGCAAATGGCTTGTGTCAGCACTAGTGTGGCCAGCAGGAGCAAGGAAGTGATTGTCCCCCTGTGCTGGGCACTAGTGAGGTCACCCCTGGAGTTCTGGGTTCCATTTGGAACGCCTCCATACAAGAAGGATATTCAGGGACTGAAGTGGGTGTGGATAAGGGCAACAGGGTTAGGGAAGGGTCTGGAGAACAAACCTTGTGAGGAGCAGCTGAGGGAGCTGGGGCTGATTAGTCTGGAGAAAAGGAGGCTGGAGAAGAGACCTTATTGCTGTCTGCAACTACCTGAAAGGAGGTTGTAGAGAGATGGGCGTTTGTCTCTTCTCCTCAGGTGCAAGTGACAGGACAAGAGGAAACGGCTTCAAGTTGCAGCAGGTGAAGTTTAGGTTGGCCATGAGGAAAAACTTCTTCCTGGAAAAGGGTCCTCAGGCTTTGGAACAGACTGCTCAGGGAAGGGGCTGAATTGTCATCCATGGATGTGTTTCAGAGCTGTAGAGACCTGGAGCTTAGGGTTTAGCAGTGGCCTTGAGACAGTTGGATTAATGGTTGGACCTGATGATCTTGAAGGTCCCTTCCAACCTAAGTTGTGTGATTGTGTGATTGAAGAAGTCTTGCAAACTTGGCTCTGGTATACACCGGAAATTAGTTACTTGCGTGAAGTGGTAGCCTGCCCAGTTCATAAGAAGCCAGGCTTCCAACATTTGTGGGTGGCTTTCCAATATTACCTTAATAAAGAGCCAATAAAAAGGCCTGGGGCACTTCAGCACATGAAAAACCATGGGGTTTCCCCATGAAAACCTGCTGGCGTACCAGAGCGAACCCTGCGCTGCCTGAGAGTGCCAGGACTTGAAACATCACTTGGTCTGACTAACCCAGCTTCTGGTGGTCTTGGTGGTTTTCACAAGCTACAGCAAGTCCATGAACCCCACAAATAATTCTCCATTGGTGGTTTTATTTCAATAAACCTAGCAGAAGACTCTTCATAGCAGCCTGTTGGAGTCAAAGCCTGCTCAGCACATTGACAGTGCTTGGTTATAGCTTCCAGAACAGTGGTTGTATCTCTTCAAGGCCACCTTCTCTCATGCTGTACACATCAGAGCGCGTCCAGATCGCATCATGGGGGGAGAAAATGCTCTTACAGTGGTGAGGCAGGAGTTGAAGCTTCTGATGCTCTTCATTCTTGAGGTGAACGTGGCAGAGAAGCAGCTTCTGAAGCGAGTGGTGTTGAAACATCCCGGTTCTGCCTGCATGATGAAATTGTTCAAGACATGAAATACAGGAAGACGGAGCTTTATGCACAGAAATGCTGATTTTACTGTGAGAACTAGAGTCTTCCATTTCCCCTGTGATTTCTTTTGTTTTTTTTCTCTTGGTCACGTCACTCTTCAGTACTTGTTTTAATCCAGAATACAGTTATATTTACATTCCCTTCACCTTTAGTTGCACCTGGGTGTGTTTCTTTCCAGCCCGTGGGCCAGTAAAAAAGTCCAGAGGAGTAGTTTTGCCTTCGTTTTTCTTAGTCCCCAAGTTGCTTTGTGCAAAATACATCTTTAGCTGCCAGCACTGCCGCGCTCGCTACGTGCCCCTGGTAGAGAATCCTGAGGACTAGAAGTGGTTTAATGACTCGCTAAATGGCAGTTCAAGGCAGGAATAATTTGTCAAAAAACAGGAGAATATTAATCATTACTTTGCTAAAGCCTCTCTGCTGAGCCCGTAGTGGGAAACAGGAGTCGCTGATTTGGATCCTTGCTGCCACCTCGAAAGCCATCACCCTCTCGGTCCCCTCCCCACCGCCGTGCTGGGAGGTGGTTTTGGCCAAGAGCTCTAGTTAAGCTTTTACTATGTGGGTTACAAAATCAACTGGCTGCCCAGTTCTCACTGGGGACGTGGGTGCTCGAGGAGATTACAAAATTGTGCTTGAAAGCTGGGGCACAAAAGAAATTAATCCCCTGAGTATTTGCTTCCCTCGCTTGGTTGGGGTGAGAAGAATGCCATTTCGAGGTAGTGAGATGAAAATATGGGGTTTGCTTCACCTCCTGGGTCTCTGCAGGGTGGGAAGGGGTTGGAAGAAGCCTAAATCCTCTCAGGTCCTCCCGCAGTTTGTCTTGAGCACAGCGTAACTGAGCTGGAGCTGTGAAAACCAGCTGCTGTTAGACAGGAGCAGATGAAATCTAGAGCCAGCATCCCGTGGGTGTTGCTGTTAAATGGGATAAAAACTGTCAGACAGGTGCAAATCAGTGTAAGTATTTCTGACTGCTGCGGGGAGGGGGGTGGGAAGTGCTGTGCAAAATCCGCACTAATATTTCGGTCGCTTAGTAACCCTGACCTCAGGGGTTATCTGGAAGGGGCTCCGAGTGGAGTTGAGCTGCTTTCCCGAGAGCCCTGCGGAAGAGGCAGTGTGCCAGTGCCCCTTTGTCAGAAATGAAGTGAAGAGGCAATTCTCGTGCTGTGGGAAACACTTAGTTTAACCCTGTTCTCTGCAGGGATTACAAACGTGAAATGCTTCTGTAGCACCTTGGAGTGCTGGTGACCTGTTTATGTGCTCTGGGGTTATTGAGAAATAACACTGCAAGCCCTGGATAGCAGTAACTGGAGTCTTTTCGAGCTGTTGAGTTGCTGGACTGATGTTTGGGCTGGTTACAGGGAGAACTGCAGTGGGACCAACGCGTTAACTCTTCTGAGTCCCCATTCCTTAGTCACCAGCTTACAAACTGCTGAATTTATACTTAAAAATTAATACCCCTTGAGGAAAGGAAAACCATCCTTAAAAATAAACCTGTCCTACAGCAGCTGGGACGCAAGTGGGCAGTTTAGGATGTTACTGATGCCTCTAGGTGACTTTAACTGGGTTGGTTAAGCTATTTCCCAAATAAAGGGAGATTGTTGAGATGGGGTACATAACGGTGTCTTCTGTGTGTGTTTGGGGACCAGGAGACAGAACTGAGGCTGGAAAGCGCTTGGTGTGTGAGCAGGGGTGGGGTTGGACCTGGATCTTCTGGCTCTGAGAGCTTCATCCATTAGTTCAGGTGGCAGGCTGTGGTCTGGGTGGACTGGCTCAGTTTTTGTGGTTCTAAAACGACTTTTGCTTCTACAGACTGCTGTCAATTCTGATTGTCAATTCTGTCACCTTTCTGGTTGCTTTGGAAATGGCCACAACATATAGTTTGAGGTCCCCATGAAGAGATGAGCTCTCAGATTCACATACTGGTAGGGAGACTCTGAAGATCATCTAGTCCAACCCCCCCCCAGAGTAGGATCACACACCAGGGCTGAAGTGGGTGAATCAGAAGGAGCCTCACTTGAGCTTCCAGTAGACTTGGGTAAAAATTGGCTGGCCCTGACCTGTATCCTACCTAAATGCCTTTTAAAAACTATAACACCAAAAATGCCCGGTTTGAACTGAAGAGCTACCTCCTCTCTGGAAATAACCAAATTCTGCTGAAAGCAAGGGACAGGAGGCCTCTGTTTCAGTGCTGAGTGCCCCTGGAGGTGGTAGAGAAGGAGCAGTTAGTAACACAACATTGTGTGAGAAGGTTTAGGAGTAGCTGCCTCATATTTAGGAGAATTTCAGCTCAGAATTTTCATCCAAAAGTGGGAATTCTGGACACTTAATCCAAAATACGCAAGTGTCTACACAAAAGTCTTTGTAGCTCGCGGGGATCTCAACGTGTTTTGCTTTGAAAAATCTACCTGAAAGAAATTCTGGAACCATTTGGTTGCCCGATGAGTAAATCTGCGTTTGATTCTTCTTTCAGTCTGGCTCTTCTGATGCTGCCAGAGATGAAATGAAGTGATGTGATGGCGCCTTTGGTTTTGTTCCAGTTGTATACAAGTTTCTTCAGAGATATTTTAATTCCCCAGAGCATGCTAACAAAGCTTTGACTTTATTCACACGGCCGCTGATTTGACTGCTGTTTCCTTTTCTTTCAGCTTTGCAGTGTATGGATGATTCCAGGCCGTGTGTTAATGAGGGAAGGTGCATTCCCTACCAGAATGGTACTGGGTACTGCAAGTAAGTTTCATTTCTAATCAATTTAATTACCAGTTGTCTTCAGGGTCCCAGGCAGAAGGAGAATGGGAATTGTTAAGGTTTTCCTTATGTGATGCGATCAGTGTAACTGGTTTAACGCAGTTGGTGTTTCTTGAGAACATGTTAGTTCTTGTGTGCAGCCTTCTTGTAATGTAAGAAATCTGGAATTCTTGTTCAGATTTTGAATTTTGGATCTTAAAAGCAATTTCGTTGCATTAGTGGGTTGGGAGATGAGGCCAAAGCCATCATGCAGGTGAGTTCTGTACTTTGTTTCGAGATACATGAGATAAGTTGGAATTTGTTCTCCTTTTTTCTTTATAGAGCTTCAGTTTCAATTTGAATGTTTTTGGGGTTTTCAGAACTGTTTCATGCTCTGAAGTGTTTCATCTCTGTCCCATGTGCTGGGAAATATGTGGGAGCTGGAAAACCAAACTAATGACCCCCCCAAACAAACATACACCTGCATTTGTCTGTATAGTATAATCGATTATGATAGGTGTTGACACTTGTCTTCAATGATACCTTCTTTTTAAATGAGGGTCTAAACCTTGTTTACTACTTCAGTGTGAGTTGTGCCATTTTCTAGGGTGTTAAATCCCTCTTTTCTTTAAATATTAGTGGATTTTGCTTGGTACACGGGCTCTGCTCTTCACTCTTTTCATCCCTCTTCCTTTTTGTCATTTCTGTTAATGCATCAAACTCAATGCTCTTAAATTGCACCTGTGGCACCCAAAGGGGAAAATCACATCTAATTTGAGGTCCTTCTCTGTTTCAAATCACCTGCTGTGCAGGAAGGCCATAGAAAGGCAAATGTGTAACTTGGCTTTCCTTGCATTAGCTCTTACTGCTTCCTAGTCTTTTCCATTCTGTGGCTTTACATTGCTATCAATGTGAACAGTCTGCACTTCTGAAAACTGCAACTGTCCCTGCTGTTCACCTGCATTTTAAGACTGGGGTAAGAAATCCTGTGACATTAGTAGATGTTTCTGATGGGTATTTAAGCTTGTTAGTCTGGAGCCCAGGTACGTGGATCACGGCAGAGGTAATAAAAAGGCTGGTATTGATGTAGGTTCTGTTGGTTCCTCACTAAGGATGCTTTCTCCAACTGCTCGTTCCTCTCAAATAAGTAAAAAATCCTGTTTATTTGGCTCAGCTGGTTAACTTTCAGTGTTTGCTGTACAGCCCAGATCTTGACACATTTCCCTTATTGCAGTCGCAGCCCCAGCAGCTCTTACATTATTTTAGCTCAGAGTTATTAATAATTCTAATGCTGCTTCTTCCTTTTTGTGCAAAGGCTCCTCGCAGGTCTTGAGCCAACCCCTGCTTCCTTTAACAGCTTTTCTGGCTGCCAGAGTAGTTGGGAATGCTAATGGAAATGTGCATACAAGTCTGTTTTCTAGTTATAGGTCAATTATCCTTTTTTTTTCTGCACAAAGGAAGGGACAAAATGTAAAAAAACCCCTCAGTTGTGAAGACTTTACCTTCAGCAGGGTGGTGCTTAGCGTCTTGTTTTGGCTTTAACTGGTTTTTTGGGTTTTTTTACTTGATAAAGAACTCTGAATAGGGAGACTTTCTATCTGGTGTGGGAACCTACCTGACTTTCTGAATTGTTGATGGCTCTAACACTAGAAGTGTTTTGTTCAGGAAACTGGACTTATTTACCCAAGCAAGTGGCCTGGGTTCTGACTCTTTAGGATCTCTCACCAATCGGCTAAATCTCCACCCCTTCTACTTTTTTTTCCTCAAGTTCTCTGCAGTACTTCCTCCACTGGGTAATAAGTTGTTCTAATCGCTTCTCTTCCTCTTTCTGCATCTCCCCTCAGCCAAGTTGTTTGTTCTGGAGTGTGGTCAGTCCAGCCAGTTCATCTGTCTGTATTTTCATACAGATCAGCTGAGGGAGAGAACCTGCAGCAGAGATAATCCTATGTGAGGGATAAGATGGGGTAATGGAGGTGCTGATAAGCAAAGCATCTCTTTTAGACATTTGGCCACACAGCAAGGTGGCAGCTCGGTGCTGAAACAGCTTTGTCACAAAATTCTGTACAGTCTACCCCATTTGAGAGAGAGAGCTGGGTTTGCTAAGAAAATCTGCTTCTAGTGCATCTGGCTTCTGTTATGGGAACGGCAACTGTGACCCTGTAAGGAAATCGGAGTTGGATCTTTATCAGCTTGCTCTTGTGAGCGCCCTTTCGAAGCAGCTCTGTTCCCCTGGCGACGCTACTGGCCCAGGGCTCTTGCTTTGTGGCACTGTTTGATAGAACTACTGACCTTCCTTGACCTTTGATTTTATATTTAGAAAATTATACATTCCTGTGTTTGCTTTTTTCCAAGGTCAGACTTTTTTTGTGCAAAAGATCTTTAAAGCTCTGTTCAGCAGTGAGCGTGGGGACGATGCAGACCTTACTCCACACGGTCTGGGCCCTATCTGCAGCAGCCCTTCCAAGGTTTAGGAAAGGTGGTTTCAGTTTGGGGTTTGGCTTTGCATTGCACTGTGATGGGGGCTTTGTTGTTACGGGGGTTAGTTTTTTGGGTGGGTGTTTTTTCTCCTCCTTCAAAGCATCTCCAGGCAACCTTTTGCAGACTGAGGTGTTTCAGCCTCAGGAGCCTTCTTGCATAGTGTTGTATCAAGCAGAGAAGCAGTATCACAGTTGCTTGTTGCTTAATGCTCGTTGTGAACAGCACAGGGAAGCCCTTTCCCATCTCTCTGCTGCCAAACAACTGGGAAAAGTCATTGTAGGAAGAGCCTGGGAGGTACTGCGGGTAACTTGCAGCATTCCTGCTGTGGCAGGCAGGCTGGGGAGGTGTGTGGGTGCCAGGAGATGTTTCAAGGACAAGCAGAGCAGAGATTTTTGGCAGCGCTGCCCGCTGAGCCTGACAGTCTGCTCTGCTGCAGGTGGATGCAGGGCTGGGCAGTCCCTCTGTGCTTGGAGTGGGGCACAGCCGTAAAGTGGAAAGAATCTTGACTGGTTACCCCATGTTTGGTAGTTGTGGCCTCTCCCAGCTTCCCTCTCCAGTGCCCCAGAGACAGAGAGTAGCAAGACCATTTCATGGACAGAAGCAGAAGTGTGAAGGAAGGGAGTTGGGGTAGGGTTGCACCAAGGTTTAGGGAGGAAACCGGGCTTGACTGCCCGGTTCTGTAGTTCTCTGCTAAGAAAACTTGGTTCTGGTGCATCTGGCTTCTGTTACGGGAACGTAATGTTGCATAGGTTTTTAAGGTTGGATTTTTCTTGACCTTGAGACTGTGGCACGTTGTGTGCCCAGGAGGGATATAGGTACCTCTGCAGGAACCAAAGCAGTGCTTGAATTCTGGTATCTTCTGTCAGGTCCTGATGGTAAAAAAGAATCATTAAAAATGGGACGAGGTGGTGGAAAAAGTGTGGTGACAACCATGGCTTGTTTGCTGCCAGGTTTCTGACCTACCTTTCTTTCCAGCTGGATCTTGATAAGTTAAAATTAACTTGGATGTAAGAGGACTCTTGGGACTGAAGACAGGATCCTAGACTGAAGAACAGCTTCCGAGACTGCAGCAGATCTCAGAGTCTGTCTCGAGGGACTAATCACTGCTAAACCAGTGAATGGGGAATACCCACAGGAGACTGTGGAGCAGGATGAGGTCTGAGAGTTTTCCAGAAGAGGCTAAATGCAAAAGTTGAAAAGTTGTCCCCTTCTGAGAATGCGCTGCCCTTTGCTGTTTCCTTCTGTCTCCTTCCAGAAGCTAAAGGAGACCCTAGAGACTGGGCCAGAGGAAAAAAGGGGAGAGTACAAGCACTTTTAGCTTCAAATCTGGGAACCAAGTGGGGATTACAATCACTGAGTTAAAATCTTCTCTTGCAATTTACCTGTGGAAACCAAAAACCATCTGGAGCTGCGATGGTCAGAAGAAGGTGGAGCCAGCCTTGCCCGATGGGTTGCTGTTCCTCCTTGGTGTGTGCTTTGGAGTGGTCGGCTGCGGGCTCCAAACAATAGCTGCCTCCTGCTTTAAACACAGGAGAGAGAGGCTGTCCTGTCCTGTAGTTTGCATTCAGCGTATGACGCATAAATGAAAGCTGTGAGACATGGGAAGGAGCATTTGTAAAGAAACCAGAGAATCCTGTTCTCCCTCCTGAGAGGAGCTGGAGGTGTGGGAGTCAGAATCTGGGAGCCAGGGGGAAGTCTGGTTAAAATCTGTAGCAAAATAGCTGAGACCCTTCTCACGTTAGTCATCAGGCTGCATTTTTTTTCACCCTTCATTAAAGCATCTCCCAATCAATGTGAAGAGAGTGTCAGGTTTGGGGTGGGGGGGGACATAATCAAGACTGCTAGGAAATTATTTTATTTTTAAATTAAAGCCATCTGCTTCCTTCTATGCATCTCCAGATGATATCACAGGGCCTGGATAGGAAACTCCCATGAAAATCAAACATCTGGAGGGCTGGTTAAAACAGTCTATAAGGTGCACTCACGCTGTCCTTGCGGATCGAGTCCGACGGGTGAGGACGTTCTTTCCAGCGCGCCTGAAATATTTTCTAGGAGTCTTTTGAAAGTGAGTTATTTGAGAGGTGACTTCAATGGAGTTTTGTGGCAGAAGAGCCAAAAAATGCAGCTTTTGTGAGTCGCCGGCTTTCACTTTTGTAGCCCAACGCGGCTCCATGGATTCGGGGATACTTCAGATTTGGATGAAATACCTTTAGGTTTTGGGGGTTTTTGTGTCTCTTGTTTAGCTTCACGAGAGCCTGAGTGAAGGCAAATGCAGGCTGGAGCTGAAAAGGAGGAGGGGAAGAAAAAAAAGGAAAAAAAACCAGGCTGAGCTCTGACTAAAGTATTTGTGCTGGAAAGGAGCCCAGAGAGAGTAAAGGAGAAGCTTTAATTAGAAGCAGCTGCATAGCTGATGCAGCCCACAGGACATTTTCCCAGTTCAAACTCTCCAGCTTTCAGAAACCATGATTTGAATTAAGCTGTATGTGAAATTTTCTTCTTTAAGAAAGAAAAAACCCAAGATTTAAATTCCTGGCAAAGTAGGTTTGGGGGAGACCTCGTGCACTTCCAGAAGGGGCCAGAACAAACTTCATCTTCCTGTTTCAGAGCATTAAATGGAAAGCTGGAGGAGAAACAGTGGCTTTTATTTGGAAAAGAGTTTGGTTTCCTGCTCGGAGCATTTGGTTTGGAGCTGCCACAAGCTGCCACGATTTTAAGCTGCTCTGCAGACAAGTGACTGTATTTTGGCTTTTTTCTCCCTCTCCTAAAAAGAACTTGAAAGAGTAGTTGGAGATGAGAGCCGAGCAGGGGTTGCTGGTGACGATAATCATATCCTTTAAAGAAGTTTGGACTTAGACCTTTGGTTGTTCAGTTTTGCCTCTATTTTTTAGAGAAACAATGTGGTGGTGTGGAGCGTGAACCAGAGACAAATATTTGCAGTTTTGTCTGCACCAACATTTGCAACTAAATTACTGGTGTTTGTGCCTAGAAATGATGATCATAGAATCATAGAGGTTGGAAGAGACTTCCCGGATCATCAAGTCCAACCGACGACCCAGCAAATGATGGGAGACATAATTGAAAGTCTGGGCTGTAGGGTTTTTAACATTCAGGGGAAGAAAAGGATTGCACTGAGTTGCTGGAGGGGCAAATTGTATTGCTGTGTGACCAAGCACTTCTCCAGGAGGAGAACAAAATGGTGGGTACTGGGGCCGTGAATACCTGATGTACCATCTTCCCACAGGCAGGCACTTTCCCTCTGGCATGTTCTCTAAGGCTTTGTCCTTCCAGATGTAAAAGAGCTCAAGTTAAAAGAGCTTTGACTGTTCACTGCTGGAGTTGCTCCCTCCTGCCTTTGTGATCAGCCTCAGAAGATACTGGAACAAGCCCTGAGTTTGGAAAGTTCTTCAACTTTATACCAGAACATTTGTGTACAAAATGCTGGGCTGTTTGTGGGTGCTGGTTGAGAGTGTTATTTTCAAGCACATGTCAGGGCTTTCCTTCTAAATCATACCAGCAATAATCAGTGTTTAACCTCCCTCCTCCTCCCTGTTACCTGGGGGCAATGGTTAGATGAGTATCCTGCATGTGGGGGGTTGGGAGAGGAGGTGTGTTGTAGTTGATTTCCTTGTGAACGTAACATAGAATCACAGAATGGCTTCCATTGGAAGGGATGTCAGAGCTCATTCAGTCCCAACTCCCTGCCATGGGCAGGGACACCTCTTACCACACCAGGTTGTCCAGAGCCCCATCCAAGGCTGGCCTTGAACACTTCCAGGGATGGAGCAGCCGGAGCAGCCACAGCATCCCAGGGCAACCTGCTCCAGTGCCTCAGCACCCTCACAGAGAGGAAATTGTTTCCCTCAGTGGGGTTCTGTGAAGTTCTGCTTTGTTGCTCTTTATTTCATGATCAAGAAAATGGCAAGTGTTTGGCCTCTGCCTGCTGCTGTTAGTCGGAGGAGCTTCATGTGCTGCTGAAACAAGACATCTGAGCTGCCCCAGTCCCCCCATCACTGGTGGGGGTGCAACCAGAAGAAACCCCTATAACGAAATTTTGTAAGCCTCCTGGGACTGCAGTTCAGTTTGACTTTCCACATTCATCAGCTGCATATAGGCGTCCAGAAACATGATTTAACCATCGTTATCCAGACAGTCTCTGAGCAGAGCTGGCTAATGCTCCGAGTGCAGGCTTGAATGCCGTGGGAGTCGAGCAGTCCTCCAGCTCCTGGCACGGCGGGGTTTGCTGGGTGCCAGATCTCTGTGCTGCAGCCCGCTGGCGTTTGGACTGATTCCTAACCTGTATAGGAGTACAAAACTGCTGTGGTCTAGGCTCAGACTACCCCAAGATTGTCTCTTGTGCGAGGCAGCAGCAGCTCATGCTGACCAGCAGCCTTGATGTCACAAGAGGCAGAAGATGTTCTGCAGAAGAGATCGTCTCAGGATTTGCTTTCTGTACATTTTATTAATCCCTGCCTTGCCCTACAAAAAACTCTTCTTTCATGTCTGTTCTCGGGTGTGAGGTTGAAAGTATTAAGGCAGGGTGAAAGGAGCCTGGTCTGGGTGTGGGGAATGGTAAAGTGTCATTAGACACATCTATTATGACTTTTTCCTGCTTTAGCTATATGGTTGAAGCTAGTTAATAAATTTTAACATGAGAAAAATCCAGTTGTGGCCATCTAGTAATGACCCGTTGCGTAACCAGGGATAATAACCTCTGTGAATAGCTGTGTTTGAACTAGCGTGCAGACTCGCCCCCAAACAGCCAATCCTGGCCTTCTTTTAAACAAGCATGAGTGATGGAGAAATTCCACTGCAGTCTTAAATGCATCGTTCCAGTTGTTTCTCTCCGCTGCTGAGGGACTGGGTGTCTGAAAATCAAGATACTGCCTTACTTCTGGTTTGAATTTATGTGGCTTGAGCTTCTAACTGCTTATTTCTGCTGTCACTCAACCTTCTAGACTGCTAATTGGTGGTAAATCTGGCTTTCTTTGGGGATACTTGGAATTTTTCGTAGAATTATTAGGACTGGAAGAGACCTCCAAGGTCATAGAGTCCAGCCCTCAGCACAGTGCCACCATGCCCAGATTAACTGTCTCCTTCCCTCTTCCCGTTGATAAGCTGAGCTGCCTGAGCTTTGCAGTGTGTTAACAGTTTCCTCCTAATCATTGCTGCTGGCTCCTTTGAACTCTTTTCAGCCCCTCCTTACAGAGCAGGCACCAGAACCAAGTCATAGAATCACTAAGGTTGGAAGAGATCTCCGAGGTCACCAAATCCAACCATCAACCCAGCCCCACCTGCCTGCTAAGCCCTGTTCCCTAGGACCACATCTGCTCTTTTTTGAACACCTCCAGGAACACTGGCAGATAGTGGCAGTAGTTGTTCATCAGATGAAGTAGTGGTCTGCTAAGGTATCAGGTGAAGCATAACCTGACATACTCCTACATGCTCTTTGCAGTTTACATCCACAGTCCTCCTGGCCAGGCTGCCACACTTGGAATTCACATTCTGCTGGCTGCTAGGAACCCCCAGAGCCAGTGTGTCTTTCCCAGCTCAGTCTCCTGTGCAGGAGAGGATGCTGCCTGTTCTGTTTCTGATGTGACTCTGCGTGCTGACCTTGCCAAGTGGTTCAGTACTGCTTTCTGTCTTCACTCTTCCCTAAACGTTTGACCAGGGTTGATGTTTTCTGCTGTTACTCAGGGGTATTGAATAGCATAGGCACAGAGGAAAATCCCTAGAATATTTTGTCTAAACCAATTCCACAACTGTTATTTTATTTTTAAACTGAACTATTATTACTTAAAACTAAAGTACAAGCTAAAGTATCCAGTTAGGATACTTGGAAGTGCCTAAGGAAAAGGCATCTCTTAGCTGTTGCGTTTGTGTCCGAGGGGTAACAGTACACTTCGTGTGTTCCTCACTGTTGGAATCCCCTCCCTTTGGATCTGAGTAGGTAACAATTATTTTCAATACAATAATTGCTAAAGCACTGGGTATTTTAATTGTATACTAAAAAATAAAGGCCAAGTTGGATGGGGTCCTGAGTAACCTGATCTAGTAAAGGAGTCCCTGCCTACGCAGGGGAGTTGGAACTAGATGATCTTTGAGGTCCTTTCCAACCCTAGCCATTCTATGATTCTATATAGTCATTATCAATAATATAAAATACTGATAATATTATCAGTAAAAGTATTACTTTCATATTATTGTCAATAATTATGATAATTGAGCTAATTTTTTGAAATAATTGATAATTATTATAAAGAAAGGTATTGTCAGTGAAAGTATTGTCAAAGTATTATGAATAAAATAACTCCCAAGAGAATTATTAAAATTATCATCAAATTACTGTCAACACCATTATCAACAAAACTATTACCAAGAAAATGATTAAAATAGCCATAAAAATTATTACCATTATTATTATTACGGATACAGAGAATTATTACCAGTAGATAGAATTATTATTAAAATTACAATTAAAATAGCGATTATTCTTTAAAAAATAAATAGTTTTATAATATCCTGTTCTGGAACAAATAGTATCTGTTGGCCACCTGCAGAGTTTTTGCTGATCCATCCATCTTTTCTCAGGCTGTGAGTATCTGGAGCGCTGTTTTTACCCTATCTGGAAGAAGCAAAGGGAGCTGTGGAAGACACAAAAGCAGGGGTTGCAGGTTTGCCCTCCTGGGTCCCGTGCAGCTGGAAGTCAGATGGAAAATTGGGAGTGCAAAGGCCAGTGAAAAGATGGATTGCAGCTGACAGGTGTAGTCAGACTGTGTGGACATGAGTTTAGGCTGGGGATAAGTAACGGCCGTGTTCTGCACTTGCACGTCTTTGTGTGCAGTCCTGCCCTGGCTCTAGGGACAGGGAGAAGCCCTTTCTGCTGTGGGACTCAGAGGAGCAGCGACCTTGTCACTCGGGTGCTGGCCAGGGGCGCAGGAGACCTGGTTGCAGGTCTTGTGCTGCTGGTTGAGTGCAGACTTGAGCATGTCTCAGTTGCACTTATGAGCAAGAGGATTCCTGCAGGAGGGTTGTGGAGAGAGATCGGCTGCAGCTCTTGAGGCCCTCAGGTGCTGCATTTGTAAAGGGCTTACAAGTATTGTAAGTATTTGATAATGCCTGCTGTTAAGGCTCATTTCTGAGGCTGCTGCATTTCCTTGTGAAATGCTTGTTGAGATGGAAGAAGGTGCAAGGAGTTGTTACTCAGCAGGTCTCTTAACCCGTGGGCTTTACTGAAGCTTCAAAGGGAAGTGCAGTAGTGAGTTCCTGCGTTGGATGTAGTTCTTATTACGTGCAGTGTTCATTTATTTACTGCACAGTTTGAACTTACATTTGGGTCCGCCCAGAGGAGGCTCCTGTTAGGTCTCTGGTATGAGCATCACCATTAATTATGACAAATTCCAAGACTTTCAGTGGTCGTGGGACGTCGATCCTGGGATCTTCCCAGGACGGTGAGACTTTAGGTGAATGTGTCTCAAGTAATTTCTTCTCTGTTGCAGGTGTCGAGAAGGTTTCCTTGGAGACTACTGCCAGTACAGAAACCCCTGCGAAAGCAATACCTGTAAGAATGGGGGAACTTGTGAGACCACGTCCCTGATAGGGAAAGCAACCTGCAAGTGTGCTCCAGGGTTCAAGGGAGAGGACTGTCAGTACCCGGAATCACACCTCTGCTTCGTGTCCCAGCCCTGCCTGAACGGAGGAACTTGTCATCCCCACAGCCAGGAGACATACGAGTGCGTCTGTCCTCCAGGTTACACAGGTGGGCTCTTCTGCCTTCATACCTCCAGACTCCTGCGTTTTGTGAGTTACTTCATCCTGGAATGTTCTGGGGCAGGCATACGCTCTTAAATTTACTAACTCCAGCACAGGAAATGAGAAGAAATGACTTCATGACTAAAAAAAGCAAAGGGGCTGGGGGCAGGGTAGCAGACTCCGTACCCTTTACACGTAAGCAGAAAGACATTTAGATATTGTAGGGTTGTCCACATGGGAAAACTAAGTGCAGAAGCTACTCTGCAGTGGCTGCTGTGCTTTTGAGTTCAGTCTGCCTTCTAGAAAAAATAGAGTAAATTTGGCCAACAGAGTCTTTCCATGGGAAAACTGTATTTGGGTGCTTGAGGGTGGGTGGAGCGTGGAAGCTCACTCTTTTCACTCTTGAAAGGGATGTAGAAAAGAATTGAGAATATAATTTCAGGTCATGGATTATTTTTATGAATCACAATGTTCTGTATCGCAGAATCACAGAACCATAAGGGATTGGCAGAGACCTCAAAAGATCGTCCAGTCCAATCCCCCTGCCAGAGCAGGATCGCATAGACCAAGTCACACAGGAATACTTCCAGGCAGGTTTTAAATGTCTCCAGAGAAGGAGACTCCACAATCCCCCTGGGCAGCCTGTTCGTATCTTCCTGCTGCTCCAAAAATAAAAGGGCTTTGTTCTTCAATCAGCAAATTGATGATTGTTTCAGATATAAATGCAGACAGACATTTTCATGGAATCACTTTAAGATGTGGTACATTTTGAGGTGCCATGAAGGAATTAGTGTTTCATAGAAAATAATTTTCAGAGAAATATCTTTTTATTCATGGAGTGCTGTGTCTTGATCCTACAGGAAAGAATTGCCAGTGGATCGATGCCTGCACGTCACAACCTTGTGCCAATGGAAGTACTTGCACTGTATCAGGAAATAAGTTCTCCTGCATCTGTCTGCCAGGCTACACTGGCCAGAAGTGTGAGATCGATGTGAATGAGTGTGCCACGCCAGACCTTTGCCAGCATGGTGGCACCTGTGTCAATCTGCCCGGTTCTTACCGCTGCCAGTGCAAGCCAGGCTACACGGGGCATCGTTGTGAGAGCGTCTACGTGCCCTGTTCCCCATCGCCCTGTATGAACGGGGGAACTTGTCATCAAACAAGTGACTTCACCTTTGAGTGCAACTGCCTGCCAGGTAACTGGTGCTCCTTCAAAGTGCTTGGTTTTGTGGTCTGGTCACTACATTCCTGTCTCTGTTCTTCTGAAAACCTTCTTCTGAAGTTGCTGCCAGATAATCATGTCATGTAAGTCTGAAGGGAGAAATCTCAGCAAGGCAGGAAGCCCTGCTGAACCTGAGTGTCAGGATTTCACAATACAGAAGGGAGAAAGTGGGGAAAAGGCTAGACATGACAGATTCTTTTGGAATCCCAAGGGAAGGTAAAGAATCAAATAGGTAAGAGCTATTATATATATTATATATAATCAAGGAGATTAGAGTGATATCTTCTAACACCACTTTGGAATGTTCAGTGCTGTGAACATAAATCTCTACAAATATGTAGTTTTGAGTCAGTAAAGACCTCCCTTACCTTCAGTGATTGAATGAACACTTGGCTTTCTCCTTTTCAGTCTTTACTCTTAAAACATATTTGATTCTGTCCTGTTCCTTTTCTTCCTCCGGTTTCTCCAAACCCTACACGTGGGTTAGTGGTTCGGTTCAATGATCTTAAAGGTCTTTTCCAACCTAAACAATTCTGTCGTTCTGATTTCCAACTCACCACACCCTTTTTGTCCTGAAATACTTCCAGATAAATCATTCTTGTTTGTTTTCTGATGTCGTTGGCTGCCCTGAGTTCATCCACAGCAGGGCTGACGTATTCCCTGTGAATCGTGAGCTGTACTGGGTTTGTGTGTCAAGCTGGGTTCAACCAGCAAAGCACACGTCTCTACCTGTATCTCACTGGTGGTCTCATCATGTCCTAGCTGTCCTAGATAGGACAGGACTCATTGTCTCTGCATATCAGGGTGGGATTTTTTTAGGCTGCTTTTGTGTGTGGTGGTTTTTTTTAATGAGTAATTCAGTCCATGGGAAACAGATTGTTTGGAAATGCTTCTGTCTGGACTTCCTACTCAAGTGTATTGCAGTTTGGCACACGAACACTCACCGTGTGGTAATCTGGAAAAGCAAACTCTCTTCCCTTGAGCGTTCCGCTGTTGTTATTTATGTGAAAGATGTAGCTGCCATGCACAGTTTAGCATGAGCGTCGGGTGACTGCATTCCTGGGAGGATTATCTGAAGTCTCAGGTGTGTGAGGAAGGACCGTTTAGAATGTCACACGATGGAAATACTCTCTTTTCAAAGACCTTTGTCTTAGAGTTTTGGCTGCAGTGACCTTTAAATGTTCTAACTAATGTCACCAGCCTTAGCCTAGTGCCTGCACAGCAGCTTCGTGGGTTGTCTGAGCAAGCAGTTTAAGATCTTGTGTAGAAGCAGTGTGGTGAAGTGGAGAGGAAAATGAAGTTTGAAGGATGTGATCCTCTAGAGCTGATACAACACTCAGCTTTCACAAGTCTCATATAGGGGCAAGAGGCTGCGTAAGAGCACATTTTCCCTTAGATGAGTGTGTGGGCTGGCTAGACTAGGGTCAGGAAATGAAAATGAGATTGCTATAGTAACAACTGCACGCCCACACCGCTCACATAAACGTTTTGGATTATTAGCTGCTTTTTTGGACTCATCACACAACGTGTGTTGGGGGGAAGTTAATGCCCCTTTGAGAGCCTCCACTTCTGTGCTTCCTGTATTTGTTTCAGTTGGCCGTGTTGGTTTGTTAGCTTCATTTGTGTTTTAATTTGTAAAAAAACCAAACCAGTAATTTGAAAAGCGGCAGAAAAAGTGAAAGGTTTGGCAGGCCAGAAACATTCCAACCTGCGATAAAGACGAGGCACCCAGCCATTTCTTCCGCCCGACAGCCAAGCATGCAGTGTGAAACTTCGGAAGTGCTGGAAAAGGTTCTGTCTAGGGAGAAAAGGTCAACAGAGAGCAGAGAGGTGGTAGTGTGTCACGCCCAGGGAAGAGGTGAACAAGGGCTGCTCATCTCTCTGGAAGACAGTGCCAAGAGTATGGACTAGAAATTCCTCTTCAGCCTCCTTCTCTGAGCTGGAGCAGTGCTGGTCATCCTGTGACTATAAATGGAATTGCTTGAGCCCTTCCCTCTGGGCTGCCTTTGGATGTGACCACAGCTCAGCAGTACAACTGGAGAAGCAGAAGGCACTTCCAGCTCAAACTGGCAGGATGGGTTTAGATAGGATTTTTGTATGGTGTGACCCATGAGACTGCTTTGAAGAAACTGATTGTGCCCAAGCAGCACCGAATTAAGTTCATGTTTCCCGAGAATGCTTTCTTCTTTGATTCTGAGGAACTTTCATTTATAGATACAGCTATCTATAAATTTATATAAAAGGTATGAACATACACTATATAGCTATAAATAGATGCATATGTTTATTACATTTGTAGATATCATTACATACGTAGATATATAGATGTCTATATAGATTTATAAATAAGAGATACATGAGATTGAAAATAAGTTGAGAAATGAATGATATGATGCATGAAATTGAAAATATATACTAAATATAGATACTTGAGATTGAAAATATGGAAAACACCTTCAACATGGAGTTCCACATCACAACAGCAGCTTCTTCAGTAGTTGCAGCAGTAGTGCAACCACTGTGTACCCAGAGCATTGTCAGGCTGCTATTTTAAATTCTCTGGTTCCCATTTAGCTCTGTGGGTTTACACAAACAAATGTCATGTTAGGTAACTCACATGGTACAAGAGGTCAACGTTTGGTGGCAAAGGGTTCTATACACTGCCAGTGTTACATCAGTATGGAAGGTAGCTGCTTCTTTTCTGTCTCTGCCATAAGAATTTATCATCTGGGCTTTGATTTAGGTAAATACCAGGTTTGTGGACCTGTTAGGTCAATCATAACAGAGTAGTAGTAAAAAAAAACCCAGTGAAACTTCTGTGAGACTTAACCTGCAGCATCAGTAACTCCTTTGAATACAAGAATGAGCTCATAGTTATAAATATTGGACAAAAAAGGAGTTCATTTGGCAACTAACGTTTAATGGAATGTTAAACAGGTCAATAGAGGAAGTTCTTAGCTGGGAAAGTGATTATTCATTGTTATCCATCAAAATAATTACCCATTAACTAAGATAAGGACCATAGGGAATTCCAAAGGCTTGTTCAGGAAGTGATCTGTCAGGCTGCAGCGGGCTGTTTATGAGAGCTGCAGCACTTCCTGGGAAGAGGAAGTAACCTCATGCTGGTTCCTAGCAGAGCGTCACACTGAGCATCATCAGTGGGGTCAGGCTGACACTGGGCATTGCCCATGGTGGGAGAGGTCCTGCCTGCTGAGACTGAGAGATGACCTGCTTTCCATGGCATGAGGTTCTGCATGGTGGCACTTTTGGGGTCTGGGGCAGCGTGCATGTACCTCTGCTCCACATGAGCTGGCTCCTACGTGAAGGTGCCCATCACATGTTTATCTCAAGAAGCTCAATTGTTGGAGTTGCACACAGGAGATGCTGCTGGGTCCTGGTGTGCAGATCCTCACATGTGAACAGTGCCTGCACTTGGTGTTGAGACCCCTTGTTTTTTGGCAGCAGCCCCTAAATTTGACAATAACTCAACATTTTCATTCAGATGCAGTTTACTGTCCCCATATGTATGCAGCTGGTCCTACAGAAAGCCTGAGGTGCAATTCAGAGGTTCAGATCAGGCTAAGGATTAAGATTTAGAGGGAGTGAGGTCTCGTGCTCTGGAATGAGGTGGAGGTTCCCGATGACATAAGACTGAAGTTATCTGCTTGTATCCGTCTGTGTACTGGAGGAGGAACAACATGCTGTGAGCAGTGGGAACACTTTTCCCCTTGAGGTTTCTCATTCCTTAGTTTGCTGTGCTTGGAGATAGGGAGCAAAAGTCAGGATCTGTATTGCAAACTGTTCTCTTGGAGGGAAAGAGCAAAGTGTTAGCCCAGCACAGGAGGGGGCAGGAAACACTGTCAGGTATCCAAACATATCAACCCAGTGAACTCTCTGACTTTTGGAGAAGAGTCAGATTATGTAACAACAGCATCAGATCCTGGGAGGTGGCTTGAGAAAAGCTCATGTGTCCCAGAATAACTTCTGTGCTTGTCCTTCTTAAACGTAGGCGCCTTGGCCCAAGTGGCTCTAAAGGACCAACGTTAAGAATGAGCTGTGCTTTGCTAGGACAGGTTTATTTACAAATGAAGCAGGTGACAATAGAGTGGACTGGAAACAGGACACACAAATAATTCCATTATGGCTGTTTAGATGCTCTGAAGCTAAGTTAAAGTTGTTCTTTAGTGTAAGATAAATTTAAATGCAATTTGGGAGCTAGGAAGTTACTAAAAAGGAGACTTGTGTTCTGCTCAGCTGTGTCTTCAGCAGTTCAGCCCTTCCCAAGTCCCTTTCCTTTTGAGATGTCTCTGGCTGAGCACTCTTGGCTCTGTGTCATTTCTCTTCCGTCTACTACATTGTTTTAAAATTTTTTTAAGCTCTTTTTGTTCCTATTCTACTGTCACTAGTAGTGTCCCCCAGCTTTTCATGTGGGGTTAATGGTTTTCTACATTTGCATGAGATCCTTGAGGACAAACTCTAATATGGCGATACAGCTGGTTAAAATGTGGACTTGTACTGTGGTTTGGTGAGGTTTTAATAATATTGGGGTGACTCCTGTGCTTTATGTGGTTCTGGGTGTAGTTCACTGCTGATGATGTTGCTGGTGTGAGCACAGTCCAGTGGTCAGGGGGATGGTTCTCCTCCAGCTGAAAAGTGAGCTGAGTGTTTTACAGCGGTGCCTTGGGTTGTGCAGGAGGGTGGCTTTGCACAGTTTGAAACAGTGATTTGGTATTAATTGTAGTCCTTGGGTGGTATTCCTCAGCCAGAAAGATGCTGCTGTGATGACTGGAATTCTCACTAACCATGTTATATCTCCTCTTTTTAACCTTCTCTCCATGAGGAGGCTTAGGGAGGACCTTACTGCTGCCTGCAGCTACTTGAAAGGAAAGTGTAGAGAAGTGGGAGTTGGTCTCTTCTCACCAGTAGCAAGTTGCACCAGGAGAAGTTTAGGTTAGCCATGAGGGAAAACTTCTTCCTGGAAAGGGTCATCAGGCTTTGGAAAAGGCTTCCTGGGGGCAAGGGGGCTTGAATCGCCATCTCTGGATGTTTCACAGTTGTAGAGATCTGGATCTTAGGGACAGGGTTTAGCGATGGCCTTGGGACAGTTGGGTTCATGGTTGATCTTGAAGGTCTTTTCCAATCTAAAAATTCTATGGTTCTTTGATCATGTGGGAAGGGCTTTGGAGGACCAGGCTAATCTGGCAGGTCTCTTTTTATGTTGAGTCTCTACTTCCTTGCTTATAGATGCTAATGCACTTGACAGAGCTTGGCAGCAGCACTCAGCTCGTGTCTCTTACCTGTAGTATTGGTGAAGCTGAAGTGGTAGGACTCCATACGCATCTTGCCAAGTCCTGTGAGAGCAACAGCAGTCTGGAGAAACTGCGTCAGAACTTCGCAGTCCCAGTCTTGTCTGCCACACAGCACGATCTGCATCGGACCAGATGGCTCTTAGAGGGGCTGTGTGACTTGACACAGATGTGGTGGAAGCATCTGGAACAGGGCATCAAAAGTAGAGGGGTTAAAGCATCACTTTGGATGAGAGGACTGTGTCATGTTAATATTCCATTCCAAAGCACTGAAGAGGCAGAGCTGATGACTTTAATTGCCACATGTGTGTGCTGGAATCATTTACTTCAAGCATCCACTTGTGCTTTGATAAACAACTCTCTGATCCAGCCCGAATGGCAGGTTTGTGTAATGAAGCACGAAGTAAATCAGCAGGGGAAATGGAGGGGAGGAGGGATTATTGATGACTCCCTTCCTCAATGCCCCCACTTCTCCTTAGCTGAAAGGATGGGGAGATCCAGCAGCCACACTTTCCCAGTGTGGCTGCATTCAGTAGGAGCCTTGACTTTTCACTGGGGAGGGGTGTCTGCCTTGTTGATTGACTGACTGGTTTAACATGAATTAGACCAGATTAGGATTTTGGAAGCTTGTTTTCACAGCACAGAAGATCCTTCTTTGACACAGCTAAGGCATAGGAGCTATTCTGAAGAATTAGTGTACGACAGGCACATTCTTCGCCATGGGAAAAACTGTCAGGGCTGATGCTGTAATGATGTGAAAACCTCAATAGCTGGGAGTATTGATTGATCATCAGCTAAATGTGAGCCAGCAGTGTGCTCAGGGAGCCAAGAAGGCTGATGGCATCCTGGCTTGTATCAACACTAGTGTGGCCAGGGAAGTGATTGTCGCCCTGTACTGGACACTAGTGAGGCCAGACCTGGAGTACTGGGTTCCGTTTTGGGAACATCAATACAAGAAAGATGATTAAGATGCTGGAGTGGGTCCAGAGAAGATTGGGGCAGGATTTGGAGAGCAAGCCTTGTGAGGAGCAGCGGAGGGAGCTGGGGCTGGTTAGTCTGGAGGCTGAGGGCAGACCTTGTTGCTGTCTGTAGCTACCTGAAAGGAGGGTGCAGAGATGGGGGTTAGTCTCTTCTCATAAGGAAGAAGTGACAGGACAAGAGGAAACGGCCTCAAGTTGTGCCAGGTTTAGGTTGGGTATCAGGAAAAAACCTTCTCCTGGAAAGAGTCATCAGGCTTGGAACAGACTGGGGATTGGGTTGAATCCCCGTCTCTGGATGTGTTTCGAAGTTGTGAAGACAGGGTTTAGTGGTGGCCTTGGGACAGCTGGATTAATGGTTGAACTCGATGAGGGAGACTGACTTGAAAGTCTTTTCCAGCTCTGTGATTCTAACCGCTGCTTGGTGCGACCTCACCTCACAGTAAAATGGACAACTTGGTCTTGTCTTTGTTTGCTTTGCCCATTACTCACTTGAAGAAAAAAATACTCTTGTCTTTTTGGTTGTGAAAACATACTTGGCCACCTCCCACGGCAGTGGTGTTTTAACAGTGTAATCTGACCTGCGTGTTATCAGCAGAGGCATTCAGGGAAGGCTCTGGTCGATGCTGCTCTGAGGTTCCCCAGGATTAGGTTCCCAGAGTGAGTGGTTAAGAGGTAAAAAAGCAGCGGGGGAAGCTGTGCAAAGGCTGAATTCTCTTTCAAAGAGGCTGGGAGCCCATTTCAATCTGCTCTGCTTCTGCTTTGTGCAGGTTTCGAGGGAACAGTCTGCGGGCACAACGTTGATGACTGCCCGAATCACAACTGCCAGAACGGAGGGATTTGCGTGGACGGCGTGAACACGTACAATTGTCGCTGCCCGCCCCAGTGGACAGGTACGTACCGCAGGGAGCAAACCCAGCACTTGTGGCCTTCACCCAGTGTGTGAGTGGTTCTGCTGTGCTGGGGGGACAGACAGCGGTGGAACCTGTGAAAAGAAAGTTGTTGCATCAAAGCCACCGTGATGGAGGGCAGTTTCGCACTGATTCCAGCCTTACGTGGTGGGCAGGTACTGTTGTCCTGGAGCCTCCGTGTGCTGGGGCTGTCAGAGCTGCACTTAGCTCACACGAGTGACTTTGTAAGAGGATCTGTGTTTTCCAAAAGCACAAAACATGACTTTGCTGTTACAGCTGTGTGCATGGAGTGGGCCTTTGCAGATGTGTTTGGGGGGTATTTTTAACGAGGGATTGTGATCCTCGTGCTGCTGAGGAACGGTGCAAAGCTGAAAAGAGGCAAAGAAGGAGAGGGAAGAAAAGTCTGTGTATGAGGAATTGATGTTTTTGTTACTGTTTTCTTGCAGTGACTGGTTTTTATGCCCAGTTGTCTGTCTAGCAAAGCCACGTTTGCTTTGCAAATGAGACTGCTTTACTCTGAGTCTGTAAGGGGAGGAAAAAGTGAGTTTCAAGACTTGAAGCTTGATGTAAAGTTGCTGCTTACAGGAAATTCAGTGTCGTCTTTAGTCACAGAATGTCTCCGTGCCTCAAACATAAACAAATACCTCTGGGTTTGGGGTGGGTTTTTTTGAGTCATGCTTTTAGCTGGCACAGCCTTTTCAGTTCAGGTTAGTTTTGCCCTTCTTTCAAAATAAGTAAAAAAACCAACCCTGTACTGGAAAACTGAGACGCAGACATCCTTTGCAATTTTCCTTTCATAAAGTGGATTGGGATATTTGTTTTGGACCTATGCATGAACTAGTTCCTCAGCCTCTGAAGAACCTTTAGCACGTTTTTCTCTGTATCTAGAAAATCTTATATTTGAAATCAGAACATGTGTAGTGATTAGTAATTTAGGCTGTGAGGAGTTTGACTGCTAGAGACAAGAAATTTCATATTGTTCCGTCTTGTTTCCTCTGGGAGGACTGTTCTGGTTATAAACTGGTTGTCATTAAATGCAGAGGAGACTGCCAGTAAAGAACTCTCATTAACTTTAAACGATTATATGCTCTTAAATAAAGCTAAAACCACATAAAAGGGTGAAATGCATCACTGCTTGCACAGCTCTTTGAAACTGTGTGCAAATAGGAGAAAATGAGTCCTACCCCTTCTTCTCTGTCGTGAAACCTGCAAAGCAAAACATGAAGAGAACTTGGATGTGGAGCCAGCAACCCTTTGGTGACCCCTAAAATCTTTCTCCATGCCACAGAAATTATAAAACTTGTTATGGCTTCTAGTGTCCGTCAGTAGTAAATTAATCACAAGCTTACTTCTGAAGCATAAAGGATATGTGTGTGTGTGTGGTGTGAGTACAGAATCAACAGGAGATTATTTTGCTGTGCAGAGGCATCATACTTTGAGCTTGGATTGTAGGATTTGGCTGGATGGCTGCTGGCAGCTTGGCAGGACTTCAGTAACTCACCTGGGAGAGACCTTGGTGGTGACAGCCTGTGATTCTGTTTGCTCTTGTGGTAGATCATGTCTCTGATTAGCTACTGACATGCTTTGCAGTGCAGTCGTGGTGGTTCCCTCTCTGAACCTCTTACGGGCTTGGAGTAAAATCATTAGAGTTTTTGTGTGTCCTGGTCTTTGTCCCTCATGCACAGCCTCTCCAGAAGACCTCATGTGCTTGAGGAATGGCTCCCTTCAAAGAAACTCTACAAAGAGAGAGGAACTCCTCAAGCAGCCTTATGTTCCACAAAAACGGTCAGAGGGTAGGAACAACTCTTCTATGAGGATAGACTCCAAGAGTTGGGGTTGTTCAGCCTGGAGAAAGATGGCTCTGAGGTGGTCTTGTTGCAGCCTTTCAGTACTTAAAGACAGTTGACAAGAAAGTTGGGGAGGGACTTTTCACAGGGCCTGTTGCGACAGCTCAAGGGGTGATGGTTTTAAACTAAAAAGGGGGAGATTTAGATCAGACATAAAGAAGTTTTTTACAGTGGGAGTGGTGAAACACTGAAAGAGGTTGCCCAGAGAGGTGGTAAAGGTCCCATCCCGTGGGACATTCAAAGTCAGGCTGGACAAGTCTCTGAGCAGCCTGATCTAGTTGAAGATGTCCCTGTTAACTGCAGGGAGGATGGACTAGATGACCTTTAAAGGTCCCTTCCAACCCAGTGCACTCTGAGATTCTATAAGCAGGATGCCTTCTCCAAATGGATTTCAGTCCCTTTCTTGCAGCCTCAGTCAGAAACCAAGAAGACACGGGGTGACAGAGCATGTTCACCTTGGAGATACAGGGATGACAACGAGGCAGAGCACAAGACAGGAAGTAGATGGAGGATGGATGGAATAATTTGGAGGGGCTACATCTTTTCAGGACTGAACTGCAGCTAATGCTGGTGGGAGTGAACTACAATAAAGCAGGAGTTGCTCAGCAATAAGGAAATGTGTAAGCACAAGTCCATCCTGAGCACAAACATGGTTTATAGCACTGTAAATCATCTCTAAGCTGAGCAAAGAGGGGAGAACTGAGCAAAAGCTCCTTTGGAGTCCGTCCTGATAAGTTCTTATGGCTCAACAACATCAAACTGTGAGAGTGAACACTTGAGGAAATCAAAAGTTTCCAATGAGACCTTGAGATTAGAGGGTTAGAGGACGCTGCAAGCTGCTTTAGAAATACAACAAGACCCAAATATACCTGTTCGTAGGTGAACGCTGACCACAAATGAAAGGGTGTGACTTTTTTCTAAAAATACTAAACAGACTTGATGTCTTCCTAGTAGTTCTTGCAGCCTCTGCACTCAAACACCTGCTGGGTAACCATAGAGAAGTTTAAAATAAGTCTGTTTGCAGTTTTAGTCTTTATTTAGTCTTCATGCCGTGGCCGATGATGTGGCGTGTTGGTTCTCACAGTCTGTGCTTCATGGCCTGGAGAAAGCAGCCCCGTCTCTCGCTAAGAAAATCAGGAACCTGCTGCATCCGATGGACAGTTTTGTGTAAAGGAACAGTGAAGCATCCTGTAGGGAAACAGAATCTGCCCTCGTTCCTGTTGGTAACCATCTGCCCCTTGGAATTCCCTGGCAGGTGGCATGCTGGACTATGCATTTTTCTTTTAAAAAAGACTTTTTTTTTCTGCTTGCTCCTAGGATCTGCCCTTTGAGAGCCTGTTTGCTTTTGCTCTCGTTTCCTACTCCTCAAACAGAGCTTGCTGCTCCTCTTTTTTTGGTTGAAGTTAGTGTCTTCTCTCTGTCATCTTGCTGCTTTTTTCTGGTAAGATAAACATCTCGCTTTTCAGAAACAATGAGGAGAAATTCCAGCTGTCCCGATTGTTTTGTCACCTCCAGCGCTGCTGTGTTGTCCACCTCGTCAATTTGTAACTGGCACGACCATCCTGGATGTGTTTCGGTGAAACTGCCCCAGATTTTTCCTCTTGCGGAATGTGAACCCATGGGGTTGTTTATTTGTTTAAGGATGACTTTATCTTGTCCCAGGCTAAACCTGCTCAGAACCGGTGTTTGTTGGGTCCTTTCAGGCCCCGTGTTACAGGTGTGTAACCTTTACTTGGAAAAGGTGATGCTTTTGGGAGAGACTGAAAGAAAGAAGACAACTCCTGTGTGTGGCCGGGCAGAGAATCTGCTGTGTGGGAAGTGAGATTTGAGTCAAAATCGTAATTTAGGGATGTGGTTAGTGGTGACCTGGCAGCGCTGGGTCAAAGGTTGGAACTGATTATCTTAAAGGTCCCTTCCAACCAAAGTTATTCTATGATTCTGTGGAAATTAGCCAGAAACACTGCTGTTTTGCAGCAGCATGACCAGCTTCCTCTGAGGAGGAAAGTGTCTTTGCCTTCTCTCCCTGCTCCCAGCCACTCTTCCCCTGCACTAGCTCTGGTATTTGTCTGACTGTGCCACTTTCACTCACTAATCTAGTAAAAAATCCTGTCTAGTGGCTTTTTTCTTTTTTCTAAACCTGAGATCAGGAATTAAAATGCACAGAGTGGTCTCATGGGTGAGTGGATGCAGAGGAAATGGCAGTCCAGGGCTGTAAAGTCATGGGGAAGGTTAGGGTGTCCTTCCACAAGCCACGGTGAAACCGTCTGAGAATTAAAGGCTGTTTAGTCCTTCCAGACTACAAGTGATACGAAGACACCAGGCTCTGCGTGAAGTCACACCTGTTTCCTCTGTAGAGCCAACCTACAAGGCTTTGTGTCGGGAAAGACAACCCAAGAATTTGGGTACTAGCGTGAGTAACAATATAAAATGCTGAAAGCACTTCTGTTTTTCTTGGCTGAGAAGGGCTCTGACTTCACTGTGAAAAGTTTGCTGTGTTTGAGGACCACAGAGTTGTTTAGGTTGGAAAAGACCATCAAGATCATCAAGTCCAGCCATCAACCCAACTGTCCCAGGCCCCGTTCACCATGACTCTGCTCAGCCCAAATCACCTTTCAGCAAGGATTCGCAGCAGAGATTAAGATATGAGTCTCCCATTAAGTCCTTTGTCCAGTTTGCTCCTCAAGAGCCACACTGGGAGCTGTGGGATGAATCTCTGGGCTTGGGGAACCCACGAGTGTTTTGGAAGCCCTACGATACGGTGCTTCAGTGGCAGCCTTGGCCTGTTTGCCTTCTTTTATGACTTGTACCCCCGGGGCTGGCGAGGCAAGACTCCCACGGCACTCATATTTACTTAGGCTTTGTTTTCCCCTGGCTGGGGGGCTCCAGCAAACTGTATATTTTAAAATCCAGGCAACCTTTGTCTGGAGGGAAGCGCGGTGTGCGAACAGCTGACTCCACCAAATCGCTCCCGCGTTGGGAGCCGCTTAAGAAGCAAATGTTTGTCTTGAGCAGAAAAGCTCTTCAGGCAGCAGGACCTTGCTGTTTAATTAAAATAGCTGTTAGCCCGGTCGTCCGCTCTTGGACACTAGCACAAGGGTTGTGCTTTCTGCAGAGCTTCAGGCAGCAAGTTTCAAAGAGGGGGAGCGAAGGATTCAATTCCTTTTTAATTAGAGTACTATTTACTCCCTACCTTGGCTTTCCATTGAAAATCCCAGCCTTAAACACTGGGCAGACATGACCCTTCTGTGCTGAGAAGGGGGGATAAACATTGAAAGGTTAGTGTTTAACATTTATTGTAAAACAGTGTGCTCTGGAGTGTTGTTTTTTAAGCCTTTCCTTTGCCAAGTACCCTTCTCCTTAGCTTCTGCAAAGTGTACGGTGACACGCTAATGTTCACTTAGTGTTCACCAAAAAATACTACATGGCTGGAATACTTAGGGACTTGAAACACAGAAGAACTACCTCAACACTAGCTGATATAATAATAAATAAAAAAACCCCAATGCCAATGTCCTAAATGATGGAATGCACATCGTGCTGTTTTCTACAGCGTTGGTGTCCACAGGCCACGTTAAGATAGGACAAGTGGTGATGGTTTGAAGCTGGAAAAGGGTAGATTGAGGCTGGACATCAGGAAAAAGCTCTTTAATCTGAGAGTGGTGGGTTCCTGGAGCAGGCTGCCTAGGGAGGTGGTAGAAGCCCCATCCCTGAAGGCATTCAAGGCTGGAAGGGGCGCTGAGCAATCTGCTCTACCTACAGATGGCTCTGCTTGTTGCAGGGGAATTGGACTAGATGGCCTTTGGAGGTGACTTCCAACCCAATACATTGTGATTTTATACACAAAGTGCAGAAAGTAGCCTTTGCCTTTACATTACCGCGGCGAGACTGGCTCAGACTCCTGCGAGCAGCTCCGTCATCTTTCCCAGTAGTGTAGCAATAATGGGCTTCCTGGTGCCTTTCCAGACTTTACTCAAAAGCCGAGTAGTGTCTTTGGTACTGGCTCAGATCTGTCTGCACCAAACTTGGCAAGCTGTGTGTTGCTTTGCTGTCACACAGTAGTATCTCCAAGAGATAGCTCTGAAAGAGGGGATTATGGTGCTTTTTCTTCCTTCATGTTTGAACTGGCAGATACAAAGGGAGCCAGGAGCACGTGGCAGCTTCTGGAGCTGCCAGCTCAAAGTTTGATTGTACAAATGGTTTGAAGCATCAGACATAAGCAAACTTTATCGTGGATGGTGTTTGTTTCTCTTGGGTCGTGCAGAGCTGACTGATTTCAGAGGCATTAAAAGTTATGCCTTTAGTATTTTACCCAGTATGGGTTCTGGAACACCCACCAGAGCCTTCCATTTGCTTCCTGCAAGCAGGACTAAGGAACTGATTGTCCCACTATACTGGGCACTGGAGAGGCATCACCTCTAGTACTAGGGTGAGTTTTAGGCACCTCAATACAAGAAGGACATTGAAGGGCTGGCGCTCATCCAGGGAAGGGCAGTGAGGTTGTGGAAGGGTCTGGAGAACAAACCTTGTGAGGAGCAGCTGAGGGAGCTGGGGCTGATTAGTCTGAAGAAAAGGAGGCTGAGGGGAGACCTTGTTGCTGCCTGCAACTACCTGAAGGGAGGGTATAGAGAGGTGGGGATTATTCCCTGCTCCCAAGGACAAGAGGAAATGGCCTCAAGTTGCAGCAGGAGGAGTTTTGGTTGGCCATGAGGAAAAACGTCTTCCTGGAAGAGGTCATCAGGCCTTGGAGCAGGCTGCCCAGGGGCTGGGGGTTTGAGTCACGTTTCAGAGTTGTGAAGAGCTGGAGCTTACAGACAGGGTTTAGCGGTGGTCTTGGGACTGTTGGGTTCATGGTTGGACTCAGTAATCTTGAAGGTCTTTTCCAACCTAAACGATTCTCTGGTGATTCAACGCCGTCCCTGGGCAGCCTGTTTGAAGGCCTGATGACCCTTTCAATGAAGAGTTTTTCTCTGAAAATAGCCTGGACCACTGTGGTGAGGCTGGGTTGTGGATGTGCCTGCGCTGTGAGCTAAGGTTGGTAGGCAACAGCAGTTTTACCTGCAGCTGGTTCATTCCTGGCAGTTTCTGTCCCTTCTTTTTTACTGAGCATGACGTGATTTGTCTTTGGATAATTGCTGAAGATGTGTTGCTGAGATAGCTGGAGAGTATGAAACTTCTGTTGTTGCATTTGGATACAGCTTTTGTATTTTCACCCTGTAGATCTCTTCATCAGGTATTTCCCTGCTTCACTGAGTTTTCTAGAGGAGGTAAAAAGAAGGGCAAACTGATTATTTCCTTTGTTTGTTTCTCCACCCTGCTGCTGTCCCCGTCACTTCACCTACCCCTGCCATGTGAACCTGGTCTGTCTGTAGTGCATCACTAGTAATTCTGAACTAATTTGGTCCTGTTCCTCCGTGTTCTGCCTCTGAAAATCTCAGTCAGGACTGCCCTCTACCCACTAGTCTGTGGGGAGTGATTTAAAGCAGCATTTAATGGATCAGGGCACGCGTAAGTCTCTCAAAGCCCAGAGTTTTGTGTTTGGGGGTTGTAAAATCCCTTGTAAAAGCCCATTAGTTCCACTACATGCTTCCCAGTGTGGTTATGAAATTAAACTCTTTTCTCCACCATGTAAGCCTAAAATAAACACAGATGTTTATTCTGTTCACTGTAATTGTAGATAAATCTTTAATTATTCAAATTCTTTGTACAGCTCTTTAAATTTTATAACATCTCTGACATCGCCCGGGATGCAGTAGTTCTGTTAAAACTCAGCACCTGAGGTTGGCTAAACTTGTTCTGAATTTCAGCTGGGACGAAGATGCTGTGAGATCCTAGGGAAAGGAGGATGATTTCTTTTTGCCTCTTAACTTCTTTGGAAAATTCTTGTGAAGGAAAAAAAATTTACTTTAGCCCTTTCCCAGGGAGGTTGTGGAGTCTCCTTCACTGGAGACGTTTAAGACCTGCCTGGATGTGTTCCTGTGGGACTTGGTCTGGGTGATGCTGCTGTGTCAGGGGGATTGGACTAGATGATCTTTCAAGGTCCCTTCCAATCCCTAGTGTTCTGTGAAACTGCTGTAATAATCAAGCAAGGAAGAACTTCCACACTAAACACATACAATGAAAGAATGTGGTGGGTTGGAAGGGACTTCCAAAGATCATCTAGTCCAACCTTCCTTCACCAAGCAGAAACATCTCTAGCTAGAACACATTGCCCAGAGCCCCATCCAGCCTGACCTTGAATGACTCCAGGGATAGGGCCTCCACCACCTCTCTAAGCAGCCAGTTCCACAGATCCATCACACTCAGATTCAAGAATTTTTTCCTGACGTCCAGCCTAAACCTACCCTTTTCCACCCTAAAGCCTCATCCTCTCATTACCTGTTTATTGCTCTTGGATGTTCTCGTTTATATGAAGGTGTTGCCTCTTTCAGAGAAGTTTGAAGTGCTTTGCTTTGAGGTACTCGCTGCGATAAAGCGGACTGTATAAATGATCAGGTATTTCCTCTTGTGCACTTGGCAACACGCAGTATCTCCCCAGCAATAAATGCTGTATTATAGCATTTTATCATCACAGTTGCTCTGTATAAGTCTTGCGAAACTCTTGTGTCCAGTCTGTTGAACTCTGAACTCTCCCCCTTTCCAGAGCCTTTATTTTCAGGCAGAGGTGGTGACTTCAGTGCTGCAACACGTATTCCAGCTAAGCCTTTGCCATTGCTCTTGCACAACAGTAACTGTTGGCCTACGTTTATTCTTCCTTGTAGTTGAGCATCTTGCCAGCCATGTTTGTTTTGTTGACGAAGGCTGTGATTGAGCAGAGGTCCCCGCTGCCTGTTTCCTCAAGGAGTGTCTAACCTAAACCTTCTGCAACCAGTCTGTTTGCCTTCGTGTTGTACTTGGCGTTTGTGCATCAGGCCCCGTCTGCTGTCGCACTGCTGTGCAGCCTCGCTCGGGCGAATCGGTCTGTAGTTCCCTGGCTTCCTCTTGGGGTAATGTCAATGTGATTTCGTTAAAGATATCACTGCCTACTGTTCATGTACTTCCAGGCTGTTAATTAAACGCTCTGGGTCCTTTATGTGCTCAGTAGTCACAGAGTGGTTTGGGTTGGAAGGGACCTCAGCCATCATTCAGTGCCAGCCCCCTGCCATGGACAGGGACACCTCTCACCGGACCACATTGTCCAGCACCCCATCCAACCTGGCCTTGGAACACTTCCAGGGATGGAGCAGCCTCCCTGGGCAACCTGGTCCAGCACCTCAGCACCCTCATAGGGAGGAATTTCTTCTTAAAATATTCATCTAAATCTCCCCTGTTTTAGCTTGGACCCATTCCCCTTGTCTTGTCACTAGAGTCCCTGGTAAAAGTCCCTCTCTAGCTTTCCTGTAGCCCCTTCAGGTACAGGAAGCTGCTATAAAGTCCCTCCAAAGCCTTATCTTCTCCAGGCTGAACAGCTCCAGTTCCCTCAGCCTGTCCCTCACAGGAGAGGTGCTCTAGCCCTCTGATATCTCTGTGGCCTCCTCTGGACTTGCTCTAACAGTTCCCTGTCCTCCTTGTACCAGGGACTCCAGAACAAATTGTTACTTCAGTCTTTTCAAGGAGCGTGGATAATTATGTGGATTAAAGAGTAGTGGACTGTTTTTACAGCTACACAACTCAAAAGCATGGCCGCTGAAGTATTTTTGAGAAACACCATCTTACTAGAAGACCTGATGCTTCTTTATAATGTTTCCTTTCCTCTTGCAGTGGCTGAAGAGACTCCTGCAGCAGCTTGAGGGAGCTGAGCTTTGACCTGCCTGGCCAACATGCTTTGGGTTACGTAGAGGTTTTCCTCGTGTTTCCAGAAAGAACTGGATAGAGAAAGGTCCTCCTGTGGGAGAGCATCCTGAATGTACCCACACATGTGTGCTTAGAGAGGGGGAGAAGCTGCCTGGTCCTTAGGGCTGTGGCCCTGCTAACATCCCAGCAGTCATTTATACAAACACTGTTTCTTATCTCTCAGCCTGTTCTTGATAAGTCTTGATAGTCTTGATAAGATGCTGTTCACCTCTCACTCAGTAGTCCTTTGAAACTTGGTGGCAAATATAAACAGTTGTAAGCAGCCACGCTTTCTCTTCTACTCTGATTGTGTTCAAAACCCATCCAGCAGTGATCTTGGTAATACCCTGTGAATTAAATTCTTTCACAGAGTCTCTTAGGACCTTGACTACCAGTTTGTCATTCTCACTGGATTATCTTTCCTTTTCAGTATCTCTAAATTTTAAGCCTGAGTCCTGTGCTGTTGTGGTATTCAGAGGAAAGGACATTGCTGTCTCCTCCCAGCTCAGTTTTCAAGGAATTGATTTTTTTTCAGGGTGCACAGGAAGGTATTTGCATCCTTTGTCCTTTTGTTCTGTAACTTCAGGTGAGCTCTCCTTTCAGGAGCTTTGGCCTCTGGTACTGCAGGTCTTTCCTGTTGGAGGGTTACAAGGAGGTTAGGAAGACTTTCTCCTTTATGAAGTCTGCCCTGCCAGAGATGAAGACTTCAGATTGAACTGACTGAAGGTTCTGCTTTCAGCTGCAGCATCAATGCAGCAGGAACTGGGGTTTATGCAAAGCCTGTATGGTTTGGTAGGATCAGCTTTTGGAGGTGCCGGTTGTGACTTCCCAGGGTGATTGTTTTGGTGTCTTAGGTGCTCAAGCCAATACTCCACTTCTTCATTGTAGGACTCTACTTATTTATGTGCTGTCTGCCTTACCTTTGTGAATCTGGCTTTAGGTTGTTTCTAAGACAAAGCTCTCTAGGAGACAGGAATGACTGTTTCTCATCAATGAAATCCTGTACCACTGCTCGAGGGACCTTGAACCACCGCATCCTGCGTGCCTAAGGCTCCTGGAGTTCCTGTCTAGTTCTGCTGGGCTCGGAATGGGAGCAATCAAAGCAGCAAATGTGTCTGCCTCACTCCAAAAGCCTTTTCTGAGGGGAAGCATGCAGGAAGTAACTTAGTTTCATAGTGGGCAAAAAGTGCTAAGAGTCAGCGGCTGTTCCCCTTTTTTACTTCTAGTTTTCAATTTTGAAACACCACATGGACTGGCTGTTTACTTTGTACAAGGTCACTTGGAACCTGAGTCGGCGTTTTGCTGATTTCCCAGGCTCTGCAGATATCAAGGTCGGGTTAGGCTTTTATTAGCTTCTTGGAATAATTTGGGTTCCCTGTCTTCGTGTCTTTTTTTTAATGTGTGTTTCTGCATTTTCATTAAAATATTGGATGGTTGGTGTATCTGCACTTGCAGGCACCCATTCACCTGGTAGTTACCTTTCTAAAAGATATAGTGAATATAGCTGAGGGTAGCAAGAGCACGTGTGAGGGAATACCTACACAAACCTGCAGCTGAGTGAAGGGGTGAACGCTTGGCTAAGTGGTTGTGGCATTCGAAAGCACGAGCCTTGTCAAAATGGGTATTACATTCTGAATTCCAGCCCTATTAACTGAGCATTTGAATCATCCTAAAACTCTTACCAAGCAGAGAACAAGTTTAGCAAGTAGATGGCTACATACTTGGTTCAGTTACCATTAAGCCAAAGCAGCATCTCTTGAGTGTTTCAGGGATCTTTTATCTCAAATGAGAGAAACTCACTTTTGTGCAGAATTTTCATTGGGAAGTTTTAAAATTAAATCTTGTTCTGTGTCTGACACCGCAAGAAACTTCTGTCATTCAAGAATCTCAAGACAGACACTACACTAAAGGACACTGACAACAGAAACATCAAATCTTGGCTTTGTGGTTGCTACACAAAACATTAATGTGTCTTAGAGTTGAAGTCTCTACTGCAGTCAAATCAGCCCTTTCAAGAGAGTGAGAGGTTGTGGCCACGCTGAAGCCCCACCAAGAATTAAGTGGTCAAGGAGAGCAGTCTTGAAAGCCATTTACAAATCTGTGTTCTTAGTGGGAGGAGGGGGAAAACCCCATCAAAACAAACAACAGAAAACCCTTCCAAAACCTGTGTTGAAGAGCGATTGGCAATTAATACCGTGTTGGTAACACCTAAAGATTCAAAGCCACCATATAAGCAGCTGTAAGGTACCTAGAAAAACTAAACCAACTCACCTAAGACCCATTATTTATCTCTTTTGAGGTCTTTATCTCTCTCTTTCTAAGACTTTGGGCTAACAGGATGCATTTCCAAGCCACTTAAAGCGTCCCTTCAGCAATAAGAGCTCAAGCATTTGTAGTGAGCTGGAAATTGCTTTTCATTCTTACCAACTCACCAGCTGCGGGGAAGAAGATCAAGCGCCTTGGACTCCAGTCTGGGATTTGTAGTATTTGAAAACATAGTTCCGAGATCTTTCCAAAGCTGAGAATCTAAATGGAGATCAAATTTAAGGAGCTATAAACTTGGTATGTTCCTGAAATATAGCTAACTCATCATGCCTGGGCATGCTTGGAAGTCATGTAGATTTGGAACTTAGGGATATGGTTTAGTGATGGCATTGGTACAGTTGGGATCCTGATGATCTTGAGAGCCTGGAATGGGTTGCCCAGGGAGGTGGTTGAGGCCACATCCCTGGAGGTGTTTAAGGCCGGGCTGTGTGAGGCTCTGGACAGCCTGATCTAGGGTTGGAGTGTCCCTGCCCATGGCAGGGGTGTTAGAACTGGATAATCCTGTGGTCCCTTCCAACCCTGACTGATTCTGTGATTCCATAACTTCTCCCAGTGAGGTGATCCTACTGTGGCAGGGGGGTTGGACTAGATTTCAAGGTGCCTTCCAATCCCTGATGATTCTATGATTCTATTTTCCAACCTAAACAATTTAGTGATTCCAAAAGTGGCAAGTGAATACTAGGGGCAAAAAAATTGTGAATGTTGATACTGCTCTTGAAATGTGGGGTTAAAAACCCTAGAGAGTTTATACAGGGGAGTAGTTTGCCCATCTTTGTTTAAAAGAAGACTACAACATACCTAAACCACAAACATGCACAGGAGGTACAGAACCTAAATCCAAAAACCTAAATCCACCCACTTCCCCCAAATGTTGTACTTGAGGCGCCCAAGAACGTGCAAGAACCCTTCTGCAGAGCGCTTGTGCTCCACATGAGTGTTGATCATAGAGTACGTTCTTTGATCTGGGCTGGGCGCCTTCCAAGAGCAGAAGGAAAATCACTTTTATAACAAGCAAATAATGTCTTGATTTTAATTTTTTTTTAAAAGGAAGCTGGTTGTGCTGAGTCGAGATACGCACGACGACTAGGAACCGGTCTGAGATAACCGACTCTCTTTTCAGTTTGGCTACCGATAAGCTGCTGTTGAAAGCTAACGAGCAAGTGACTTCTATTATGACAAATGCGCGGGTTTACTTTTTCATAATGTAGAGAGCTGCGTTTTGCAGATAACAATATGAAGTGTTTGATTGAATCGCCGTCCCTGGATGTGTTTCAAGCTCGTGGACGTCTGGAGCTTAGGGACAGGGTTCAGCAGTGGCCTTGGGACAGTTGGGTTCATGGCTGGATTCAGTGAGCTTAAAGGTCTTTCCCAACCTAAATGACTCTGTGACTCTTAAGTAAACTGGTGAGGATGAATTCAGAAAAATCTATTGGCATTAGTAGTATTGTTCAGATGTCACTCATTTTTCTCAAATATGGTAAAAGTCCTTGTTTTGAAGCCTTTCAGGAGTTGGGAGCCCTACAGGAATTGTACAACTGTGGGGTTTTGTTGGTTTTTTTTAAATAATGTTACTTCTTTGTCACTAAGGGGAGAAAATCTAGGGCTCACAGGACCGAATTAGGATTTAAAGACTTTAGAAACAAAAGGAATCATTATTTGAGCCCAGTAGATGGAGGTGGTTAAGACTGACCATTTTCACATTCCTGCCAACCAGAAAAGTTTCAGTCTCCGTGTGCACTTGCATCATCGTTTCTGGGCCATTAATAAACTAGGTGACTGTTAGGTAACATCCAATAAATGTTTTTAAATTGGCAAACCTGAATTAATTGGAGCACAGGGAAGGTCTGTAGCCTGCTCTTGCGTTTCTTGATTCTTGGAATACCAGGGGGAGTTCCAGGCACAAGGAAGGGCAGATGGTACTAAAGCTGGAGATGATGAACAGGAGGATCTGGTAGCAGTAATGCAGTTATTAAAGAGTTTTGACCCAAATAATGGAAAGCTGCCTGAAACTTGTGAGGGAGGTGGTGACATTGGCTGTTATGAGGAAGTGTAAATAAAAAACTGCCCCACCCGTACCCAACAAGTTTTCAGTGCTAGAGGCTTCTTCACAGAAGACAAAGGAGAGAAAAAGACAATTGTAGACTGTGACTCTGTGGATGCACATGTGCTCCCTCATGCCACTCTGGGAAGAAATGAGCTCTGCTGCTTAGCCACTAGGTTTTAACTCTTCGGGAAACTTGAACTAAAAATAATGACTTGAAACTTAAGCTAAACAATTTCATCTTAAAAGTAAACCATGTTGCTTCAATCAGGAAGATGAATGTGTTGAAACAAAATATTGATGCAGGTGGTAGGTTCCGTCTTGATGTCAAAGCAAGATGGCTCTGGATAAATAAATACTTCAGTAGATGTGAATTTCAGAGCCGACTGTGCATGTGACCATGAAATTCACTGTCCCTTGAAGCTGATTTAGTAGTGATGCAGTGATCCTTATCCTTGAAACTCTCCCTGAAATACTTTGTCTTCTCTCTAATGTCTCTAGTCATTGAATGGTTTTATTCATTTATTTTGTCTCTGAAAAGAAAAACACAACATAGAAAACAACCGACAGCCAAGAAAACCCCAACTCTTTGTGGTTGTCTGTGCAAATACCTGGGGAAAGAAAATCAGTATGTTGGGTGGAAGAGTCTCGACAGTTCTGTTCTTCCTCATCAAGTAATTATAATTAAGTTATCCTGACAGGAGTTACTTTGCTGCTGACCTGTTGGCACTGCTTCGGCCATGATCTTCTCTTGAGGCCATCTTGGACTGGATGACCTTTCGAGGTCCCTTCCAATCCCTAATGATTCTATGATTCTCTTTTCTTAGTCTCTCTGGCTGTGCCGCAGGCAGCCCTTCATTGATTTGACAACAATGTTGGAGGTTCTCAGACTTGAATGTCCTAGAAATAAGTGGCAGTCAAGTTGGACAAGAGCGGTGTCCGTGCTTATGTTTTCTGTGAGAATCTTCTAGCATCCAAGAGACCAAACTTTCATTGGAACTTGTTTGTTTCTGTGTTGTCAGGCCAGTTTTGCACTGAAGATGTGGATGAATGTCAGCTCCAGCCCAACGCTTGTCAGAATGGAGGTACCTGCACCAACCACAACGGGGGCTACGCCTGTGTCTGTGTCAATGGCTGGAGCGGGGATGACTGCAGTAAGAACATTGATGACTGCTTCACTGCCTCCTGCGCTAACGGATCCACTTGCATTGATCGAGTGGCCTCGTTTTCCTGCATTTGTCCAGAAGGAAAGGCAGGTAAGGACAGAAGACCTGCATGGGTTTGACTCTTAGGACTCAGGAAGTTGTTTCTGTTTCAGCTTTGCTTCGAGCGTTGTGTTTCTTTGTCACCACACTGGGAAGAACAAAAGGAAACATGTGCTGTCCACGAGCAAAGACCTTTTAAACCTCTGTAGCCGGGGACAAAGGAGTGTTTGTATTTGGCTGGAAGACAAAACTTACTACAGTTTAGTTTGCAAGGAAAGCAGATCTTTTTCTAGCCCTTAGCAGAAGCTCTGTTTGCCTGAGCAGTTATGCATGAGGGTGACTTCCTCTGTGCCACTTAGGATAAATTTACTTGAAAGTCAGAAAGGCAAATTTAGATATTTTTGCATTAGTGAGGGCGTCCATAGTGGAAATTGGTGTCGATGGTTAGAAAGAAGAGTTAGTTTCCTGCTCCAAGAAGGAGATTCTGGCTATGGTGAACCATTGTCCCACTCTAGAAGTGCTGGAGACACCTCTGCAGTCACAGAATCTTTATTTAAATGTCTTATTTTATTGCGTGTGTGGTGAAGTCCCTGTGGTAATCTGTGGGTTAAAGTCTGGAAAATATTGCTCATGCTTCTGGCTGTAGGAGTCTCTGCCTGAAGTGTCGGGACAGAGGACTGGATTGCGTAACGGCCTGACTCCTGCCTCACTTTTCTGAAAACTCTAGGTCTCCTGTGCCACTTGGATGACGCGTGTGTCAGCAATCCATGCCAGAAGGGTGCTCTGTGTGATACCAATCCTGTGAATGGACACTACATCTGCACCTGTCCTCAGGGCCATAAGGGAGCAGACTGCACTGAGGATGTGGACGAATGTGCAATGGGTGAGTTTCTGTTTGCTGTCCGTGGGTACACGAGCAGGGAGTTGGGGCATTTGCTGGTTCCTGCTTCTAGAGCGTGATGCATGAAGGCAACCCTGACTGACTTTATGACTTGGTCCAGGTGATCCTGCTGTGGCAGGGGGATTGGACTAGATGATCTTTCAAGGTCCCTTCCAATCCCTAATGATTCTATGATTCTATTCTATGATAATACCTAACCAGCACTCAGGGCAGTACTGAAAAGAAGCACTGTTCTGGAACCCTCACTACAAGGAGAACATACAAGTGCTGGAGTGTGCCCAGAGGAGGCTTGCAAAGCACAAGTCCTGTGAGGAGCTGCTGAGGGAACTGGGTTTGTCTAGTCTAGAGAAAAGGAAGCTGGGATAAGACCATCTTACTATGTAAAACCACCTGAAAGGATGTTGGAGCAAGGAGGAGAACAGCCTTTTCTTCCTAGTGGAAAGTGATAGGACCAGAGGAAATGGCTGCAAGTGGCACCAGGGGAGGTTTAGGCTGGATGTTAAGAAGAAATTCTTCTCTGAAAGGGTCATGGGCTTTGGAACGGGCTTCCCAGGACAGTGGTGCAGTCACCATCCCTGGAGAGTTTTAAACAATGTGTGGACCTGGTGCTTCGGGACATGATTTACTGGTGACCTGGCAGTCATTGGTCTTGATGATCTTAAAGATTTCTTCCAACCGAAGAGATTCAGTGATTCCTCAGTCTGCCTTGGACTAGAGTGCCGTTCATTTATGAGAACACAAAGAACTACTTGGGTTGTTTTGTGGCTGTGGCGGCATCTTTTCAGCCTGGGGAGCGAACTAAATGTAAAAGATGACCTAGAGATAAGGCTTTGAAAGCATCATTAGTCCTCTGGTCCCTGGTAGCTGATACTCTCCTCCCCAGAACTGTCATCAGAACTGCAGACCAGAGTTGCCCCTTTGGTCTGTTGGTAATGACGGCAATCTTTCTTATTGCCTCTGACAGGCAAGTAACTGCCACATTTTCTTCTATCACAGCAGCCTTTCCCCACAAGGATGAACAGTCTTTCCCTCGTATTATTTGCTGGAAAAGAATGACCACTAGAAAAGACCATGACTAATAAAGAATGCTGTGGCTTTCCTGGGAGAGGTTTTGACACACACACACACACACTCAAATTTTTTTTCTTGCAGCCAACAGCAATCCATGTGAACATGCTGGGAAATGTGTCAACACTGAAGGCTCTTTCCACTGTGAGTGTCTGAAGGGCTACACGGGACCCCGCTGCGAAATGGACATCAATGAATGCCACTCAAATCCCTGCCAGAACGATGCCACGTGCCTGGATAAAATTGGGGGATTCACATGCCTGTGTATGCCAGGTGAGGGGAGTTCTGATGGAGCTGGGGCTACCAGCTTACGGAAAAAAATCAGAAGGTAGAGCACAGGGCAAGCTGCCAGCTCTGCTGAGGTGGAACACCAAATTGCACAGGGGTGAGGCTACATAAAAGCGTGAGAGAGCGCTGGCTGTGGTGGCACCAGCCAGGAGGACTTGGCATTTGTGTGGGGGAGGGATAGAGCAATTAAAGGACTGAGGAATAAACCAGTCAGTACAGCAGCAGAGGAAGTTACATTCTAGACTGAGGTACATGTGAACAAGGGTGGGGGAATGGTTTCGAGCTGAAAGATGGGAGATTTAGGTGAGATCTTAGAAAGAAATTTGTTCCTGTGAGGGTGCTGAGGCACTGGAACAGATTGCTCAGGGACACTGTGGCTGCTCCATCTCTGGAGGTGTTCATGGCCTGCTGGGATGGAGCTCTGGGCAGCCTGGTCTGATGAGATCAGTGGCAGGAGGTGGGGCGTGATGATCTCTGATGTCCCTTGTACGGAGGAGTTTGGGACTGGATAATCTCTGAGATCCCTTCCAACTTAAACCATTTGATAATTCTGTAAAGTCATGATTTGAAAGCAAAACAGGTGCAAACTTTAAAGAACGGCTGTGTTTTTGAGATACATATGTGATTCTGGATAAGAATGTTTGGGTTTGGTTTGTTTTCTCTGCTTAAAATACTCCAAATGATGCAAGTTCCCATTGACCTGAGGAAATGGCTGTGGAAGAGTTGCTGTGTTGAAGAAGACCATGTAAAATTTGCAGGCCCAGAGCATCCCAATGTAGTCTGCTATTTTGCTTGAATTGATAGAAATTGATAAGAAAAGGGTAACAGGTAGCTAATTGCAGAGCCTTGTGAAGTACAGTGAAAGAATTGTGACCCCTGCAGGTGATCAGCTGATGCCATGAAAACCAAAATGGTTTTTTATTAGTATTTAATCTGTTAGGAAAGGTGGAACTCCCATGTCCTCAAGCTGCACCAGGGGAGGTTTATGTTGGACATTAGGAAAAGCTTCTTTGTGGAAATAGTCATCAGGCCTTCCAGCACTGATGTGAGAGGCAGTTACTCTTTCAAGGACATTTTTATAAGGCCTTCCGTCACCTCTTTTGTTTTTAAACCAGGTTTTAAAGGTGTTCACTGTGAAGAAGATATTGATGAGTGCCTGAGTAATCCTTGCGTGAACAACGGAGAGTGTCTTGATAAAGTCAACCGCTTCCTCTGTGTCTGTCCTCCAGGTGAGTGCTCATTTCTGGAAGCTTTTCCTGCTTCATCTAACCAGGAACCGGAGAGATAAGTGAGACATTGTGGAAGGAGGGTTGTTTGTTTTGAGCTACTGTTGTCTTAGTGCAGTGTGTGTTTGAATGAATGAGCTGCAATCACTGGGAAATAAGAACAGACATGTATTAGTTGCAGGAGTCTTCTGGTGCCTTTAGCTGGAGAGATGTTGAGAAACATACAGTTGATATCTCATCTTAGAGGTAATTGGCAGCATGGGCTTGTTATTGTGAGTATCGTAGTGAGATACAGATGAATAATTCCAAGTACATTTTAAAAATCAGAGCCTCTGCGGTTTTTAGGCGGAAACTGTTTTAGCGATGTTCTGGTCACTTGTGCTCCATCTGCTTTATTTCTGTTGGACTTGACCATCTCCGTTTTCAAGCTGAGCCTCTTTTGACCTGGAGGATAGAAACTGTGTTTTGGCTGCTGGTGTGGATGAGGAACCAACCCACCCAGGGTGTGATGCATAACGATGCGGCTGAGTTTAGATTTAAGAAGCTTATGTTTGGGTAGTTTTAAGGATTTACAAATAAATACTGTTTAGATTAAGTGCTTGAAATTACGTCTGGATTTTCATCTCTTTTGTTTCTTCCTTGCAGGCTTCAGTGGTGCTGTGTGTCAGATTGACATAGATGACTGCTCCAGCACACCGTGTCTCAACGGAGCCAAATGTATTGACCATCCCAATGGCTACGAGTGCCAGTGTGCCACAGGTTAGTCAGGTGTTCAGAGCTTCTGCGCTGGGGCTGCGTGTAGCCTAAATCTGTAAAGGGATACTTAAAGTGTCAGCACTTGTTCTTTCTTTCTCTGAACTACTGCTTGTTTGTTGGTGAAGCTTTGCCCCTACCCTGCAACAGAGAAGAGCATTTCTCCTGCTTGTGACAGCAGTAAGTTTATACCTGAGGGGAGTTCTGGCCTCCCTGTTCAGCCCCACCTCTTGTTTCCCAGGTGGTGTCAGCTTCTTCTGTATTGACTGTGGAATCCATGAGTGGAAAACCAGCAGCATGAAGCCTGTTACCTCGGGCTTATCTTTTCTTTCTTACAAGCTGGATTGTGTAGCGTGCAGCTGAAGGACAGGAGATGGACTGAGCAGCACTACTGTGCATTGTGATTGCTGTTGTGTCAGGCTAGTCTATGTCAAAAGTGCAAGATTGAAATGCAGTGAAAAGCCACTGGAAGAAATGCCATACAGTAGCTGTCTGCCAGAACATAATTAATGTGATGTGTCAAGCATCTTACAGAAATTCTGGCAGAGCTGTGGCTGGAACTGAGGAGTTCTGGGTTTTTTTTCTGGAATGCCCTAAATTCCTTTTCTGCTTGATTAATTACACATTTAGAAGTGTCAGGTTTAATTATGGGATTTTCTTATCTTTAGGAGTGATGTGGATAGATTTTTTTTTTATCTTATTTTTTACATCTGATCAAGTAAGAGCCTTCAGTAAGGAATGACTCCTACTTGCTTTCAGCTAATGGTGCCTCGTGCATTGCTCGTGATGCAGGTTCAGACATGGGATTCACGTGGATTCAGCTCTTCCATCAGGGAAGGGGCTGAACAATTCCTGGAGCTACCTTTATTCCAGAAAAGTGCTGTTATGTGAGCTAGACCTTTGAGCAGTTATTCTCATTTTGAATCAAGAAACACATTTGCTCTTTAAGTGGTTTAGTTGAGCTGTAGTAGGAGGCAAAGTTAGTTCCTCAGTAAATGCCTGCTAAGTGTTACATTTACTATTGACAGCCTTCTGTAAGACTGAAATGTGGAATTCCTCACTGGGGCAGGTCAGTTACTGGAAAGTGATGTTTGAGTATGTTCTTGCTCTATTAACCTCGTGTTATGAGTGATACTGTGTTCCCTGAATGGTAATCGCCAGCTGCTAAAGTCATTGAAAACTGCAAAATGTTTGGCCAAATGCTGTACAGATAGCTCTATTTACTGCTTGCTTTTTGTCTTTTCTTTCCCTTCTGGCATTATTCCACTTCTTCTTCCCAGTGGTAGACCATGGCATTTCTTTTCTTGAGTTGTCCTAGGTCTCTCCCTTTTTTCTTTGCCTGTGTCCTCTCTTTTTAATTTATTTTTTTGCCACTGTTCCTCCCCTTATCGGTTTGTTTTCCTCCCTTCCCTAACACCTTTTTATATCCATCTCTCTAACTAGCTTCCCTTCCCTCTCCCCACCTACCTCCACACCCATTCTTCCATGCATACGTTCGCAGAACTTGGAAATGTTAGCCGTCACCTGGTATGTTTGACCAGAGAAATAACCACAAACCTGTATGAAAAATGGGGAGCCTGTTATCCACTTATAATACCCAGGTGAGAATCACTCTTCAGCTGTTGAAATTCCCTGCAGCGTGGTTTGTATCAGTCTCCAGTTGGTACCTGAAACTGGAAGTTCCACCTTTCTAATCTCCAGCTGCTGGAAGGCAGTGTGAGCTGTCGCTCGAAAACTTCATCGCTGAAAACCCATTTATTTTATATTATTCTTGTGTTTCATACAGCTCTGCTCCACCACAGAGAACAGGGCTCTCAGGGGAGTTCTTTGCTGCTCTCAGCTTCCTGAACTGTTGCTGTAGCCCTTCTGCTGAACAGGTTCTGTCTTCCTGTGTTGCTCAGGTTGTTTCCCAGCTGAAGCGGAATGAAACAGGCTCGAGCGCCGCTTGTTTCATTGCTCCAAACCAAAGAGGTTGCATGCAGTCATTAATTTGCAGTTGGTGCTTGCAGTTCCGGAAAGGTTTCCCAATGAGAGGAGCAGGAAACGTTTTAACAAGCAGAGCAGCAGAAGCTGTGGCGTGAGCCAAGGGAATTCCCTTGGGAAAGTTTCTGCAGCATCTTTGCAGTAATTTCTCACACTAAAACAGCCAACCCCTCCTTGGTGTTGGACAGAGGAGATAATGGCAGCAGAACCTTCAGGTAGTTCGTGCGTTCTCATGGAGCTTTCCATGTTTCCTCTTGTTGCTACTGTTCTGAACCAACTGAACTTGCAGTTGAGATGCCCAGTTACCCTTTGTGTTCTCGGCCACGTTGCTGGTTCTTAACGTGATTCTTGCTGCATTTTGCTTTGTGTTCACGACAGCATCGTACCAGTTCACTTCTTAATTACCCCCACTCATCATTACTCCTCAGGTTTTACTGGCCTGCTGTGCGAGGAGAACATCAACAACTGTGACCCCGACCCCTGCCACCATGGGGAGTGTCAAGATGGGATTGATTCGTACACGTGTGTGTGCAGCCCTGGCTACATGGGGGCCATATGCAGTGAGCAGATTGATGAGTGTCACAGCAATCCTTGCCTGCACCAAGGGCGCTGCATCGATCTGGTGAATGGCTACCAGTGCAACTGTCTGCTGGGCACTTCAGGTACATAAAGTACAAGAGGAAGGTTTGGGTTCTAGCAGCATTCAGGGGTTTGGTTATTCTTAGGTGTCCTCAGGTGTCTGCTGTGTTTGCATAGAGTGATAAACTTGTTGCATTGAGTCCACAGTGTGCACCTGCAGCCAGAAGGCCAGCTGGGTCCTAGGATGCATCAAGAGAAGTGTGGCTAACAGAGCAAGAGAGGGGATTCTGGCCCTTTCCTCTGCTCTTTTGAGTCCCTACCTGGACTACTTTGTCCAGTTCTGGTGTCCTCACAAAAAAAAAGGACATTGAACTATTGGAGTGAGTCCAGAGGAGGCCACAAAGATGATCCAGGGGCTGAAGCACCTTTACTGTGAGGACAGGCTGAGGGTGCTAGGGTTGTTCAGCCTAGGGAAGAGAAGACTCTGGAGGGATCTTACAGCTGCCCTCCAATACCTGAAGGAAACCTACAGGAGGACTGGAGAAGGGACTTTTCCCAAGTGGATCCAGCGACAGGACAAGGGGAAGTTGTTTGAAACTGAAGGAGAGTAGGTTCAGACTGGATCTTAGGGAGAAGTTCTTCAGTGCAAGGGTGCAGAGACTTGAATCGATTGTCTGGAGAGGTTGTGTCTGCCTCCTCCTTGGAGGTGTTCAAGGCCAGGTAGGATGAGGCCTTGAGCAACCAAATCTTGTTGAGACACGTTGCTGCCCACGGCAGGGAGGTTGGAGTAGATGATCTTTAAGGTCCATTGCAACCAAAGCCAGTCTACGATTAGTTCTCCACGCTTAACCTTCCTGTGTTTGTGTGGATTGTTCAACCTTACTGGCACCACAACTGCTCTTGTAGGAATTTGTCTTCTCCTTGCTCCCAACATTCCAAAAAGTAGACATGGTTTTCCAAATGGAGTATTCATTTGTTTAAACATTTAGTACAAGTTCAGGTTCATATTCATGACTCAGGTGACATCCCATGGTGTCGCTTCTTCGTTGCTCACCTGTTTCAGTTGCCCTGACACACACAGAACGTTGAAGCAGGTGGGATTTTTAATTTGACTAATTCTGGGAAATGGTTTTGTATGGTGTCTCTGTAAGATTTTGCCTCCTTATTCCTCTAACTTCTTGTTTTTTCCAGGAGTGAACTGTGAAAATAACTTTGATGATTGTGCCAGTAACCCCTGCGTCCACGGGGACTGTATCGATGGCATTAATCGCTACAACTGCGCTTGCAAACCTGGATTTACAGGTAAAGGCAGCTACCCTATAGCTCTGAGCTGAAGATAGTTATCTGGGTGGCTGAGGGAGCTGTTCTTTGCATACTGACTGCAAGGGAGTCAGTTAGCAGCTCGGGAAGTCCTGCTAATCGTTGAATCTCAGTGTCTTACGTTACAGCGAGTTCTGCCAAGCAGAAAAATGGCCTAATCTGTGCTGCGAAATGCCATTCTCGTTAGGTAATTACCTCAAATTCATGGTGCTTGGTTTTATAACAAATAAACCCATGTGACTTTGGTTTATTATTTACAGCTTCTTTTTTTCAGAGGCAGAGATTGTGGACAGTACAGAGAGGTGTTTGATTAGACAATACCTTGGGCTTTAAGCTTTAACTCAGCGTTCTGCTGAGCTGCTCTCCACGCTGAATCTCCAACTGAATAACCTGCTTTATTTTTCACTACTACTTTTACACACCATGGTCTGTTCTGTCTCCTTTTTAGATGAAAAAGACTAATACAGTAAACATTGGGCTGAAAAAAAAGAAGCTTCTAACTGTAGCTCTACATGGGGACTATTTCTGATGACCCAAGCACAACTCAGCACTGTTTATAATTGACTTAATATGTTTAGAGCCACGTAGGGTGGCTCATAAAATAGCAGTAAGGCACTTGGTACCGTTTATAAGAGTTTTCTCATCACGTTTGTTACTGGTTGTTACCAAATGATTCTAATTAGCATCAATCTGAACCACATTAGAAATAGCACTGGGCGGTTTCACGTGTCTCGTGCGTCTCTAAACTTGTGAGGCTCCTTCCTTCTTTTGGCTCTGGCACGGTCATTCTCTTTCGTTCCCCAGAACAGGAAGAGCCATAATCTTGATCCACTCTTGCCTTTCAGTCTCCTTTGTTGGTGCCATTTGTTATCCTACTGGAATTATGCTGTTAAAATAGTTCGGTCCTATGACTAATGCTGCAGTATGTACAGAGCTGGCTTGCATGGGGGTCTCACTGCTTCATCTCTACCTCACATTAAAAGTGCTCTCAACTTTCAATGTTCACTTTGTTCAGCTTTGCAGCCTCACAGGATCTTACGGTCACCGCTCGAGGATCTTGCAGTCGTAATCAGAGACAGGCAAAACAGGAAGCGGTGTCTTGTAGAGTCCTTTTTGCGCAATAAACCACAAGAACTATATTTACTGCAGGCAGTGTGGCAGTGGTGGTAGTTCCAAGGGTAGGTACTTTCAAAGCCGAAGAGCCAGGACTGTGACAAGTGTAGCTCGAGAGGTTTGTTCCAAGCATGATACGGTTGAGTGGTTTTTGGTTGCCTTCCTAATGACTATTAACTAGTGATTTTTAGTGAAGTTGTGCTGAGATGTTTGAACAGTTTGTAAATACTTGTGGAGCGTTAAGTGCTCTTTTCCAGGCTGCATCTTTCAAAAATGCTTCTTTTGATTTCGAGGCATGAAAACTGTCCTGCTGCTTTGGCTTTGCTGAGCTGTGTCTCAATGCTTGTTCTTGCACATTTGCAAAACAAATGCTCTTGTGAGAAATACTATATAATAAGGTGTGGTTTTCTCTTTCTAGGTCCACGTTGTAACGTGGACATCGACGAGTGCATGTCCAACCCCTGCCATAACGGTGGAACATGTGTAAATGAAGTCAATGGCTTTCGGTGTGTGTGTCCTGAGGGCTTCCATCACCCCCACTGTCAGTCGCAGGCCGACGGCTGTCTTAGTAACCCCTGTGTACATGGCAACTGCACCCATATTCCTAGTGGGTAAGTACACACTGTCACATTCAACCTACCTGCCACCTTCTGCAGTTGTTTTCTTCTTGCTGTGTCATGAGTTCCACCTCTAATTGTGTTTTCTGATTTTTCTCTAATTGATTAAGATTCAGGCTCTTTCTGCTGCCATCATCGTAGTAAGGTACCTGCTGCAGTTACCAGCTGCAATGTTTCTGTCCTGCATTATGTTCTTTGTTGTCTTTGCATGGGCATGTAGGCTGGTACACTGGAAGGGTTTGACAATTCAAGGGGATGAATACATTGAGTGCAATTCAGGTAAAGACATGGTTGTCAGTGGAATCTTTGAGGAGCAGCAGCAGTCCATCAGTCTCTAAAACACTGAGCATGGAGATCATCTTTGTTGGCTAGCACACTTCTTGCTACCCAAATACTCCTTGTTGGGGAGCTGGCAGGCAGCTTTTTACATTAGGGAATAGAGTAATTTTGTCCTCTTTAATCACATTGTTGCCTGCCCAAGAGTAAAAGGAAAGTTCTTCCAGGTTGTTTGGGCAGCAGGAATCTTCCTGTCCAGGAAAACTCTGATTTTAGGAGCCCTGAATTAGGCTCCTTTATGTTAATGCAGGGCCTGTGGAGGGAACAGGTTTGGGGAGGTAGGGCTCACGTTTGTGAAACTTCCCCGCTGTCCATGGCAAAGCAGAGCCTCCCGGATGCTGCGATGCTGCACCAAGTGCTGACACAAGGGCAAGGAAGCCATTTACCTCTGCGAGTAACCGAGTAGGGCAGGATTCAGCGCTCTCCCTGGAGCTGGCAGCATTGCTAATCCAGCCTCTGTGCAAGCTTGGAAAACAGATGTTCTGCTTCGTATTGTCTGCCAGCTGCCAGCTGCATTCCCACTGACATCCCTCTACATCTCTTGCTCAGTGCCATGGTGGGGAGGGAGGCTGATGTGTGTGTGTTGCATGGCCTGAGTCCAGGGTGTTTCATCAAGCCCTTGGTTCCACATCATGCAGGTGGATTGCTGCTCTGCCTCAGATTTGGAAACATGAGGGAGAATATCGCTCCTGCTCCCAGCAAGCTGCTTTCCTTTGCAATTACTACATTGTATTAAATCAGTCTAGTTATCTTTGGAACCCATTGTTCCTCTCCACCTTTTTTATTCTTCTGCCTTTGTTTAAATGTGTTGAGATGGTTCCTATCAAAGCAGAAACATGTGGCTGGTTGACTGGGTGCTCTGTGAAAACTGTAACGGAGGAGAGAGTGGTTTCAAGGGAGGTTTATCTTTCAGCATTTTCATAACTATACAGCTGGGATAGGCAATGCAAACATAACTTAGGGCTCTCCTAATGAGAGGGGTTCTGATTTTCTCTCCAAAACTCATCTGCAGGAGGAAATGTGGTCAATTATTTCAGAATGCTCTAAAATGACTGCTGTCTTTGCGTTTAAAGGTACAAGTGTGTCTGCGACCCGGGCTGGGTGGGAGACTACTGTGCAACAGAAGGGAACGAATGTAAATCAAACCCCTGCCAGAATGGAGGAACTTGTGAGGATCTGTTGAACGGATACAGATGTGCCTGCAGGAAAGGATTCAAAGGTGAAAATTCAGAGAGACGTTTCTGTTTTCTTTTTCCTTTCCACTTCGTTGCATCCTTAGTGCCAATATCATATTTTCATTGAAATTCATGGAAGATAGGGGCCAAGAGGGATAATGCTGTGGTTGTATGAGGTTGAGTTGCAGTCAGTTCATGTAGACGTGGTACCGTATTGAGTAAGTCCTAGCTAAGCTCTGCTTGGATTCATTAAGAGATGTCCTGGTGGCAGCTCAGCTTAATCATAGAATCGTTAGGGATTGGAAGGGACCCCAAAAGATCATCTAGTCCAATCCCCTTGCCACAGCAGGATCTCTTCACTGGAGAATTGAGATGTATAAATGCTCTGGGAGTGTCTTTATTCATTCTTCCAGTAAGCACCCACCTCTTAGCAGCATATTCTCCTGGTTTTTTCCCCCTTCTGCTGTCCAGGTGTAAACTGCCAGGTAGTGGTTGCTCCTTGTTCACCTGATCCTTGTGAGAACTCGGGAATTTGCCAAGAATCTCCTGACTCTGAGGGCTACACCTGCCAGTGTGCCCCTGGCTGGGAAGGTAACCTGGGTGGGGAACACGCTGCACTGTCAGCGCTGAGCCGTGCTGCTGTTGAGCCTGTTGACCACTGCCTTATGAGGGGTCTCACTTCTGGACTCTCCGTGTTTCAGGGGAGAGATGTACAGTGGATATCGATGAATGTCTCTCCAAGCCCTGCAAGAATCATGCTCTGTGCCATAATATTCAAGGCAGCTACCTGTGCGAGTGTCGGCCTGGCTTCACTGGAGGAGACTGTGACAGTAACATTGATGACTGTCTTTCAAGTGAGTATCAGCAGACTGCTCTGCTTTCCAGGTTTTTTCCTAGAAATAATGTAGCTGTGCTGTTAAAAGACAGCTGTAAGATAATTTTGCTGTCATTACAAAAAATGTAAAAGACCCAGAGCTTTATCTTTGTAAGCAGCCCCCTGCCATGGGCAGGGACACCTCCCACCAGACCAGGCTGCCCAGAGCCTCATCCAACCTGGCCTTGAACACTTCTAGGGATGGAGCAGCCACAACCTCCCTGGGCAACCTGTTCCAGTGCCTCAGCACCCTCACAGGGAAGAATTTCTTCCCAAGATCTAATTCAATGATTGAGGCAGTCCAAATCACACAGAATCACAAATGTTACAGGTCGGAAGGGACCTCGAAGAGCGTTGAAGTCCAAGCCCCCTGCCGGAGCAGAGTCTCTCATGTTCAGCCACTAGAAATGGTCTGAAGGGTTCTAGCTAACAGCAGTTGTTCTCAGATTCTTAACTTGAGAAGGTCCTTAGAGCTTACTTACTTTAACAAAGGAACATTGCTAAGTGAAGAATTATATTTGCCTAAAGTTCTAATAGACCAAGTGAAAACAGCGCTGCAGGGCTCTACTGACCTGTGGTGTGGGAATGCAGGGTATAGCAGCCTTTCCTGAAACGTCTCTGCCAGACATTAATATTCTGGGGAGAGAAGATTCTGTTGCTGTTCCAGTTACTTCATATTTGAAAGGAAATTAAACAGCAGCTTCTGGAGCAGGACTCAGTTGCAGGAGGACAGCACATACACTGATGAGTATTGAAACTGCTTAAATTACGCGAAAGCAAATGTTAATTTCATGCCCTGGATGCTGCTGTTTACAAGGGAAACCAAATACACAGTAACTTCTTTCTCTTGCTGGGCAAATGTCTGTGTCCTCATCAGATGAAATCAGAGTCTCCTGAGAAGTGTCATGTGTTTGAAAGTTCATCGGTTGCTATTTGAGAAGTGCTTTATCAAACCTTGGAGGAGTTCACGGTGTTGTCGTGTTTAAACTGGCTAGTTTAAAAAAAACAAAACCAAAACCCAACCCCCAAACCTCTTTTAATTAGAAACCAGAGTCTTAAACACTTCAGGTATGAAGTTAGGGAGTAGCATTGTGCACTGAAAAAAACTTGTGACTGCTGTAGAGAAGGATCCAAACAAGTCTGTTAGCAAAAGGCACTGTAGGAGACCCCAAGGAACTTGTAGGACATCTGGCTCAGCCCAAGTGTGAGCAGGCAGGTAGAGCCCAAAAGATGTCATGTTGCATTAACCCAGAGCATTGCTTACTGGAGCAAAGGAAATGATTGCTTGTCCTGTTAGTTCTAACGTGGGTGTCTGAAGATAAAAACCTTCTCAAAGTGTTCATCGTTCTTTGCGGAACAGCTGGGAAACGTCTCTCTATCCCTCAGTGTTGTGAGAGCTGAGAGATTTATCCCGTGCTGCACACCCAGGAGATTGGAGAAGAATTTCAAATTACAGCTACAGCTGATTTCATTTAGCAAAACAAAACCCTTCCACAGCTTGAGCCAAATGTCTTTAATCTATGAAGCAAACAAACGCTCCAACAAGAAGAAGCTGATACTCGAGTGTCCCTTTTCTGTCAGTACATTAATGCTCAGCTTTTGGCCCCGCTCACGAGTGGCTGGCTGCCAGAGACACAACACTGCATAGCTGCCACGGGTCTCGCCTCCAACGTCTGTCTCTCTGTAGCACTCAGTGGCCTTCACATGCAGGTGTGTGTCTTGCACCAAATTTGTATCACATGAGCATATTTCTCAGTCAATAAATGAGCTTGAATTACCTTTCACATCTGTTCTCTTCATTTATCAGTGGACAGAACAATCTTGTACTTAGAGTGAACTGCAGATTTTTTTGGTGGAGCCTGTTTGCTTTTTTAAAGCTTGTATTTCAGTGATAAAAGGTAGTCCTAGATTAAAACAAAAGGCTTTGTAATCTTTTTCTGCCATCCCCTTTTCCTCCTCCCTCCCAGTTTCCCTCCCTCCGTTGTCCATAGGCATTTGGTCTAGGGAATGCAAGAATCTGGTTCCAGAGGCAGAGGAGTCTGGGTCTTAACCCCACAAGTAGAAGTAGTGCAGGAAGAAACTCCTGAATGGCAGAGGGCTTTCAGGCAGACTCATACTTGTGGAAGAATAAGGAAAACAGTAGTAGGAGGTGGCTTAGGCCACAAAACACTGGTAACACATGGAGTTGGACCCTGGTAGGGGTAAGGACACAACAAGAAGCAGACTTGGTCAGGAAGAAGCAGCAGTTACTGGCTGTCTGCATTGTCTGTATCAGTAGGTATTTGTCAAAAAAGCAGAGCTTGAATTTTAAACCAACAGTCTTTGGCTCTTGTTTGGTTGGGTTTGGTTCAACAAATCTCTGCAAAGAAACCTTTGGCCCTGAAGCTTGTTCTTGATGCACACTCTTCCAAATTTGTTGATGATGCTTTGCAATTGTCTCTTCATTTAAATGACTAAGAAACAGCCTTGTCAGTGGTCTGTCACACTCTAGGCTGTGAGATACTTTTTGTTCCTAAAAGCAGCTGCTCTGGGTCTGGCCCCTGGCCATTACCCATTTTAACCCTCACTGTGTGTGATGCTTCTCTTAGATCCCTGTCAAAATGGAGCTTCCTGTGTGGATGGAATAAACTCCTTCTCATGCATCTGCCTGCCTGGATTTCATGGAGACAAATGTCAGACAGATACCAACGAGTGTTTGAGCGAGCCGTGCAGGAACGGAGGGACGTGCACCCACTACGTCAACAGCTACACGTGCAAGTGCCAGCCTGGCTTTGAGGGAACCAACTGTGAGAACAACATTGATGAATGCACTGAGAGGTGAGAGAGCATCACTGTGCTGCTGCACTGAGAAACCACAGCATGTGTGCTTGTGGCTCCAAGTCGGTCGAACTCGGAAGCAGAATTTAATAACAGGAATCTGTTTTCTTGCTGTTTGTCACTTATGATTTTGCAAAGAAAATCTTTCTGACCTTGTGTAGGATACCAGCTGAAAACTTGTTGGTCTTCAGTTTACCCAACTAGTTAGAATCTCAGTTCTGTTTCATCCTGGGAGATGAGAAGGTCAACATGAGCCAGCAGTGTGTGACGGCAGCCCAGAAGACCAACCATATCCTGGGCTCTATTGCAAGAAGTGTCACCAGCAGGTCAAAGGAGTTGATTCTTGCCCTCTGCTCTGCTCTTGTGAGATCTCACCTGAAGTCCTGTGTCCAGTTCTGAGGTTCCCAACATAAGAAGGATATGGATATACTGGAATAAGTCCAGAGAAAGCCACAAGGATGATCAGAGAGCTGGAGCAACTCTGCTGTGAGGACAGGCTGAGGGAGTTGAGGATATTCAACCTGGAGAAGGCTCCAGGGGGACCTTGTAGTAGCCTTCCAGTGCCTGAAGGGACTACAGGAAAGCTGGAGAGGGACATTTTACATAGGATTCTAGTGATAGGACAAGGGGGATGGGTTCAAGCTAAAATAGGGCAGATTTAGATGAGATTTTAGGAAGAAATTCCTTCCTGTAAGGGTGCTGAGGCACTGCAACAGGTTGCCCAGGGAGGCTGTGGCATCCCTGGAAGTGTTCAAGGCCAGGTTGGATGAGGCAAAGTGGTCTGGTCAGACGGATCCCTGCTTATGGCAAGGGGTTGGCACTGGATGATCTCTGAGGTACTTTCCAACCTAAACCATTCCGTGTTTTGAAAAGGAATGACAGTGAATAAGAAATGTTAAACAGTAATAAGTGGTAGCTTATTAAACCATAACTAATTTCTACTTTTATAAGACTACTGTCTTATAAGAGGGGAAATAATTGATTTGCTGTGACCATTTGCAGTAGTGACAAACACAAAAGCTGCAAAAATGGAAGTGGTTGACAACTCTTAGCAAGGCAGGGAAAATAAATTAGCCCTGAGCTGACATATTCATAGCAAATAATACGAAGAAGCACTGGAAGGAACATTAAATCCACAAATTCTGTACTGGAAAGGACCTTTTAGTACTCCCAAATTGGATGGAGTTTAATGGTGTTGGGGTAAAACTTGAGGACCAGAGGTTGTTCTAAGGGTGAGGTGTGGAGCTGAGTTAAAATGCTCCACAGCTGGTCCTTATATAAATGGTTTGCTTGCTAGTCTTAAAAGCCCTTTGAAAGTTAACCCTGCATATCCATCATCTGCCTGGGTGTTTATTTTAAGCTTTGTCAGGACTGAGGTAAGGAACTTCAGACAGAGCAACTGAGATGATGAAGGAAGTAGAACACCTCCCTTATGAGGAAAGGCTTAGGGATCTGGGTCTCTTGAGCTTGGAGAAGAGGAGCCTGAGGGGTGACCTCATTAATGTCTATAAATATGTGAAGGGTGGGTGTCAGGAGGATGGAGCCAGGCTCTGCTCAGTGTCATCTGGTGATAGGACGAAGGACAATGGGTGCAAACTGGAAAATAAGAGGTTCCATATAAAAATCAAAAGGAACTTCTTCCCAGTGAGGGTGACAGAGCACTGGAACAGGCTGCCCAGGGGGGTTGTGGAGTCTCCTTCTCTGGAAACATTTATAACCCGCCTGGATGTGTTCCTGTGTGACTTGGTCTAGGTGATGCTGCTGTGGCAGGGGGATTGGACTGGATGATCTTTTGAGGTCCCTTCCAATCCCTTATCATTCTCTGGTGGAAACAATCTGATTAAGCTTAAAAAAAAAAAAAGACCATTCTAGTCTGGTTGCCAGAAACAAATAAGGTGCCTAATGCAGAGCTCTTGGTATTCCCTTGTGAGTTCTGTACACGAAGCAGAGATCTTTCTTACCTTTTATAAAATTGCATCTAAGGGGGAGGAGGTATTTGAATGTCTTTTGCTTAAGAACAGGATTGTGTCACTGATGAGGGTGTGTTTCATTTGCACAACAGTTGTTTAATCAAGTCAAGTGTGTTGGCCCTTCGAGCAGAATGCCTGACTCTTCCTTGAGGTTCCTCCTGTTTTTCTTTTCGTTATCAGTCAAGACAGGAACCAGTCTTGCAGGAATGAGTGAAGGATGTAGCAATTTTCAACGCCCTGTCGCACTAAACCAGTCACACCTTCTCAATCAAAATTTAGTGAGCTGTACTTAAAAGCCTCCCCATGGTTGGCTAATTTGAATTCCGTTCAAATAATTCTTCTGTGTGTTGTGTGAGAAGCCACCTATGAGAGAGTGCCACCTTCTTTCGGAGATGGGTACCTGCTCCCAAGTGATTGACAGTTCATAGAATGGCTGTGGTTGGAAGGGACCTCAGAGATCATCTGCTCCAACCTCCCTGCCGTGGACAGCGATGCCCCTCAACTAGACTTGGTTGCTCAAGGCCACATCCCACATGGCCTTGAATACCTCCAGGGAGGGGGCAGCCCCACAGCCTCTCTAGGCAATCTCTCCACCCTTGTACTGAAGACCTTCTTCCTAAGATCCAGTCTAAACCTCTTCTTCTTCAGTTTCAAACCATTTCCCCTTGTCCTGTCACTAGAGGCCCTTGGGAAAAGACCCTCTCCAGCCTTCCTGTAGGTTCCCTTCAGGTACTGGAAGGCGGCTGTAAGGTCCCCATGGAGTCTTCTCTTCCCTAGACTGAACAACCCCAGCTCCCTCAGTGCTCCAGCCTTTGGATCATCTTTGTGGCCTCCTCTGGACCTGCTCCACTTTTGCAGAATCTGGAGGAGACCTTTAAGGTCATCAAGTCCGACCTTCCACCTGGCACTGCCAGGTCACCCCTAAACCATGTCCCTCAGTTGCCATGAATGTAACAGCAGCGTCTGCTCCCCATAGAACAGAATTCAGCTCACAGGACAGAGGAATTTCTCTGGGAAAAAGGCTGGTGTTGACATCTCTACCATAAGCACAGCACAAAATTTAGATGTGCAAAACTTGCACTTGAGCTGAAGCAGGCGAGACAGTGGCTTCTTTCATGGAAGAACCTTCTGACATTGCGTGAAACCCATCGTGAGCGTGAATTTGTTTTGTGCACTTCAGCAGACTTCATTATCTTTAGCCTGATCTAGGGTTATTTTCAGAGGAGCAGAAGTTTCCTGGCAGATGTTGCTGTTGGAGGAAAAAGGAGTCCATTTTGCATGAAACTTCACTTCTCCTGACTTTCCCAGTCGCTTCTCCTGCCTTTCCCAGTCGCTTCTCCATGGGACAGCTAACCTGGCACAATTTCTTATGATCAGAACGTTGGGAAGGGGGAAAATTCCTTTGATCTGAATTCTTCCAGGGCATGTAGAACAACTTAACAAATCAAGGATTTAAAGTTCTCATGAGAAGAGGGATTTAGCTACAGCAATGCTTTCACATCATTTCAGTGAAGAAGATGCTTGTGTTTTGCATGTTACACAAATGTCTTCCCTGAGAAAACATACCTGGGACTCCTTTGAAGCTCTGGAAAAGAAGGGAGATTGCTTTGTTTCTCATAATTTGTAATACAATTGTAATTTATAATAAAATGTGAAGGAAATTCATCAGTTTCAGCTGGCCACACGCTTCTACCTGGTGCAGAGCTGTTTGTGGTTTGTGGAGCTGCGTAGATTTCATTAAATAAGTTACCTCCAGCACTAATGACTCATTGAAACCCTACCTTGCTTTCTTCATCCATCAGAGTAAATGACAGTGGGTTGGAGGGTGACCTGGAGTCCCCTTGAGTTGCTGGAGTCCCCTTGAGTTGCTGGAGTCCCCTTGAGTTGCTGGAGTCCCCTTGAGTTGCTGGAGTCCCCTTGAGTTGCTGGAGTCCCCTTGAGTTGCTGGAGTCCCCTTGAGTTGCTGGAGTCCCCTTGAGTTGCTGGAGTCCCCTTGAGTTGCTGGAGTCCCCTTGAGTTGCTGGAGTCCCCTTGAGTTGCTGGAGTCCCCTTGAATTGCTGTGCTCTGATTTCTGCCTATTTTTTGATAGCAGGAATTTAGGAGGGATTAGAACATCCCATAATCTGGTTTCCTCTCTGATTTCAGTCCCATTTACATGCTGTCAGCCAGTGGCATTTAGTCTCAACTTACCTTTTGTTCTCCTGTGTTGCAGCTCCTGTTTCAATGGAGGAACCTGTGTAGATGGGATCAATTCCTTCAGCTGCCAGTGCCCAGTGGGCTTCACGGGACCTTTCTGCCTCACAGAAATCAATGAGTGTGACTCCCATCCCTGCTGGAACAAGGGCTCCTGCGTCGACAGCCTGGGCACATACCGGTGTATATGTCCTCTGGGTTATACTGGGAAGAACTGTCAGGTGGGTGATGCTTTCTCACCAGTTTTGATTTGAGCTCTTTTCCAGCCTCAGTAGTTCTATGATTCTGTGAACTGTGCAGCAGCAGAAGTGACTGGATGAGATGTGAGGTACCAAGCTCAGCTCTGCTAAGAGGAGTCTGGCCCATTCAGTCTTGACAACAGAAGTCCAGCTCTTCTGTGCCCCAATTCAGCAGTCTGGAAACCAAATGGGTCTGTTTGCAAGGAGGAAGATATGTTTGTTTATGGGGATGAGTGTCAATGAAGCTTTCTTAGATAAGTTTTCTTAAATTCAAATAGCCATTAGCTCTGAAAATGAGCTCTTCATTTGAGGCATAAAAATTGTCCCAATTGAAGGCAGAATAGTTAAGACATATTTTTCAGAAATATTAAAAGCTGTTAAATATTTTAAAAGTATTTTGAAACTTATTTTAAACTATGTTTAAAATTAGTAGCAGTCTGATTAGTAGGACTTGATGTAACTGGTTTATTTTTTACAGGGTCTGTAGTTATTCTGGGTTGATGGTAGATGTTTTTATTGTGAGTGACTGACCAGTCCTTATTAAAAACTTGGCATATCACAGTGGAAACACAATGATGGTTTAGTTTTTCAAAACAGGGTTTTTTTTTCTTCTTTTCATTCTATGCTTATCAAAACAGCAGGAATGATTGGACTATTTTTAGCTCTGGAACAGTAAACACTTCATTGGCTTCTTTATCTGAGCACTGTCATTTAACAGAAGTAGATGGTGAATTTCTGAAACTCCTGGAAAACAGTACAACTGCATAAAAATTTTGTCATGGTGGGTGTTTGAAAAAGCATTTTAGTGCCATTGGGAGAAGGTTCTATTACTGGAGTTTGTGTGTTGCTAGACATCAAATGGTCAGGTCTGCTTCTAGGTGATGCTAGCGGAGGAAGTGAATGGCAGAGTGATGAAGGGGTAGAGGGAAAGGCAGCCCTTCTGCTACCCTGATTGTGCATTCTGGGCACAGCACCTCAACCTCACTGGGGGAACTGGCATCAAGAGCAATTGTAAAAGTTCAGCAGTTCCTCTTCTCCCCTCAAAACCTCTCTCCTTTGAGAAAAGGAACGTTCCTGTTCCCAAACAAGATGTTTGGGATTCTCAGAAAAGCTCACATGTTTGGAGAAGCTTCATCTCAACTCACTTTATGCAAGTGATCAGAACATTCTGAATGTGTAAGTGCTCCTCAAGCCTGTACTGGTGAGATTGATAAGGCTGCAGTGGCACCACAGTTCTTGTCTGAGTGGTGAACTGGCTTGACCTAATTAGCAAAGCTAAACGAGCAGCACAGAACCAGACAGCGATTCATAAGTTATAGAATTTGCATATAAAACAGCGACTCATTACGGATGCAGAAGCAAGAGGCTCCCTGTTTTCCTTCACACTCAGCTACATGTGATAAAACTTGGAATTAAGTTTCTTTTGGGTTGCCTGTGAAAGCACAGATTTTTCTCCTACTTTACTCTTTGTGAGGAGACAGTTTGCATCTGAAAAGCAGAACTTTCTGCAATTGAAATCACATTTTACAGCCAAAATTCAGCTACTGCTTGTTTGAAAAAACCTCATCCTTCCCTCAGGTCAGCTTGGAATCACTCAGATTGTTGTCTTGCTTTGAAGACTTGAGCACTCAAAAAGGAAATGATGGGTCGTGGCTGGTTTGTGTTAGGTCAGACAGTTATTTTGGATCCTCACTCCACTTTCATATGATGAGTTACTGAGTTTTGGTCTCTTCACTGGAAACTACTTTTTTACATAAAGAATCAAGAAAAGCAGGAGGCTTTGGCCCATCTTCAGTTTATAGAACAGTTTGGGGGGGGTTAGTTGAATCTCAGAAGACAGGAGAACACACTGGTCAGAAGGGACCTCAAATAAAGGGACAGAGAGACCATACTGGAGCAGATAAGGCCAAGAGCAGATATGGGGAGCTGGTGGCAAAAAGGAATAGCAAAGAACACACCTGCCATCCACAGAAAGCAGTGATGATGCGGGAGTTTGGGAGAAGAAAAGATGCCTGGAAGCCTCCAGCTAATGTGGAACTAGAAGCCTAGTCGAGATAAAATGGAATTTTCTCAAACCTAGCCAGCCCAAGATCCCTCTGCATAGCAAGGGGTGAGAATCCACTTGTTCTTGAAATGATGCTGGGGCTTCCATCCCTGCATTTGCACTTTCCTATGCACGTGAGCTCTTGAAGTTGTCAGTGAAGCGGCTCGCTTAGGCTTGGCAAGTACTGGCCCTTTCTGTCCCCTGCCATGTGGAACCAGTTTTGCAGGACTTCCTTTCTTTGCTTTTAACTTTGTGCTTTCAAGTCGTGTTTCCTGCTGTGCTTGTCATCTGTCATGTTGTGGGGTTTTTTGTCTCTCCAGGCACTCACTGATTTGTGCAGCAAGTCCCCCTGTAAGAATAAAGGCACGTGTGTCCAAAGTGGAGCCCAGACTCGCTGTGTCTGTCCACCTAGCTGGACTGGTGCTTACTGCGACGTGCCCAACGTCTCGTGTCAAGTGGCAGCTTCACAAAGGGGTAAATAAGCATCCTCTGGGCTCGAACCGCAAACATTTCTCCACACATCATTAATCTGTGCCTCCTTTTCTCCACACATGAGGTACAAACTGCCCAGACAGGTCAGATTTAAGACATGTTGTCCTCGTGCAAGAAAGGCATCTTGTAATTCATGCTCCTTGTAAGTATTTTCACAGGCAGTTCTGGGCACTGCGTGCACTGGTGAGCTCTGTAGGGAATTTCGTGGCCCTGCAAAGTAGTCATTTCCTGCTTCAGGATGTTCAAAATTCGGTCTGTGAGTGAGTTTTTTCCTGGAATGTGGTTTGTAGCCCCAGCTGATGGACAGTATTGTCCCATTTCCAGTCCAGAAAATCCAAGCAAGCAGATGCAGTGTCAAAGGGGAAGGATGTGAAGCTCCCATACCTTGACATTGTAGATAACAAAGTCTGAACCTTTCCACCACACCAGTAGAATTTAGATATTGTATGGACCATACAAACACTTCACACCAGTGCTGATGCTGATGATCCAAAGGGGACACAGCAGTGACATCCTTTGGGAGCCGCTGGTTCTGACCACAGTTCAGCTGAACTGGTTCAGCCACAGTTGGTTCTGACCCACTGTCATTTGAGAGCTCCTCAGTTTTTGAGTCTCACAGTTTGTTCAGTTTGTTTGATCTGACTGTATTCATTCTTGGTTGAGCTAGCAGCACCATCAGCAAATGTATTTTGTGCGCTTCTTCACCTTTTTTTATCTTTGTTTCAGGAGTCACAGTGGACCAGTTGTGCCAGCACTCTGGTCATTGCCTCGACGTTGGAAGCACGCACCACTGCCAGTGCCAAGTGGGCTACACTGGCAGTTACTGCGAGGTGCAGCTGGACGAGTGTGAATCCGGCCCCTGCCAGAATGGTGCGACCTGCCGGGATCACCTGGGTGGATACCAGTGCGAGGTAATGCATGGCCAGGGATTTCGTAGGAAGATAGTTTGACAGGAAGAGCTGACTCCTTGGAGCACTGCAATGCAAAGGAATCAGATTCTTCCAAGGCACAGGTTGCTTTTTGTCCTTCTTTGAAGCTCTTCTACTACTTGCATGTGTTTCTAGTTTAGCTGTGCTCCTGAGAGTCTTTAAAGACTGAATTAGAGATGTGATCATAAGACAATGTGGTTGATGGCCACTTGAGCTCCTCTTTGGAGACAGAGACCTTCTCTTGAAAGATCGTTTTGCCTGAGGTTTGGGTTATATTGAAGTATATACAGAATGCCTTAAAGGAATGTTGTATCTTCTCTATTGGATGGACAAATATCTCAGGATGGGAGATTACTCTCTGCTGCGTTTTGTTTCCTGTAGCTGATGTAGAGAGCAGTGTGTAGACCATGACTGAGCACTGGAACAGGGTGCCCAGGGTGGTTGTGGAGTCTCCTTCACTGGAGACGTTTAAGACCCATCTGGATGTGTTCCTGTGAGACTTAGTCTAGGTGATCCTGCTGTGTCAGGGGGATTGGACTGGATGATCTTTCAAGGTCCCTTCCAATCCCTGATGACTCTATGATTCTATGAGATCATGGTGTATCCACCTTCCCAAGCTTTTCAGCATGGTAGAACACCTTGGAACCTCAAGTCCAGATGCAAAGGAGATGTTTTACGTAAACTTTAAGTCCAGACTCCTAAGCCAGACTCAGTGCAAGTGAATGTCAGGATTTGATTGCTGTATTTCGCAGGAGTAAAGTCACTCATATTCAAACATACGTGGTCAAGGTGTGTCCGTAGGCTGTTGCTTGACCACTTGCACTTGTCTAACTGCAAAGGCAGTGATAATCTGTCCCACTGAAGGCTCATTTGGTCTGTGATAAAAAAAGTCTCAGATGTCTGTTAGTGCATGTGTTAGGAGATCATTAACCCTTATTTTTATGCCGGTAGTGTGTGCCTGGATACCAGGGTGTCAACTGCGAGTATGAAGTGGACGAGTGCCAGTTTCAGCCCTGCCAGAACGGAGGGACATGCATAGACCTCGTCAATCACTTCAAGTGCTCCTGTCCTCCTGGAACTCGAGGTATGAAGCTCAGCAATTAAGTGGACATTACAAGAGTAAATTTTTTCCTCTCTGATTTACTGGTTTAATGACGCAGAGTCTAAAGGGAATGCATTCGTTTCTTTGAAGAATGTTCCCAAAGTGCACTGAATCCCTTGAGAAACATATTTTCTCTTTAAAAATAAATGCTGGGGGATTTTTTTTTCCTGTTTTGTTTTTTTCTTTTAAAGGAATAGGTCACAACAGTGTCCTCTGGGCTGCGTGTGATCCATTTTTGGCAATGGGGATGGACAAGCTTGCCATTAAGGCCTCTCTCAACCATGTCTGTCTTCATACAGTAAATCGAGGGTCTCTTTTTGCCTGAGATGCTGTGAAATATGCAGAAAACTTAATTGGTTCCTGCATCATTTCAGTGTCTTTCTTTAAATTTTGGCCTTGCATTGTCTTCTGTCCTGGAGGGCAGAAGTGCCTCTAGGCTGGCTTAAACTATTTCAATTCTAAATTTGAGCTCTTTCAATACGAAGGTCTTTTGTTTGGTTTGATTTTTTTAAAGTCTGCAGTCCCATAGTAGTGTTTTGTAGTAAATACAACTCCAGAGCTTGTTTAATGTCACGTTTCTTGAAACCTTCCATTTCTCCGTTACATCTGACCTGATGGCCCTGACTTCTAAGTTTGAAAATACTCAAGTTTGTACATTTTATCCCATCAGTGAACATTTTCTCACTTGACTTTTTAAATTAAGTTCATTTCTCCATCATTTAAAGATTTTCTGTTCTTCTGAAAGAAAAGTAAGTTCAAAAGTGTCACCTCAGCGTAAGGCAGACTCTCTGGATATGTGCCAGATAGAACTAAGTTCTTGATTCACAGAGTAGTTGTAAGTAAAATGATAAAACAACCTAATCTGTTTGCCTCCTGCCCGTTCATATTCTGTTCATTCACTTTGGTGTGGCCATCGGGGCATCTCCCCACTCTGGAGAAGTGTTTATTTCATTGTCATTCACTGCATTAGCAGTTCTTCATGTGTTGTCCTTAGTTTGGCCTCCATTTAGAAGCAGCAAACCCAGGCAGTTGTTTCTTGTGTCTCTACATCAAAGTGTGTGTTTGTGCACATACCAGCATTTCATTGCCAGAATTTTCTGCGTGGCACTGAAGCGTCCATCCTCCCTTAAGAGGTTCTTCCTTGTTGAGACACATTGTTTTTTGGATGTGTCAGTTTAAGTATTTTTATATAAATTCAAATAATTAGAGAAGATTTGATGCAGTTAGTTATGATATTAAGCCTTAACTTTCGTCCCTGGACCAGTTTGAAGTGAACACTGATGCCAGTGTGAGCATCCTCTGTATTTAGGTGAATAACTTGACTTGCTCCAGATAAACCACCTGTATTAACAGACAAAACCACTTGTTCATCTCAACCTGTCTCCTGTTATCTGTTCCACTGTGCAGTGCAGGCAGAACCAGTACCAGATGCTGTCTCTTGAAAGGGAACCCACAGGGAGAGGAACAAACCACCATCCCTAGCCAGCGCTGAGAATTTTTCATAGGTTCCAGAAGCCACATTAGGGGAGTGACGTGCTGGCCAGGAATCTTCCTTATTGCAGTTGCTTTGCTTATTTTACTGCATTTTGCCAGATTTCAAGGTTGCCACCAGGCTAAACGAGTGGTGGGAAGCTCACAGCCTTGCAAGGGCAGCGCAGAGCTCTCCAGCAATGCTCAGTCCCAGGGCTAGATAGAGTCAATCTCTTTGGGGTTTTTTTGGTTTTGTGGTTTTAATGAGGCCCTGAAATTAACGCAGGGATGAAAGCTGCTAAATACCAGTATGACCTACTCCAGAGAACAGCCTGGATCTAAACCACATGCTCCTTGGGTCTGATGTGAGCCTGGCTGGCTGCATGGGGTATGGATCACATTAAACTGGGATCTCTACCTGGTTACCTCAGGGACTGCAATGTGACGTGGTCACACAGCGTAGGAAATGAGACTCAGGACAACATATCTTCAAACTGTTCCTCTTTGCTGTCTCAACAGGCCGCCTCTGCGAGGAGAACATCGATGACTGCGTTTCAGACTTGAGAGTACCCCGCTGCTTTAATGGGGGGCAGTGCATCGACCAGATCGGGGGCTACAGCTGTCTGTGTCTGCCAGGCTTTGCAGGAGAGCGATGCGAGGGAGATATTAACGAATGCCTTTCCAATCCTTGTAACCCTCGTGGGAGTCTGGACTGTGTTCAGCTGATAAATGATTACACGTGCATCTGTCGTAGTGCTTTTACTGGTGAGTACTCATAAACGTTCTTCCAGTTCCACAGCAGTATCTTGAGGGATGGTTATTCTCTCCCTTCCTGTAGTCCTGTTATCTAGTCACTTCCCTTTACAATATCTCATTGTTTTTCTAAACCACATCTCAGTTTTTAAACCAATCCTACTTTAAAACCTTCTAAGAAACTTGGTTTCCAGAGCTGTCTCAGACATAGGAATCTCCTGAGAAACTTGGTTGCCAGGATTTCTTTTCCATGGTGCTTTCCTCTCCTTCATAGTTTCACATTTCTAATGTGCATTGGGAATGCAACTGCTCATGTGTCAGCTTCTCCATGGCTTTTCCTTTTGCAAAGCAATGCAGGATTTTTCTCTACTAATCAGTAGAGAATTGGCTTTTGGCCTCCTTTTCAATTCCTTGCTCCATTTCTTCCTTACACTGGTGATGTGATCAGGATGGAAGAGCCTGTGCATAAGCAGACTTTGCGTGGTGATGTGATCCTTCCACAATCCAGCTTTGCAAGAATTTCACGCTGTGCAAACTCATGTCTCACTCTCTCTAGATCTCTTCTTTGTTAGTGTTGCTGCTATTCTGCTCTCTGCCTCCTACTGGGCCTGAGTCTGGGTTAATAGTCTCCAGATGTGCCTTTACTTTCCAGTTTCCAGCTTCTCGTGTGTTCTGTTTTCCTCCTCTCAAACCTTTCACTTTTCCCCACTTACCAATGACCTCTTCATGCTTTACCAGTGCTTTTTCCTCTCCTGGTTTTTTCCTTAAAATCTAAAGATGCTGGGATTATTTTTTCCACTAAATTTGTGACTGTCAGATGCAAAAAAATCACAAAGACCAACGCACCTTTGAAGATCTCCTGTAGTCATTTTTTAATGCATTATCTAGACTGACAAAGTAGTTCCTAAAAGAGTGACACGGGAGGGACCTGGAGGGCAGGGGTTTGCTGGTGGGACCCTGGTGCAGGTCATCACATAGGTTTATGCTTAAGCCTGTCTGTTAAGCTTGCTTTTGTGAATTCTGCCTCATGTGGCTTCTGGCTCTCTTGGAGAAGGGTTGCTGGAACTTCTGATGTGGGGAGTGCAGACCTGCTTCACCCTAGGAGGACAGGGAGGGAGAGCTGCTGCATCTCAGACATGAAATCTGTCTGGAAATGTCAAGCACAGAGGGGGAGCGTGCTTCTTCCTCTAGCTGTGTGTCTTCTGTGCATTCCACATTGACCCTTCTGCCTGGGAGGGGACGGGGGGGCTTTGCTGTGGTTTGTGACTGACAGGATGCCAGGACTGTGTGGGCCACCCTGCCCTGTCTGCTCCTGTCTGCAAGCAGTCAGTCTTGGCTGCACATGTGTGGAGACTTCTGTTAATGTTTTCCTAGGGGTCCAAGTCATGCTTAGGTCATCCTCATCTTTTTAAAGCCTGGTGTGAGAGCTTGATTCTGGAAGCTGATTCTGGAAGCTGCTGCAAATGCTAGTCAGTGCAGTAAGGCCTGGAGTCTGAGGAGAATCTGCTTATTTGTCCTGTTTGCTCACTGGGTTCTGAGGACTCTTCGTGCATGGTTAGAGCATGATTTGCCTTAGGACTCAATGAGCATTTCCCAAAAGATAAAGAAGTCTTGGGAACCCGCAGAGGGATGTGATGCCGCACCTTGAGTCTGACTGGCTTGGCTGGGACAGCAGCAAATTGTCTTTGTGCCACATTGCACCCTGAAAAGTGGCCATCCCAGGGGAAACAGCTGCGAGCTGCATGAGGCGAGGTTTAGGCTGGATGTTGTGCAGAATGTCTTCATCAAAAGGGTTATCAAACGTTGGAACAGGCTGCCCAGAGCAGCGGTGGAGTCACCATCCCTGGAGGGATTGCAAAGGCTGCAAAGACACAGTGCTGAGGGACATGGGTTAGGGGTGACCTGGTAGTGCTGGGTCAGAGGTTGGACTTGATGATGTTAAGGGTCGCTTCCAACCGAAGAGATCCAGTGATTCTGCATTCTTCAGGATCCAGACAGGGTGGGCTGTCTTCAAGTATTCTGGGGTTGTGCTGCCATGTACCACTGCTTAGGCAGCTACTTAAAGACCTGTGTTATCTAGAGGGCCGTTCTCTCCCTCTTCTGAGGGGAAGGCCTCGCTGGAGCATTCAGCTCATGGGAGGTTTGTTGGAGCAGTTTGCTTTGCGACGTCTCTTTGGCGTGCGCACTCACACACATGTCCCTTCTCTTCTCCCCACGTTCTGCATCTCAGGTCGTCACTGTGAGAGTGTAATAGATGTCTGTCCTCGGAAGCCCTGTCAGAACGGCGGTACCTGTGCTGTTGCCAGCAATATGCCAGATGGGTTCATCTGCCAGTGTCCACCGGTAAGCACCGAGTTCTGAAACTGGGCTGCCTGCCTTGCCTGTAGAGTTCTCTGGCTACAGTCTCACTCCCTGAGATCCTGAGGCTATGAGGAGTTGTGGAGAAGGAAGGAGTGATTTGCACATGACATCTTCAGAAGGAACAGACTCCCCAGGGAGGTCGTGGAGTCTACTTCTCTGGGGACTTTCAAGGCCTGCCTGGATGTGTTCCTCTGTGATCTGTGTTAGATAGTTTTGTCCTGCTCCGGCAGGGGGGTTGGACTCGATGATCTCTTGGGTCCCTTCCAACCCCTAACAACCTATGATCTACTTGAGAGCATCCAACACAGGGCTGTGAGGATGGTGAAAGGACTTGAACACCTGCTTTATGAGGAGAGGCTAAGAGACCTGAGGCTTTTTAGTCTGGAGAGGTGAAGAGCAAGAGGGGATCTCGTTAATGTCTATAAATACATGAGGGCTCGGCATCAAGAAGGCAGGAGCAACCTCTTTTCAGTTGTGCCCTGGGATAGAGCATGGGGCAATGGATTCCAGCTTAAGCATGGAATGTTCCACCTCAGCATGAGGAGTAACTTCTTTGCTGTGAAGGTTACAGACCACAGGAACAGGCTTTTCAGAGAGGAGGTGGAATCTCCTTCTCCATAGACTTTCTAGACCGGTCTGCGTGCATGTCTGAGTGATCTGCCCTAGTTTTGGTCCTGCTCTGGCAGGGGGATTGGGCTTGATTATCTTTGGAGGTACCTTCCAACCCCTAACGTTCTGTGACTCTGTTATACCTTCCCTTCATTGAAAAATAAGTTTGAGTCTGGTTGTTTTGCTTTTTTCTTTTCTCCTATAGGGTTATTCTGGAGCAAAATGTGAGTTCAGCAGTCACAGCACTTGTGGACAACTGAAATGCAAGAAGGGGGAGCAGTGCATCCAGACATCTTCTGGTCCACGGTGCTATTGCCCCAAGCTGTCTATGGGAGAGGAATGCCAGACAAACATGGGTTGTGCCAGTGCCCCCTGCCAGAATGGGGGGAGCTGCCGCCCTCATTCTCAGCCTCCTTACTACTACTGTCAGTGCCCTCCTCACACTCAGGGCAGCCAGTGCGAGCAGCCCGTAACGTTCAGCCCCGAGCCCCAGGGATGTTTGGATTCCCACTGTGCAGAAAAAGCAAGAGATGGTTATTGTGACGAGGACTGTAACACTCACGCCTGCCAGTGGGATGGAGGCGACTGCTCGCTCACAATGGAAGATCCTTGGGCCAACTGCTCCTCTTCGCTGCGCTGCTGGATGCTGTTCAACGGACAGTGCGACAAGTTCTGCAACACGCCCGAGTGCCTGTTTGATAACTTTGAATGTCAGCAGAACGGCAGAACATGCAAGTAAGGCTCCATCCTGGCTTCTCTGGGTCGCTAATACAGCGCTTTCAGTAGCTGCTACACTCCATGCTTGCTGCTCCTCGCTCTCCCCGTGTTCCTCTTGCTGTGGAAGCTTGGTGTTGTGGAGTTTCTGCTGCTTCATGTGCTTTGTCTCTGTTCTTTGGAAAGAAGTGCTGGGATTTGTGTGCTGGGAACTGAGCCGATAGCCTGAGCAATGGTAATGTGTTAACCCGCTTGATGGACATGCCCTGCTTTCTGAGAGGTGTAAATGGGAGGCATTTCACCTCCTGCTAGGTTTTAATAGTTCTGCCTCCTGCCTGACTTTCACAGCAGCAGTACTTGTGCTTTTATCCCAGCTGAATGTGTTTTCCAGTTTCTTCATCGTGGCACTGTGTTTTCTCAGTTATTCCTGACAAATGCTGCCGCTTTGCTGTGCTGCTTCTCCCTTGACAAAAGGTCCTACAGCTTTATCCGTAGTAGACAGAGTAAGCAGTTCTCTTCCACTGGTACCAGAACTGAACCACGTGTGTTTGGGGTGTTCTGTGCTTCCTGCTTCTACCCTGCCAGGCTGCAAACTTCTCCTGGGATTGTATTTCTTTTCCCTCTGTTCTGAATATGACAGTTATTCTACCTCATATGACCATGAAGTGGTCCAGGCCTTGGGCCCTATGGAATCCAGAACGTGGATGTGCTGTATGCTGCCTGTAACCCTTTTGCTGTTCTAGGTATGACAAGTATTGTGCGGATCACTATGCGGATGGCCGCTGTGACCAGGGCTGTAACAGTGAGGAATGTGGCTGGGATGGTCTGGACTGTGCTGGGGACAAAGCTGAGAAGCTGGCAGAAGGGACCTTAATCATTGTGGTCTTGATGCCCCCCGACGAGCTGCTGGAGGACGTTCGCAGCTTCCTGCGCACATTGGGAACTCTCCTGCACACCAATCTGAGGATCAAGCTGGACTCCCAGGGAAACCCCATGGTGTTCCCATACTACGGGGAGAAGTCGGCAGTGCGGAGTCGGCGATCGCTTGTGATCATTCGTAAGCCCAGAGAACTCGAGCAAGAGGTCATTGGGTGAGTAGAGGCTTCTGCTTTTCTCTGGTCTTGTTATGCTGATAGCCCTTGCTTGCAGGTGTCTGGGGACATTCTGGACTTTCTAGGACTGTGCTCTTGATTTGTTTCTCTTTATGGGGACACGTAAAGCTGTTGCAACTGCCAAATCCAGTGCTGGCCTGGAAAGATTGACGTAAAAAGCTGCAGTTTAACCCAAGGCTTTAACAGGTTTCCCTTGCTGACTTCTCTGCCTTCTTACTTTGTGTCTCTGCAGCACCAAGGTATTCCTGGAGATCGACAACCGCCAGTGTGCAGAGGATTCGGAGCAATGCTTTCAGAACACAGAAGCTGCTGCAGCTCTCCTAGCTGCTCAGGCCATCAAGGGCATGTTGCCTTACCCTTTCGTGTCTGTCCAAAGTAAGTAACTCCAAAGGAGAATCTGCTTGTGGAGTGAGGCAGCTTTCAAACCTGGGCTTGTGAAACTAATGCTCAGATCACTGATGATAATTTTAATACATCTCACTGTTCAGTGTGGCTTCCAGGGGGACCTTACAGCTGCCTTCCAATCCCTTGAAGGGAACCTACAGGAAAGCTCAAGAGGGACCTGTCCCAAGTGGATCTAGGGGAAATGGTTTGAAACTGAAGGAGAGTAGGTTCACACTGAATCTTAGGAAGAAGTTCTTCAGTGCAAGGGTGGAGAGACTGTGGAATTGATTGCCTAGAGAGGCTGTGGGGCTGCCCCCTCCCTGGAGGTATTCAAGGCCATGTGGGATGTGGCCTTGAGCAACCAAGTCTAGTTGAGGGGCATCGCTGTCCACGGCAGGGAGGTTGGAGTAGATGATCTCTGAGGTCCCTTCCAACCTGAGCTATTCTTTGATTCTCTGACTGTCTGCACCAAAACCCATGCTCTAAGCCATGTATTCAATAAGAGAAGTTCCATGAGGGGCATTCCTCAGCCTGCCTGATGTTTTCTTCTCTGGCAATATGTAGCCCCTTCGATTTCTGCTCCTCTCCCCCTCAGTCTCTCGACTGCAACCTTGTACTAGATTGAGAAGATTGCCATTCCTGGTGGGGTCATGCCCATATCTTTACGTAAGTCAGCTCTCTGCCCACTGACTCAGCCAGCAGGACTCGTGAGGAAGGAGCAAGGTCTTCAGTCCACCGCTCACATATTCTACGATGTGCTGGATGTATCTTTGCAACAGTTGCAGCAGAGCCAAAACTTCCCCAAGCTTAGCTTTAAATGCTTCCCAGTACAGAGACAACACAGTTCTCTGTGAAGAAGACTCTGAGTAAGAAGAGAAAGTTTATAGACTGAAGGTCATTGTCTCCACTGCGTTAATCTTGTGTTTTAACTGGAATTTTTAGGTGAACCCTTGTTACCGCCAAAGACCCAGTTACTTTACCTACTCGCTGTGGCAGCTTTGATCATCCTCTTAATCCTGCTCCTGGGTGTGATGATGGCAAAGCGAAAGCGCAAACACGGATCGCTGTGGCTCCCCGAGGGCTTCATTCTGCGCAGAGATCCCAGTAACCATAAGCGCAGGGAGCCGGTTGGGGAAGATGCTGTTGGACTGAAGTAAGTTGGAACTTAGGCTGCTGACAGCGTGTTTATCAGTCAGTGTTAGAGGATTTTGTACGTGTGGTGTGTCTCTCATTAAAGGCGCTGAACTCCGTGAATAAACCTGCCCTTAAGCTAGATATTTTTAGTTTTGCTTACTTCTCTTAATTTTAATAAGTCTGTTTTAGACTAATTAGAAGACTAATCAGCTGTAGTCTGTAAAATGCTAATGAGGAGCCTAGTCTCCTGGTTTGACCCTCTGGTTAGTTCAGCAGTTGGCTCCTGTTTGCATAATTTCCTCCTGGACTAGGTGAGACAATTCTAGGGTGATAAATGACAAGAAACTGTGAATACATCCACCTGAATCCATTAAAGAAACAATTGAGAAATTATAGGTTCTGAAGGAGAATCCTGATGGTACAGCTTTGGCTTTCCACTGAATCAACAAAGTTTGCACTTGTAAATACCTTGAATCCACTAATTTGGCTAATTTCTTGATTCCTCCTTGCTTGTTAGAAATCTGTCAGTCCAGATACCAGAAGGGAACCTGGCAGATTCTGGACCAACTGAACACTGGGCAGGAGATGGTGGACCCCAGCCAAAGAGAGCAAAGGTAAGGAGCTCCCAGGCTTAGAATGTCACTTGAAACTGACATTGCTAGTGAGGAGACCAGTTGCATTAACTTCCAGAGTAGGACCTGTGCTCAAAACCTCCCTTTGCTTAGGGGTGTCTAATATGTAGCTGGTGATACATAAGGAGGAAATCCTGAGGTTGTCCCTGCCACTGCAGCCAGTAGAAGCAGCAGGTTGCTGTTCCAGTGTCCCCTCCCTACCCAGGCCCAGCTGCATACAGAGAAGTGAAGGTGTCATGGTGGTGTCTTGCAGTTCACACCTGATAATGTGTGGTGGGAATGTGAAAGCTGAGGGTGCTAAGCAGATAGAAATGGAGACCATCATAAGCTTAAAACAAAGTAAAAACCCCCAGACCAAACAAAAAACCTCAAAGAAACCCAACCTCCAAACAAACCAAAGAAAGAAAATCCCCAGAACTTCCAGTGTTGTTGGCCACTTGATGAGCTTTCTGAAGCATCTGCGGTTTCCTTTGCTCAGGCTGAGGATCAGGCCTTGCTCGCAGAAGGTGATGAGCAGATCGATCAGCGCCAGTGGACACAGCAGCACTTGGAGGCAGCAGATGTGTGTGGGAGCACGTCCCTGGCCCTTACACCACCTCAAGCAGACCAAGAAGTTGATGTTCTGGACGTCAACGTCAGAGGGCCAGGTCAGTACTGTCTCTTGAGTGTCCACGTGTTCTGCCAGCCAGCACTGACCTCCCCTGTCTCCTTCCTGAGGTCTCTTCTAACCTAATCCATCTGGTTGGAAGAGCTACAGTCCTGACTTGTTTTTTGTATGCAGAGAGGTGATTGTGGTGATGTTGCTGCAGTGCTTTCACTGGATCTTGTGGGAATATTTCCATGCAATTTAATGATGACTGGACCCATTCTCTCAGTCCCTTCTGTTGTCTTTTCTGATCACTGACCCATTAGCTCTCCTAAACGCAAAGCCTACGGAAGGAGGGGTTTCTGTGTAAGGAGTGTGAGAACATAAATCACCACTTTCTGCCAAATTTCAGCTTCTCTTTATTTTCCCTATTGAAGCCTCTAGCTGTGTGGCAGGGCAAGAGCTTTCCAAGAGCAGGCAGTAACAGTCTTAAGGCTTCAGACTGCTTATTTCCACGTTCACTCAAAGCTTTGTCCAGCAATAGCAATGGAATAATGCTGACCTGTGAGTTGCTTTCCTGCCACTCAGCGACTACTGTGAATCTTGCAGCAAGCTACTGTGGACTGTTCCCTGCTGTGGCATCAGAAACAAGCTGCTAAGATACCATCAAGGGAATAGATCATGTAAGAAGTGTTGGGGTAACAGGTTAGTAAGAAGGGGTAGGATGCCTTGCTTTTGAGAGGCAGTTCCTCTTTGTCTGAAGCAGAAGTCTCCTGAGGACTGGGTAGCTCCCACCCCAGTAATGCCTCACTACCCTCATCACAAAGGGTACTGAGGCTGACTGACTTGGGTGCAGGTGTCTGGGCTGGAGCCATCTGGAGCTGGGCGAGTTAGATCCTGGCCGTGGGTCCAGGTGGCAGTAGAAGAGTACAGCTATTTTTTTTTCTTGAGGGTGGAGAGAAATCAAAATGCCTCAGTGGACCAAGAGCTTGTTCCCACTCTCAATCCAGCACCTTCCACAGTCTCTCAAGTTTAAAGAGATTCAGGAGGTCCAGCATCTTCCAGAACTATGACCTAGACAGAGACCATTCCAACTTTATATTGTTCCAGTGTGAGTCCTTCAGCTGTAACTATCTAGTGAACTTCTGGCTCTGCTGTCCTTTGCCTTGCTCCAAGTTTTACATTTACTCAGGGCTCTCTTGTTGAAAGAGTCTTATAAAATGCTGCTGTCGCCCTTGTCTCCCTGTGCTGTTCTCTGCATCCCCCCGAGCAGTGAGGACGTTCTTTTATTGTGTGTAACCAGGGTAATGCAATTACAGGCATAACTGCTACCACCTATCATTAAAACTGATTAACTCTCCCTATTATACGCCCCTCTTTTTGCACTTAACTAAAACTTCAGTGGTTCAGGCTGGAATTTTCCGTGCTGTGTGTCTGCCTCCAGCTGGATCCTTTGGGGTTCTTTCACAGAGAACAAGCTAGGAGAGGGGGGGAAAGACATTGTGTCCCTGCCACTTTTTTCCTGGTAGTCTATCAAGCACTTCATTGTGGCAGTCCCACTGGATCTCATAAAAACTGCTCATGTGTGGCCAGCTTGGAGAGCTCTGGAAAGAGCTGAAAGTACCTGAGACACGTTTTAGAGGGTGACAGCTAATTTTTCTGAGGGTTTAATGGTTACTCTATGTGTGTCCATGTTAGAGCAGCTAGGTATGATCTGTACCAGTGGCTGAGCAAGCAAGACCTTTCCTCCAAGTGGTTTTCCCAGGGCTGTGGTGCTGGGGGAAAGGAAAGCTCCTTTCTCCCTGCTCTTTGTGTCAGGGCAGTGTGGAGGAGACCACAGCCTGACTTGAATACTGAGAAGTGTTCATCTGGGACAAGGCAGCAGAGCCAGCAGTGGGAGGGAGAAGTTCAAAAGGAGGTATAACCTTGGACAACGGACAAGAGGGTCTATGGACACGGCTAGATCTTGGAACTGAACCCAGGCCCCATACATGAACGCTTTGTCGCCGTCCAGGCAGCGCTGAGCAAGTAGCTGGGTGAAAGCCAGTGTGTGCTGTGGTCGTGAGCCACTAGGAGGAGTGTCCTCGTTGCTGCTGCTCCTGCTGCGCCCTTCTGCTGCCAGCCTAGAGCAGCCCTGGAGGCCACAGCCCTCACCTCTGCCCCTGTTCCACACTGTACCCTCTGGTAGAAGGGCTGATTTCTAGGAAAGTTCTGCAACTGCCCTAAAATGGAGAGTTGGGAAAGCTCCAGGTGGTGAGGAGCTGGTAGATGGGAGCAGCCCTGTGGGTTCCTTCCAGTTCCATCACCTTGTCTGCACACAGAATCCTGATCCACCACAGGGCTTTCTGCAGGGCTCACACGCTTCGTTCCTGCAGACTGAGAGATGTGCAGGCAGGGAAACTGATGTCTGTAGGGACCAGAAGGGTCCTCTCCTTGTCCATGAATAAATTAGGCAATTGCTGAAAGATTGTCTGGAATTTCTGCTGAGGAGACACACAGGAGAAGGAAAATTGTGCTCACCTTCACAGAGCAACTAGCTGGGACACTTCATCCAGAGTGGTTGTAATGTTCAGAGTCCGCTGTCGGTGACATCAAATTGGACATCTGATGGGTTGCTGAAAATCTGTGGAGATGATTGAAATCTTAGTTACAAAGGGGGCTTTATCTAGGGTGAAAAATCAGCAGCATGAGCTGGTCTTCCTGGACCACCCTTCCATTCAGCAGAGAGAGGGATGTTCATACAAGGGAGATGAGTTAAATTAGAGGTTTGCAGGAGCCTTTCTTCTTCCAGTAAAAAGAATCCTGGTTGGATGGACAGGAATTTAGCCTTTGTGGGTGTCCCATCAGTGTCTGCCCATCACTGGAGACTTGTGGAGAGGCATGAGCTCCAGTGTCTTCCCCAAAGCACTCCAGCTGTGTGAGGCTTCCAGCAGTCTGTGTCTGTGTGCAGTCCACACGGTGATGGAGTGGGAGGCAGTAAGTGTGTGCAGAATGCTACTGGTACACCAGTGAGTAATGCTGGATTAGACCCCATACTGTAGACTTCTCCTACTGGGGTGGTTGTGTGTAAGTACAGTGTGCTGACCACTTTGTGTAGGGCTCAGCTCATGGTTGATACTAAAGCAAGATGAGGTTGGTTCAGGCAGATCCAGGGGTGCTTTTCAGGTTCAGGTGCTTGCCTGCCACAAGTTTAGGGTCCTTCCCATGTAGGTCTTGGTGTGTGTAGATATCATAAATGGTTTAAGTTGGAAGGGAGCTTAAAGATCATAGGATCATAGGATGTTAGGGGTTGGAAGGGACCCAAGAGATCATCGAGTCCAACCCCTCTGCCGGAGCAGGACAAAACTATCTAACACAGATCACAGAGGAACGCATCCCATCCAGTGCCAAGCCCCTGCCATAGGCAGGGACCCCTCTCACCAGACCAAGTTTCCCAGAGCCCTGTACGACCTGGCCTTGAACACTTCCAGGGATGGAGCAGCCACAACCTCTGTGGGCAACCTGTTTCAGTGCCTGATCACCCTCACAGGGAGGAGTTTCTTCCTCAGATCCAATCTAGATCTCCCCTCTGAAGGCTTTTGTCTGCCTTTTACTTCCGATTAATGTCTGCAAAATGCTATCGATACTTCATGGCTCCAGGAATTTTTCTCTGTTGGTTGTTGCAGTAGGTACTAAAGGAACAACTTGTTGACTCTGGGCTTTAAGACAAGAGGATAGGTCTGGGTTAAGGTTACTGTAGGGTTTGTTTGTAGCTGTAGGTGCTCAAGGGGAGAGGACTGTGAGAGGGTTCCCTTCGTTTGCTGTCACCACCAGGTTACTGAGAACCATCTCTTCTCTTGCAGATGGCTGTACTCCGCTGATGTTGGCGTCTCTGCGCGTGGGCAGCTCCGACATCAGCGAGGATGATGAAGATGCTGAAGATTCCTCAGCAAATATCATAACAGATTTGATCTATCAAGGTGCCAACCTGCAGGCCCAAACAGACCGCACTGGGGAGATGGCTCTGCACTTAGCAGCCCGTTACTCAAGAGCAGACGCTGCCAAACGCTTGCTGGATGCTGGAGCAGATGCTAACGCACGGGACAACATGGGACGGACTCCCCTGCACGCCGCGGTAGCTGCTGATGCCCAGGGTGTTTTCCAGGTACAGCTGCTGAGGAGCCACCCCTTTTAGAGTAGCTGTGCTCTGTATTTGCTCCCAGCCCAGCTCTCTTGCCTTCTACCATGTGGTGGATGAGTGAAACTGGATTTTATGTCCAGTTTCCTCAGGAGGGCTCAGAGAACTCTTGTGTTAAGAGTCCTCAATATAAGAAGGACATGGGGCTGTTGGAACAAGTCCAGAGGAGGGTAATAAGGATGATCAGAGGGCTGAAGCACCTCTGGCTGAGGGAATTGGGACTGTCCAGCCTGGAGTAGAGATGACTCTGAGGGGAGCAGCCTTCCAGGACCTGAAGGGGCTGCAGGAAAGCTGGAGTAGGACTTTTTTCAGGGGACTCCAGTGACAGGACAAGGGGGGTGCGTTTCAAGCTAACAGAGGGAAGATTTAGATTAGACTGGATCTGAGGAAGAAATTCCTCCTTGTAAGGGTGCTGAGGCACTGGAACAGGTTGCCCAGGGAGATTATGGCTGCTCCATCCCTAGATGTGTTCAAGGCCAGGTTGGATGGGGCTGTGGGCAACCTGGGGTTGACACTGGATGATCTGTAGAGGTCCCTCCCGACCTAAACCAGTCTGTGGTTGTGTAACTCCCTGTGCAGAAGTTCCCTGTTTTGCAAGTATTTGGTCTCTCTGCTTCTGTCACCTATTAGGTGGGTCCTTGTGTCTCAGTGTTCAGGCTGCTTTCTCATGATAAAGTTTCTCTCAAGTTTCTACCAAATGCTATCTTCACTAGTAGCAGTATTGAAGCAAAAATCTCTCTGCTTCTTGTTGTCCAGATCCTGATCCGTAACAGGGTGACAGACTTGGATGCTCGGATGAATGATGGAACGACCCCCCTAATTCTGGCTGCGCGTCTGGCCGTGGAGGGGATGGTGGCTGAGCTGATTAACTGCCAGGCAGATGTGAACGCCGTAGACGACCACGGTAATGTGAACGTGCTGGCCTGGGCCACTCTTTCATGGTGTGAGTGACAGTGGGGTGGGCTTCTGTAATGTGTTGCTACATATGACTTTATCTGTCCATCTTGGTGCATTGGCAAGCAGCCCCTCAGTTTGTTGCTGAAGTTGTTGGGTTTCCCTGCAGGCAAATCTGCTCTTCACTGGGCTGCTGCTGTCAACAACGTGGAAGCAACACTGGTGCTGCTGAAGAACGGAGCCAACAGAGACATGCAGGATAACAAGGTAGGGTTTGGGTGAGCCCAGCTGGGCTGCACTTCCTAACCCAGCGCATCTCTTTGCTGGTCAGACTTTGCTGGTCTTTTTCTAAACTGGGTGCACAGTGCAGACTGTGACTTCCCAAGTGCTGGACGTCCTGTATGGGAGAGCATTTCCCTTCCTTGCTTGGCCACATCGTGGGCATCAGAGCTGCCCTGCTTTGCTTGTGGAAAAGGAACACAATACACACAAGCCAGTGGAGGGCAAGAGCATCAGGGTGAAGTGCTGCTGGAGTCACACAGCTGGATTCCAGTTAGTAGAGATCTGACAGCACCACAGTAGTCACATCCCATCACATTTCTAGGGGTCTCAATGCAGGGTGGATATGAGGGAGAAACCCCTCTGTTTGAGAGACTGTCTGCACTCTACGATGTCCTGTAGCTACACTGTCAGTTTTTGCTGTGTCTGAGTCTCTGATTTCTTGTTTCTGCACAGAGTTTCTTGGTTTGAGTTATTATTTATTGCTTGGTGAATTTTAGAACTATCAACAAGCTGCAGTTTCTACTGGGCTGGTTTAGTCCTTTGCACCTTTCCCTCAGAGGGGACAATGGGACGCAGGTCCCATGGCAGAATAGTGCACGTCCTCCTGAGGTGGTGCAGCCCTTGGGCTCCCCTTCTCTGTATGAAACCATGTGGTCCCTTCTAACCCTGACTGACTCTATGACTTGATCTAGGTGATCCTGCTGTGGCAGGGGGATTGAACTAGATGATCTTTTGAGGTCCCTTCCAATCCCTAATGATTCTGTGATCCCCTGTAATCTCCCCTTTTCAGGGGGCACCTCTCAGGGTGGGTAGTTCTTGGAGACAGTTAATGTGACTCTCCATTAAACAGGTGTTGCCGCTCCACGAAGGGGTTGTTAGCTGTGATTCACTCATTCTTGCCCCCAGCAAAGCCACTAAAATGCTGCTTCTCTGTGTTTCCAGGAGGAGACTCCACTCTTCCTCGCCGCTCGGGAAGGCAGTTTTGAAGCAGCAAAAATCTTGCTGGACCACTTTGCCAACAGAGATATCACGGACCACATGGACCGCCTGCCCCGCGATGTGGCCCAGGACCGCATGCACCATGACATCGTGCAGCTCCTCAACGAGTACAACGTGGCGCACAGCCCCACTGGCCACCCCGGGGCCATGCTGAACTCTGCCCTCTCCCCAGTCATCTGTGGCCCAAATAGGTCCTTCCTCAACCTGAAGCATGCTTCTCTGAGCAAGAAGTCACGAAAACCCAACACCAAAGGCATCATGCCCACCAACCTCACCAAAGATGCAAAGAGGAGGAGGAAGAAGTCCCTCAGTGAGAGCAAAGGGCAGTTTTCAGAGAGCTCAGTGACCCTGTCACCGGTCGATTCCCTAGAGTCGCCCCATGCCTTTGCATCCGAGCCAACATCTTCTCCTGTGATGCCATCGCCAGGGGTGCTACACTCGTCGCCTGGCTCGCTGCTGACTGCTCCGTCGGTGCCGGCTGCGCACGCCGTGTCCTTCTCCAACCTCCACGAGATGCAGCCGCTGGGCCGCGGGTCTAGCACGGTGCTGCCGTCGGTCAGCCAGCTGCTTTCGCAGCACAGAACCACCACCCCTCCCAACAGTGGGCTCAGCAGGCTGCGGCCAGCCAACGTGTCCACCGAGTGGATGAACCGCCTGGAGGTGGGCGAGTCCCAGTACAGCGATGTGTTTGGCATGGTGCCACAGGTGATGCACTCGCACCCGAGTGTCCCACAGCAGAGCGGGCTGGTTCAAGCGGATGCAAAGCACATGGGAGTGTCCAGGGAGTCTCTGCCCCCTATCATGACTTTCCAGCTGGTTCCCAAGGGTGGCATAAACCAGCAAGCACTGCCCCAGCAGGCCCAGTCAAACTGCACTCAGAACATGGCTGGTCCCCTCGGCTCCATGTACCAGATACCGGATTTAGCTCAGCTGCCCAGCGCCTCGTTCTCCATGGCTGCCATCCCACAGCAGGATGGGCAGGTGGCCCAGACAGTTCTCCCGGCTTACCACCAGTTCCAGAGCTCCATGGGCAAGTACCCCACGCCTCCATCGCAGCACAGCTGCTACTCCTCGGCAACTGAACGGACTCCTAGCCACAACCGGCACTTACAAGGGGAGCACCCGTACCTGACTCCATCGCCCGAATCTCCAGACCAGTGGTCAAGCTCCTCCCCACATTCTGCCTCTGACTGGTCTGATGTGGCAACCAGTCCCACTAACAACCAGCGTGGACCGGCAGCTGCTCACATGCCGGAGCAGCAGCGGAACAACATGCAGGTGTATGCCTGAAGGCTGGCCAAGGTGAAACCCAACACAAGTGGACTCCAGAACTCATGAAGGTCTTCCAGGATGGAAATGAAGAACCATTGTAGTATCCAAGAGTCTTAATGAGCCCAGGCTGTTCTTCCCTTGGAGGGGCTGTGGTCGCTGCCGCAGGCTTGTACACTTTTACCCTGAACAGAACTGTAGAAGCTGGTGATGGAGAAGACCGGTCAGGTCCTTTCTAACCAATTCCCATGCACCTTGGGTGTGACTGCTGTCCACTGGACTCTCCAGTCTGCTTCTGAACACGTTCCACCGTTTCTCTGGGGAGACAGCTCTTCAGCTTCATGCATCTCGTGGCTGTTTCTCCAGCAGTTTAGCCAAAACCAGCTCTCGTATCCTTATTTTGTTACTCCCTTTCGTTACCCACGTAACCTCTCTCTGAAGCACCTTCTACTAGTTCTCCTCGAGTTCAAGTTGCCTTGTCTTGACACAGCTCAGAGCTGCACCCACATTCCTAGACTCTTCCTTCCCCGGCTGCTCTTGCTCAGCAAGTGGAGCCAGACTTCCCAAACCAACTGCAGGTCAAATGACACCTTCTTTCACCCTTTCCTCTTCCTCAAGAGCCTTTGCCTTGTACAAACCCACTAACACCCTGTAGCACCCTCACTGCCTGCCTCCAGGTATTATGAGATTATATATACACGTGTAGTCTTCTTTTAGGTCCTTTTTTTACTGCCCCCCACCCCAAAACCGCTAGTCTGACCTGGGCTTCCTGCCTCTCCTGTGTTGTTTGTCTTCCTCGACACACGCCTGGCCGTTGTGACACACTACCCTCCCCATACCCCGCTCCTGCCAGGTGTGTCCACCACTGCCGTCACGGAGGAGATGCCCTGCACCTGCTCCAGGCCCTTTGGGAAGCGCTTGGGATGAGCCGCCAGGGTTTCCAAACCTGCTGACACAAGCTCCCAGCGTTGCTGCACAGGACTCCCCTCCATCCAAGGGTGGGCTGCGCGCTTCCAAGGGTGGAAGCCTTATGCTTCCTCTTCATGCTGTTACCAACAAGTGTTGAGGGCATCGTTACGTGTCTACAGCGCGTGTCCTACGTGAAGAACAGTGTCCAGCCCTTCGGAGCGTCCCCTTTGCTCCAGCCCTGGGGGTTCCCCTGGGTCTTCCCCTCCCAGTGAGGAGACTGCAGCACTGACTGGCCCAAGCAGGCTTCCAGCAGCTACTGATCATCAGCTCAGAAACCACTGCCTCACGCAGCGTGGTCATCAGCTCTGGGACTGCCCTCTGCTCGCAGCTTCAGCCTGCATCAAGGTTCCCCAGCTGAGGCGCCCCACGGGTTCTGTGGGGCTGCAGCTCCGTTTCCACTGCAGCTCTCCCCGATGGTTTTGGAGTTACAGAAGGCAGCTGTCACCAACCTGAGACCAGCGGCCACTCTCCCTGCTTCATCCACAAGAGCAACCCTTCTCTGCAGGACTCTGGGACCAGTCACCTGCCAAAGTGAGCATTTCCAGGGGATGGTTTGCTCCTACCTCTTTTCGGGGGAACCCTGCAGACGCATGTTCCAAAGAGACTGGGGCTGTCAGCTGCCGCCAAAGGACAGAGAAAGCTGCTCCCCGCTGAGCAGTGGCCACTCAGCACCCTACCATGTACAGTATTTCCCCCAGATGTTTCTTTCCACCTAACCAAGAGCAAAAAGGCTTTTTCCCCTCAATCCCACCCAATGGTACACAAAGGCGGGGCCTCAGGAGCAGCTGCTGCTTGTGGTCCCCAGGGCCGGCGGTTCGGGCTGGAGTTTTTCCTTCCCAGATTCCCGCTTTGTTTAGTTCTTACGACTGACCCCCAACCTGGATCTCCCGTGGGGAGCCCAGGCAGTCTGTCCCGGTACAAGGTTTTGCTGCCGAAGTGACTCAAGTGTTGCTGCATCGATGCTAGAGAAACAAAAGGGCTTTTTTTCCCTCGTTAGCCCCAAATAACCAAGTGCCTTCTTCTGTGTGTGGCTGTGCGAGACGAGCGATGCCTGTGGAGCAAAGCCGGTTTGGTGGCCCCCTCTGCCTCCTCTTTTATTATTATTTTAATTTTTTTTAACTACTTGTAAAGATAATATCTCCTCGAGGTGGTATTTTATCTCTCATTAAGTCGTAGAGTAACCCCTTCACACGGCAGCGTTTTCCTGTATTAATGATGGAAAATATTTGCTTATTTTTACATACTTCTTTTTTTTTAAATATGAAAGTCTTTTATGAAAATAGTTGCTGCAAAAACCTATAAGCGATTTTTATCCCCCGAATAAAAAGTTATGTGCCCGGTGTCTGCCACCTGCTCCTTTCATCGGGCTTCTCAGTTGTCTCGGTGCAGCCGCTGGGTGAGAAGCAAGTCGTCGGTGTTCAGCGGCCGCTTGGACCCCTGGCAGTGAAGGGCTTCTAGGGCCTTCTCGGTCCCTGGTGGCAGGAGGGAGCTGCTGGGAATCAGCTGCATGTGGATCCCACTGCTAGCTCCAAACAAAGGAGCTGCCCTTAGGATCTAAGCCCAGCTCAGGTCTGCGGGAGGTTGCTGGGTGCATTAGGAAGTGTGGCCAGTAGGTCTGGAGAGGTAATTGGCTCTACTGTGGTGCAGTTGCATCTGGAGCGCTGTGTCCTGTCCTGGGCTCCCCAGTTCAAGAGAGATGGATCTACTGGACAGAGTCCAGCAGAGGGCAACAAAGATGATTGGGGACCTGGAGCATCGCTTTTAGGAGGAAAGGTTGAGACTGGGACTGTTTAGCCTGGAGAAGACCTGGTCCATGTCTGTAAGTACCTCCAGGGTGGCTGTGGGGAGTTTGGAGCCAGACTGCTTTCACTGGTGCCCAGTGACAGGACAAGGAGCACTGGGCACAAGCTGGAACATGGGAACTTTCATTTTGAGATAAGGAAAAGCTTCATTCTGTGAGGCCCAGAAAAGCTTCATTCTCTGGCTGAGGCTGCCCAGAGAGGCTGTGGGGTCTCCTGCTCTGGAAACATCCAAGCCCTCCTGGATGTGTTCCTGTGGGATCTGCTCTGGAGGATCCTGCTTTGGCAGAGGGCGTTGGGCTTGATCGCTTGAGGTCCCTTCCAGTTCTGATGATTGTGTTAGCTGAGAAAGGAGACAGTAGCCTGCAGTAGCCAAGCAGCTTGGACCTTACTGGGAGGGACATGGGGCGGACTGGGGTGGAGCCTTTTTGTGAGCTTTGGGTGAGAGCTCTTGCTAGACTGGGAGCTGGAGAAGGATTCGTGTGGCTTTCAGAAAGGCTGTGAGCAAGCACTGGCCAAGCAGTGGCTGGTGGAGCTGTGAGTTCACCCTTTTAGGTGCTGCCTGCTTCCCCAGGCTGTTCACTGCTCCTCAGCTGGCACAGGACCACCTCCCTGCCCTTGGCTTGGCAGCTGCCGTGAGGAATTGTGGCTCCTCAGAGCCCTTCTCAGACCTGGGAAAGTTTGAGCACTTGGGGAACAAACTGACAGTGGCTGTCCTCCTGCTTTTGGAGCAGGGAGGTGCTGTTGAAGCCTTGGGCTCTGCCACTAGAGCCCACCTGGCCACTGTCCAGCTCCTGCTGTGGCCTGGGACCGAGCCGGCAGCTGAATTACAATGCCCAGCAGGGACAGAGCAACTGCTGGGGACGGTTGAAGTGTTTAATATTCAAACCACACGGCCCTTTTATCTCCCAGCAGAGGCGACTTGGCAAGTACAAACTCCTGTAAAGATGCCATCTGTGTTCCCCTGCAGGTTGCACATCGGTGCCAAAGTTTAGGGCGCTCTGCTGTGTCTCCGGAGCAGTTGCGTCAAGTTTGCCCGAGCTCAGGCTGAGACTTGAAGCTGCGTCTCCTCGGGGACACCACACACACCTCTTCCCTGCCCGCCGTCACGAAGAGCTTGTGGGAACTTGTGGTGCATCCAAGCAAGCCCTGTGGAACCAGCCAGGCAGGGAGCTGGAGAGTCCCGTGGCTAACCGAGGGGTAATGGAGTAGCCTCGAGCTCCCTGAGGAGATGTTTTCATGGGGTTTCGTAAAGTAAGGGCAGAGTCCTCTCTTCTACGGTGGGGGACAGTGAATGGGGGGTTGGACTGGATGATCTCCAGAGGTCCCTTCCAGCCCCTACCAATCTGATCCCAGTTTTGACTACGATAAGTTGGAAGGGTTGGGATGGGTTTGAAGGATTTTCCCACTGATCGAAGCAACTGGTTTCTCTCAGGTTGGTTGTGTCAGGAGTGACAGCAGGTAGCAGCTGTGTTTAGACCCTTTGGTCCCTTCACAAGCTTGGCCCAGCCTCGAGAGGCCTCAGGATGCAGCAGTAGCTGTATCTCGGCTGCGTGGGCCAAGGAGATGGGGCTGATCCTCCCGCCTGGGGGGCAAAAGCCAAACCTGCCTCTGCATGCAGGTATGGAGCTGCTCAGGGCGGGTGGAGCAGCGCTGGCTGCCGCAGGGATGCTGTGGGAGATCCCTTGGGACATGGCCCAAGCCCAAGAGCCAGAACTTGGATCTGCAGCCCCATCTACAAGCCCTCTGTGCTGGGGGGAGCAGGGCTGGGTCCTTCATGTGTAGGTCTCTCATGGGTAGCTCTTAGTGGCTCCCCCCAAGAGTCTTTGAGCAGGCAGGGGGAAGGAGAGCTGGGCATTGGCCATGGTGGGCAGCAGCAGGAGCTGGCAGCTTTGCAGAAGGCCAAAGGAGCAGCAGAGGGAAGAGCCTTCAAAGCTACTCTGCTGTGTTGGGCTGGGAGGGACCTTAATGGTCATCTAGTTCCAACCCCCCTGCCATGGGAGTGGATGAGGAGCTCCGTGATAGGAGCCGGGGAAGCAGCATGACCACAGCAGCACAGCAGATGAGCTTCAGCCACCTCCCACCGCGCAAGAAGACACCCTGGGGTGAGGAACAAGGACCATGATGGGTTCTGCCCAGCCGTGAAGGGCTCTGTCTGCTGGGGCAGGAGCTACAGGCTGCCCTTCCTCCTGGTGAGACACAGACTGGTGAAGTCCTATGTCACCACGGGGTGTGGGGTTGACTTGGCCCCCCAGCTGCTATCTGATGGCCCCTGGCAGCCCCCAGCTGCAGGCTGTTCCGTCCGGATGACAAACATCCCCAGGCAGTTCAAACAAGGGTGGTGTGAGGATGACGCAGGGTGGGTGCAGAGTCGGCTCAGTGCCAGGGACACGGGCAATGCCGGCGAGTGGTGCCCATAGCCATGACCATAGCCATAGGGATGTTCTGGCCAGCTGGGGTTAGGGCAGCCTCTCCTCAGTGTCCCCCTGCCAGCCTCCGGGCCAGGCCAGTGGGCATCTGCCTACGTGATGCCAGGCTGCTCTGAGCAGTGAGGTTATGTGTGTTTGTGTTATTAATTAACGCTAATTGCAGGGGGGTTTATTGACTAACTAGGAGAGGTTCTTCCTGTCTCTTCTGGAGGGGTATGGAACGCAAACAGCACGGAGCTGGGCTCCTGTCCAGCACAGGGGAAAGGATGGGAGGAAGCCAGCAGTAACGTTTTTATGGTGGGAATCACCTGAGCTGGGCAAACACGGGTACTGGGGAGCACTGGGCTATAAAGGGCAGCTCCTCTCCTCGCTCCACGGCCCACGAGAAGCCGTTATTCCTCCAGTCTCCAGAGAGCAGGTGAGAGCGGGACCCTCACAGGGTGGTTGGGGTCACTGGGATGTGCAAAGGCAGCTCGGAGGTGACCAGGAGCCTGGCCTAGCCCTGGCAGCTCCCAGCGGAGTCCTTCAGCGGCTTCTGTCGCTGCCTCTTTGAGGGGAAGGTGAGGCGAGTCTGTGGATCAGCCCCAGTGCCGGGGGATGAGCCCAGATGGAGGGGAGCTGGGCTGACATGGCCAGTCTGTCCTCCCCAGTCCAGGTCTAGTCCCTGCAGTGCCATGGGCACCAGCTCTGCCTGTGCTGGTGCTGCTGGTGCCAGGGCAGTGCTGCCCCCATCTCCCCATGAATCATCTTGGCTCATCCAGATGCCTCCTGTCAAGGTGGAGCTGGGACATCCAGCGTGGGCTGGGGACCCCGAGCTGGGGCTGGGGGCTGTGGGATGGGCACAGGGAGGGGAGACCTTTCCCAGGGAGGGGAGAGGGAGGCGCAGTCCTTGGGACCGTCATCTCCTCCAGCCAGGTGAAAGGGGCCATACTCAGACCCCACCAGGGTGGGCTTGCACCACCCAGGCATGAGCAGCACCCCCTGAGCCGAAGGTCCTGGTGTAACCCCCGAGCTCTTACAGGGGACAGTTCCAGGAGGACGGAGGATGGCGGCAGCGGCCAGGTTCTCCCTCCTGCTGGTGGTCTCTGTGGGGCTGCTGTGGCCAGCTGGTGAGTGCCATTGTGCGGGGGGCAGTGGTGGGGGCAGGAGGGAGTCAGAATCTCTTCCCTTTGTCCCCCATCCCTCCCCATGGCCCCTCCACTGCTCCCTGTGACCTCCCATCCACAGACACCGGCAGGATCGACTACTGTCCCCAGGGCTGGAACTACTACAAGCTCAGCTGCTTCAAGTACTTCAGGCAGCCCAAGAGCTGGGATGAGGCTGAGGTAGGATCCGTGGGCTGTGTTGGTGGCCAGGGCTTCCCTGCCCCATGTCCTAGGGGTGCCCTGACACTGACAGCTCTCCCCGCAGAGGCACTGCCAGGCCAGCCATGACGGTGCCCATCTGGCCTGGGTGGAGGAGCCCCGAGAAGCTCACACCTTGCGTAGGGTCATCTCCTTCTACCAGCGCGTCCACCCCGTGTGGCTCGGCCTTCGCTATGGGCAAGAGGTGAGCAGCGGGTGACAGCGGGCGGCCCCGGGTGGCAGGGTTGTGCCTCTAACCCCCTGTTCCCTGTGCAGAGCCAAACCTGGCAGTGGGCAAGTGGGGACAAATACAGCAACAGCCACAGTGGCCTGGCAGGGAATGGAGCTCAAGGGGGCACCTGTGGGGTGCTGACCCACACCAGCGGTGAGTGCCCAGACCCCACCTCCTGTGTCTGGTCTCAGCCAGCATCCCCCTTCCTCCTCCTCCTCTGGGTCCCAACCTCTCCAGGGGGCTGTGGTGGGCAGAGCCGGTGCCCATGCCCATGTCCTCACCATGGTCTTTGTGTCCTGGTTGCGGTGCCCATGCCCTGAATGTGCTGCCCATGTCCTCACCACGATCCCTGTGTCCTGGCTGTGGTGCCCAGGTCCTGGCTGTGGTGCCCATGTCCCAGCCATGATGCCCATGTCCTGGCTGCGGTCCCCACCAGCCCTCATCCCATCTCTCTGCCAGGCTTCACCGTGTGGTCAAGCACCGCCTGTGAGAAGCCGCATCACTACATCTGCAAGTTCACCGCCTCTCCCTGAGCGCGTTCTGCAGGGGGACCCTGGGGCTGCCGACGCTCCTCCTTCACCACCTCTGCCCCTGCTCCCCCCAGACCCTACAAATACACCGATAAAACCCAAAGCATTCACGTGCGGCGTGAGCTTGGTGCTGCGGTGGGCTCAGATGAGTGGGGACGGGGTGCTGCTGCAGCTCCTCGAGCTTCCCAGCTCCTGGGAGTCCCTGGGAGGCTGCTGGGCCAGTGACTCACGTTTGCCCAGCAATGCTGTATAGGATGGGTGTCCCCTGGGATAGAATGGGTGTACCCTGGTGTAGGCTGGGGAGACGTGGGTGGGAGCTGTGGGTGTGTAGGGACAGGTGTCCCCCAGGCACAGGTGGCTCCCTGGTGGTGGTGGGGCTGCCCCATGGCCATGTTGGCAGTGGCAGGAGGGCCAAAGGTCCCTTCTTGTGTCACCGTGGTGTTGCCACAGGCGTCACGCGGCCGCCTGTTGGTTTGAAGATGGTTCCCGAGCTGCGGCACGTGACGGACGTGGGCAGCGGCCCGAGCGGCACGGATGGTGCTGGCACCGAAGGGGGCAGGCGGGGAGGTCACCCAGCACTTGCCACTCCACACCGTCACCTCAGCCACCACAGCTGCCGCCGCCGCCCCGTGGCAAGGGGGGCCAGGCTGTGAGGAGCCCGGGCTGCTGCCCTGCTCTGCGCTGTGCCAAGGGCAGCGCCACGCTTCGAGGCGCAAGGCAAACCCCTCCTGGAGCTTCCCCCCTCCAAACCCACCGCTGGTCCCACTGTCCCTGTCGCGTTGGCTGGCGCTCGGTGACCTTTGAGCGCCGGGGTCCGGCGTGCTGATAAGGGCCGGGAGGGCAGTGCCGTGCCGCCCGCTCTGCTTATAAAAGCACCAGGCAAGGTCCGTCCTGCTGTCCGTCCGTCCGTCTGTCCGTGCCAGGGTCAGCGTGAAGATGCTGCGCTTGGTTGGCCGTGCCGTGCGCTGCTGGGGCACGAGGCGGGCGCTGCCAGGAGCAGAGCAGCACCCCACGATGGCCATGCAGAGGGCATGGTGAGCACCCACACGGATTGAGTGGGCCGGAGGCACAGCTGGGGTGGGCTGGGGAGCTGGAGATGTTCTTGGAGACAGATCTTCTTGGGGACAAACCTTTTGCTGGGGAAGGGGGTGCCTTCCCCGCTCCCCGCAGTGCCACTTGGCACAGGGACGCAGCGGGGATTTGGGGCGCTCACTGGTGGCATCTCCTCGGGGTTTCCACCTGTCCCTGAAGCTCGGGGCTGCCGCAGGACTATCGCCACTCTTTCTGCCTCTCAGCCTCGCCAGTGCGGCCGGGACGGGCATGTGGCCCAAGGATGTGGGTATCCTGGCACTGGAGGTGTACTTCCCTGCCCAGTACGTGGATCAGGAGGAGCTGGAACGGTTCGATGGCGTGGAGGCGGGCAAGTACACGCGGGGCTTGGGCCAGAAGCAGATGGGCTTCTGCGCCGCCCACGAAGACATCAACTCCCTGTGCCTGACGGTGGTGCAGCGGCTGGTGGAACGCGGGCGCCTCTCCTGGGACGCCATCGGCCGCCTCGAGGTGGGCACCGAGACCGTCATCGACAAGTCCAAGGCCGTCAAGACTGTCCTCATGCAGCTCTTCCACGACTCGGGCAACACAGACGTGGAGGGCATCGACACCACCAACGCCTGCTATGGGGGCACAGCCTCGCTCTTCAACGCTGCTGCCTGGGTGGAGTCCAGTGCCTGGGATGGTGAGCGCTGCGGGCTCGGGGGGTCCCGTGCCACAGGGCAAGGATGGAGGGGCTGTCCTGGAACCAGGTGATGCTCTGGAAAGTCTCAAGGAGAGCCACAGCCCCTCCAGGATCTTCATCACCTGTTTCTTGCCCACCAGACACCTGGCAGCATGGGGGTGGGAGAACATGAGGACCATGGGACGGGGGTTTCCACCGTCTGACGGCCCTCCCGTCCTCTCTCAGGCCGCTACGCCGTGGTGGTGTGTGGGGACATCGCTGTCTATGCCACGGGCAACGCGCGGCCCACAGGAGGGGCTGGGGCCATCGCCATGCTGGTGGGACCCAACGCCCCACTGGTGCTGGAGAGAGGTTGGTGTCGGGAGACCCTGGGCGTAGTGGACTCATGGGTGCTGTCCTTGAGGGCCACACGTGCACATTGTAGTCCCGGGGAGTGCTGCTCAGCTCTGGTGGCTGCCCCGTGCTCAGAACACCACAGTCCAGCAGCCCATCTCCCCATGGGTGCCACGGAGTGACCCATGGGTGCTTGCCACCCGGCATTCTTCCCAACAGCTGTCTCTGGTTGTGCCCCCTAGGCCTGAGGGGAACCCACATGGAGCATGCCTACGACTTCTACAAGCCTGATCTGTCCTCTGAGTACCCCGTGGTGGACGGGCAGCTCTCCATCCAGTGCTACCTGCGGGCGCTGGACCGCTGCTACGCCGTGTACCGGCGCAAGGCTGAGAGCCAGTGGCAGCAGGGTAAGAGGTGGCACCCTTGGAGTGCCCATCCCTTCCCACCTCACCCTATCTCTTCCCATCCACCTCAATCTGTCCCATCCCATCTTCTCCCATCCCACCCTATCCATTTCATGCCATCCCATCCATATCATCCCATTCCCTTCTTCTCATCCCATCTCAACCCATCCCACCCTATCCATCTCAGGCCATCTCATCCATATCATCCCGTTCCCTTCTTCTCATCCCATCCCACCCCACCCTATCCATCTCAGGCCATCCCACTCCATCCTATCCATATAATCCCATTTCATTAATCTCATCCCTTCCCATTGATCCCATCTCACCCTATCCATCCCCTTGGATGTTGATGGCCCCACCTTGCCTTCCAGCTGGCATCCAGCGGCCCTTCACCCTTGATGACTTCAAGTACATCATCTTCCATACACCCTTCTGCAAGCTGGTGCAGAAGTCAGTGGGGCGGCTGCTGCTCAATGACTTCTTGTCCTCCCCCAACCCTGACACAGTCAGTGGCCTCTACAAGGGGCTGCAGTCATTCCGGTGGGTCTCCAGGCAGCTCCCTCCATCCCTCAGCCCAGCCGGGGCTGTTCCTGTGTTGGGTTGACGCTGACATCTCTTTGGGCAGTGGCCTGAAGCTGGAGGACACCTACACCAGCAAGGAGGTGGAGAAAGCGTTCCAGACAGCCAGCCAGGAGATCTTCAACCAGAAGACCAAGCCCTCCTTGCTCCTCTCGTCCCGCAATGGCAACATGTACACGCCGTCCATGTACGGCTGCCTGGCCTCTCTCCTAGCACAGTGAGTCCGGGGCGGGGGATGTCATCTTGGGGTGACTGGGTGGTGGGGACAGGCACCAGTACTGGTTCCACCACCCTCAACGCAGACCTGATGTGGATGTGGGGATGTGTCTTGCTCTGTGCCACCACTCTGCAGGCCTGCCCGTGCCGGGCTGGTGGGCTTGGGCTGGGGCACAGAGGGCTTCCATCAGCCCCAGGGGGATGAAACCCCCTTGCCCTGCCTGACAGAATGGCTGGTCCCTCAGCTCAGGAACCCTGGAAACAACCGGGTACCGGGTTGACGTGAAAACCCCAGTTATAGAATCATAGAACAGCCTGGGTTGGAAGGGACCTCCAAAGGTCATCTAGTCCAACCCCCTGCAGTGCGTAGGGACATCCTCAGCTCGATCAAGTTGCCCAGAGCCTGGTCCAGCATCACCATGAACATCTCCAGGGGTGATGCCTCAGCCACCTCCCTGGGCAACCTGTTCCCGTGTTCAATCCCCTCCTGCTGAAGAACTTCTTCCTGACACCCAGCTGAAGTCCACCCTTCTCTAAGCAGAAACTAGAAGCCCTCTGCCTGGGAGGGGGCCAGGAGGTAACTCTTTGTGCCAGACCCCATCTCCAGACCCCTTCTGACCCCACTCCACAGGTCCTCAGCGCGTGACTTGGCTGGCTCACGGATCGGCGCCTTCTCGTACGGCTCTGGGCTGGCGGCCAGCATGTTCTCCCTGCGTGTGTCCCAGGACGCATCCCCTGGTGAGCCCACGGGCAAGGGGCTGGTGGCAGGGGGGTGCCAGCGGCAATGCCATCTCACCTGGGGGGTTCCCCACCCGCAGGCTCCCCGCTGGACAAGCTGATCTCCAGCCTGGCCGACCTGCCCACCCGGCTGGACGCCCGCAAGCGCGTGGCCCCACAGGACTTCGCTGAGATCATGAAGCAGCGGGAGGAGACCCATCACTTGGGTGAGTGGGGCTGGGGTGGGGCACAACACCCCAACCTGCTGGCCCCAGCGGCCCCACTGAGCACCAGCACGCTCTCCCCGCAGCCGACCACGCTCCCCATGGATCCCAGGCTGACCTCTTCCCTGGCACCTGGTACCTGACGCGGGTCGATGCCAAGTACCGCCGGGAATATGCCAGAAAGCCCATTTAGGGGGCGGCTGAAGCCCTGCTCGCCCTCCAGTACAGGGCTGGACTCAGTGGCAACCTGTGCCTGGAAAGGCTAGCAAACAGCCAGTGGCCCTTGGGACCCAGGGCTGATGGAGATGGCCGGTAGCATGTCCTGGGCAGAGCTGGGCAGCACCAGGAGAAGGAATAAAGGCACTGATGACGGGGAGCAGCTCCTGGTCACGAGTGGTCCTCTCCCACTCCACGGTCCTGCCCTCAACCACCAGAGGACTGGATCCCAACCCCTTATGGGATTGACCCCCCTGGCCATGTGCTTCAGCGCCTCCACCTCCCCAGGGATCTGAGGGAGCCCAGCACCTCAGTTTCCAGTTTTGGGGTGGTGAGGAGCCATTCCCATGGGAAAGCCCGGGGGAAATCCCCAGGCAGGGCTCACGGGAGGACTCGGCCCCTCTTGGAATGCTGCCTGCTCCTTGGGCCATGGCCCAGCACAGGACTCTGGCCCCACTGGACCTTGGTGGGGTTGCAGCAGCCACAGAGACCTTTGCACCTTGAGCAAACAGCGGTGGGGCCGGGGGGAGGCAGGAGGGACAGTGCAGGCGCTTTGGGGTAGAGAAGGAACCTCACAGACAAAGCACCACATGTTCTCTTCTCCTGGACCCTTTATTAAGGATGGGGCCACCCCAAGCCTTGTGCAGGGTCTGAGGGCAGCCAGGCCTGACGCTCCGTGGGCTGGGTAATGGGGCTCCAGGTGCTGTGGTCAGGGCTTACAGGTGGAGCTGGAAGACCTCCGTGACACGTGCCTTCAGCTCGCCAAGGTCGGACAGTGGGGCCGAGAGCCCCACGACGTTCCACTGCTCCCCTGCCACCGCACTGGAGCTGTGGTAGGACTGGAGCTGGATCCCTGCCTTCCCCAGCAGCCCTGGAGAGGAGGAGCCAGGGGGTCAGGGGGTGCAGCTGCTCACCACCCCAGTACCTGAACCCCTCTGGAGGTTCAGGATGCCCCTTCCCCCATCCCAAGTCCTTCCCTCCAAGCTCCCAACCCTGCACCCAGGCCCCCCCATCCCTCTTGCTTGGCTCTGGGGCAGATGTGAGGTCTCCCTCCAGGTGCCCCCCAACTCAGGGGTGACATGTGGAGCTCACCGGAGAGCACAGACAGTGTGCTGGGTTCCGAGGCTTTGGCTCTGTAGATGAGGATGGGGCCAGCCAGTGGGGCCGGCTGCTTGAAGATGGCCCCACAGATCTCCCGCAGCACTGGGGTGCTGCCCTGCACTGAACCTGCTGCACGATGTGGGGTGCCCTGCAGGGACACCTGCAGCAAACCAGCACTGCAGTCGGGTTCAGGGGCTGCGTCGCTGTGGGTGGTGGTGACCTGCCAGGGGCACAAAGCCACTCAGTGCCCAGGTCATGCATGGGGCAGGGCACAGGGAATGGGTGTCCTCTGAGGTCACCCCGGGAGTGTCCCCACAGCCCAGGAGCTGCATCAGCAGCCCCACAGGAAGGATGGGGTCTGAGCATGCCAGGTTGCCATGTGGAGCCCCAAGCATCCCCACACACCTTCAACCCAGCCTCCTGGGCCAGCAGCAGGGCGTTGACCAGCGTCACCTCCTTCTGCTGCCCTCCGGCCAGCACACCCGCAGCCACAGCGGGCGCCAGGTAGCTCCCAGCCTCCTGCAGGGCTGTCCCTGGGATGTAGAGGGTGGATGGGCCAGGAGCGCAGACCTCAGGCCCACACTGCTGCAGCCAGCTTGGGGCTGGTCCTTCCACCCACCCAACTCTCCTCCCATCTGTCCATCCCTCCACCCACCCCACACCCACATCCTCCCATCTCACCATCAACCCCCTCCCACTGCCCAGCCCTGCAGCTCCCCGCACTCCCTCTGCACTGCCTGCCCACTGGGGTCTGGGGGCGCAGGCTGTGGGGCTCACCGAGGGTGCACATCTGCACGCTGCCCTGTGCCTGCTTGCCTGCCGCACGCAGCACCGAGCCCAGTGCCCTGGCCAGGGCAATCCAGGGCTTGGTCTGGGGAGCAAAAGCCTTGCTGAGGGCCTGCCCGTTGACCTGTGAAGAAGAGCGGGATGAGCTATGAGAACCTGCCTATGAGGGCACAGGGCTGCTCCCGGTGCACCTGGTGGGGAAACTGAGGCACAGAGGACTCACAACGCCAGCCAGCCCCTTCCCCGTGGCCATGTCCACGATCTGCATGGCGATCTCCTTGCCGCAGCGGCTCTGCGCCTCCCGCGTGCTGGCTCCCAGGTGTGGGCAGCAGATGACGTTGGGGTGGTTCACCAGGTCACGGTCTTTCGGGGGCTCCTGCAGACACAGCCCCATCCCACCGTCAGCCCCCAGGGAGCACCTACCCCCTTTAGGGGGGCTGGGACAGGGATCCCCTGGTGTGACCTGGGGTCACCTGGCGTAGCGACATGGAGCCAAAAGCAAGCTAGAGGTGAGTGTGGGGGTCCCTGTGGTGCCGCTCACCTGCGTGAAGACGTCGAGGGCAGCCCCACCGCACTGCCCCGAGCGCAGAGCCCGCAGCAGTGCACCCTCGTCCACGATGCCGCCGCGGGCACAGTTGACCACCTGCACGCCACGGCGGCACTTGGCAAAGGTGGTGTCGTTCAGGAGCCCTGCGAGGGAGATGCTGTGAGTGCCAGCCGGGGTCTGCCCCAGCTCCTTTCCCCACTACAACCCCACACCGGTACCCCCCACACCCCGTACCCGTGGTGGAGGGCAGCAGCGGCGTGTGCACCGTGATGAAGTCGCAGCGGGGCCAGATCTGCTCCAGTGGCAGCTGCTCCACGCCAAAGGTGGCCGAGACTTCAGGGGTGATGATGGGGTCGTAGCCTATGGTCTAGGCAGTGCAGGCGCTCACTCCCTGCAGCCTGGTCAGGCTGGTGGGGGGGTCTGCACCCTGCATCGCTCCTCCCCGCCCCAGCAACTTACCTTCATGCCAAAAGCCTGCATGCGGGTGGCCACCTCACGGCCGATACGCCCCAGCCCCAGCACACCCAGCGTCTTCCCATTCAGCTCCATGCCCATGTACTGGGGGGGCAAGGCAGAGAGTGAGAGCAGCCCACACGGGCACCCACTGGCCTGGCCTGCCCAGAACACTGAGACACCCCATCCTACCTTCTTACGGTCCCACTTGCCTTCCTTCATGGAGGCAGCTGCCTGTGGGATCTGCCTGGAAGGGGAGGCAATGGTCAGCAGAGATTGTGGGGTGCACATGTCCCCTCCCGTCCTGCCCCATGCTCACCTGGCCAAGGACAGGATCATCCCACAGGTGAGCTCGGCAGCGCTGAGGCTGTTCCCTGTCGGTGTGCTGGGGATGGAGAGTGGTGTCACTGGTGTGGCACCCCTGGCTGATGGAGGCCACCCCCAGGATGAGGAGGGCACCCTGTTGTCCTCCATCTCCCCAGGAGTCCAGGCAGGGGTGTCCCTGTGCTCCCGCTCTTACTTCATGACCAGGACACCCTTCCTGGTGGCTGCCTCCACATCCACGTTGTCCACGCCGGTGCCTGCTCTGCCCACCACCTGCAGCCTCTCAGCCGCCTCCAGGACATCAGCCGTGACTTTGGTGGCCGAACGGACAATGAGCCCATCGCAGTCCTGGTGAGTACAGATTTGGGGTTGCAAATTTAGGTTGCAAAAGACATTTAAGATCGAGTCCAACCATAAACCCACAACTGCCAGGGCACCCCTAACCCCTGTCACTGAGCACCATGTGTTTTGGATACCTCAGGGGTCGGTGACTCCATCCTGGCAGCCTGGGCCAGGTCTTGACAACCCTTTCAGTGAAGAAATTCTTCCTAATATCCAACCTAAACTTCCTCAGGCACAACTTGAGGCTGTTTCCTCTTGCTTGTTATTTTGGAGAGGGCCCGAACCCTCCTCACTCCAACCTCCCTCAAGGTAGTTGTGGAGAGCAAGTTGTCTCCCTAGTCTCCTTTCCTCCACGTCAAGCCCCTAGCTCCCTCAGCTCCCCCTCGGAGCACTTGTGCTCCACCCAGACTCTTCCCCAGCAAAGTTGTCCTTCTCTGGACCCGCTCCAGCCCCTCAGTGTCCTTCTGGGAACGAGGAGCCCAGAGCAGAACCCGGCGGGGACCATCCCGGCCCTTGGTCCTGCTGGATGCACCAGCGCTGGTCCAAAACCAGTTGCATCGGTGGTCCCGGATCAGGTGGTCCCGGAGCTAAGAGCCACCCAGCGAAACCAGCCGGACTCTTGCATCAGCCGGCAGCGGCTCCAGCCCCGGCCCCGCCGGGGGTGCGAGGGGGGTCCCACGCGTGGGCTCTGCGCTCACCCGGATCTCCCGCAGCAGCTCGTCCTTGCTCAGCCCCGGCTTCTCTTGCACCCGCAGCCCCCCGGCCTGCAGGATCTCCCGGCAGCAGGGGTCGAGGCTGTCGCTGATCAGAACCTTCTGCAGCTTCCCCAGGGCCATGGTGGGGCCGCGATGGCAAGGGACGGGACGGGACGGGACCGGACGGGTGCAGGGGGTCCCGCTTCTTCTCCTCACGCTGCCGAGAAGNACCCCCATCCCCTGCAGGGAGGGAGGAGGAGGAGAGCGCAGCCGGGGCTGTGTGGGGCATCCCCCGCCTCCCTCCCCGCAGCCCCAGAGTGAGGGGAGAGGGAGTTGGGGCAAGATCCCGCTGCCCCCGAGCCTGGGAGCCCCGAAGAGGGGTAGTGGGGAGGGAGTGGAGTGGTCACCCCACCGTTTCTCGCCCCCGCGCATCCCAGTACAGGCAGGGAGGGCACAAGTGTCTGTCCACCTGCCCCCCTCGCCAAAGCCGGGGGTGTCACTGGTAGAGGAGTGGCCCTTTTTCTAACCCATGGTGAGCGCGGACATCCCCCCCTTCCTCGTCCTTCCAGGGAATGGAGGTTCCCCCGACCCCACCAGGCAGAAGTGAGGCCGCGCCATGCATCCCCTCCCACCCCCTGATGTTGCACCTGCTGTTGAGCAATGTCCCCGATAAGGGCTTGGGGACACCGAGCCAACCCTGGCCACCAGCTCCCAATGACGCGGTGGGGCACAGGAGCCTCCCAGCAAACGCCCTCCGTGGGGCAAGAGCCACCTGGCCATGTCCAGTGACCTCAAAGGGTGGCCAGTGCTGGCCCTCAAGAGGGGAAGGCATGGAGTAGGTGGCGAGGGATGGAGATTGTCCCCACCAGACAATCCTCAGGTCCTGCCCTCAGCAGCAGGAACTGACCCTCCCTCACCCACCACTTTCCCATGTGCTGAGGGTGAGCAGCAGGGCCATGGCAATCCCGAGCCAGGTCCTGCTGGCCTGAGCGCCCCTGTGGCTCTGGGTGCCTCGAGAAACAGGACCAAATGGCCTCATGTGAGATCTTTGGTGGCCCAGTTGCCACGTGATGGACCTGCACTGGAAGGTGGCTGGGATGGCTGCTCCTGGCCATGGGCAGTGTGGCCAAAGTGCCCGGTGCTATGAACACTCTGGGGTGTTGATGTACTCCCTGGCACAACCTGCACCCCGCTGCTCCACACACCGCGGCCACAGCCAGGGAACAGCTGTGACGCCAGAACGGGGAAAGTCCAGAGCGACCAGCGTGGGGGTGAGAGATGCGGTCAAGGGCAGTGGCTGGTGAAATCTGCAGCTTGGGCCCAAAACGGCCCCTTGGTGGGGCTTTGTGACCCAAGGACTGGGACGGGGCACATGTGGCATGGGCTGGTGAACCCACACTGCAGGACATAGCCTGGCTGGGACATTGCCAGCAGTCCTGGCACAGCTCTGGCCTCATTAACCATTAAGGCAGCGCTCAAGGTGCCCACTGACCCAGCATCCCGGTGCCCTGCTCCTCGTACCAACACTGCCTGGGTTTGCCCAACACCTCATACATCCCACGGACCCTCTCCTGTGCCTGTGGTCCACCCATGTGGAAGCCACAGTGGCCAAGCCACCACTGCCACCACAGCATCATATTTGTTGGCTTTTCCTGGCCAGCTGGTGCCCTCTCCTGGGGAGCAGAGCAGGAGGAACAGCCTCAGCACCTCAGAATTCCATTCCCAATCTGGGGGCCTGCTGGGACACAGGGTGTGCTAGTGAGGTGACGGTGCCAGCAGACATGACCCCCCTGCTCCTGGCCCTCCACCAGGGAATCCTCAGCCTGGTCTCTTCCTCAGCCTGTGTCCCAAGGAACTGGGGGAGAGGGGATCCCACTGGGGCTGGGCTATCAAGCAAGGAAAGGAATTAGTAGGGATCAAAGGGGTCTGGGCTATTAATGTTGGGATGGGGCAAGTGGAGGAGACTGAGGGTGTTATGTTGGGATGGTGGCTGTTCAAGGGGTGTTAGGCTGAGGGCAGAGTCAAGGGGGTTCAAGGATGACAGGATGTCCCAGTGGAGGACTGAGAAGTCATGGAAGATCTGAGAGCAAGTGAGGATGTTGTGGGGTTCATAGGGTACTGGGGGATCATGGAGTGACAAAGGGAACTGGGGTGTCAGGTTGGCATGGAGGTGTCCAAGGCAGACCAGCATGGTATGAGGTGACAAGGAGGACTGGGGGGCCTGGGGTGTCTGGATGTGTGGCTGGGGTTGCCATGGGGGATGTTGGATAGTTGGGGGGTATTTTTGGGTGTCTGGAAATTTGGGAGAAAGATTGGAGGGAACAGAGAAGATCAAGAATATTTCCTGGAGAACAGACGAGAACTGATNGGGGAGACCAAGTGGGGTTGGAGAGAGGGAGCGGGGCGGGGCGGGGCGGGGCAGAGTGAGCAGGAGGGGAGGGAGGATGGAGGTGGGCAGGGATGGATGGATGAAGGATGGAGGAGGAGGAGGAGGAGCAGG